>CM067318.1:7666879-8266879 GCA_034231615.1 Meghimatium bilineatum
ATAGTATTAGTTCTTTGATCCATTTGAAAGTGTAAGCGTTTGTGCAAACAATGATACATGTCTAGTGGTAATCATTCATCTGGAAGTATTTTAAATTAATTTTTACAGTTTCCATGGTTACTGGTCAGTTGGGTAAATTAATAAGAACACTAGAATGGTTCGCAAGTGTATGGGCACAAGACTCTTAGATAAAGTTTCTGTTATAAGGAGCACATCATTTATAGAGAATGGAAGAACATTCTCTGTTCCATTAATCTAATTAACATTAATCTTCCTGATTAACAAAGATTAACAAAGGAAGATTAACAAAAGCAGCAATAAAATGAATTCACGGCCACTAACGAGGTGCCATTAGGTCAAATGTGTGAAATGCATACACTATAAAGAAAACAGTATGGACAATCTGGGAAAGTATGCAAGAAATACATCTAAACTGTTTCCAAACATGGTGTCACAGTTAAAACAGGAACACAATGACTTTGTCATAGAAATAATAAAACCTGTGTTTTGATGATCTTTCGGATGATCATCATCAGGTGCCATGCCGGCTGGCGTTGGCGGGTCATGGCTCTCCACAGCAATCCAAACTTGGCACACATGTAGGAAACTATCACACACGTCATTTTAGACACTTGCACAGCAGCAAATTGAATACTTCATGTGTTTGTGATATTTATGATAACCCTTATTCCTTCTTTTAACAACATTTTTTTATTGTTTCACATAAAATTTCTTAATTTTGTCGCAAAAACATCACGTTTTCAGTGAATTGTCCACAAATATGTTCATTTTGCCCCCAAAATATAGTTTTCCTCAATCCTTAACCAAGTCTTTACCCACTAAAAGCACTGCTTAAAGCGTATGCAATATATTTCCATTTGGGTAGTTTTTGCAATGTCCAGTGATGAATAATTCTACTCGGTTTGGTGGGGAGGTGGGGTCTATGTCACGACACGAACTGGTATTTTACCTCGGCGATCCACTGTTCATCTATCTCCGGATGAGACGCGTCACAGCCAGTGAATCATTCCCATATAAAAAGGAACTTAAATGCCTAGCTTTCCCTTCAAACCAATTTTCTTTGTTTGAGCCGTGGTGGGCAATGGTGACAATCGAATTGGACTTTGGTTGCGTCGTTTTCATATATTGGTCCTGTTGATCTACTTCGTCTCCAAAAACACGTCCTGAGTCTGGGATTTCACCTGTGCATATCCTTCACTTCGTCTACTTCTTATGACCTTCCAAGCACAGCTGTAGTTTTTGTTAAATTATACTTCCTAGTGCAGAGGAGTAACTTGACATCGTAATATCAGTTTAGAGATGATTCGTCCCACTATTTACATTTACCAAGGAAGAGCAGCCTTCTGTGATTCTTCCCACTATTGACATTCACCAAGGAAGAGCAGCCTTCTGTGATTCGTCCCACTATTGACATTCATCATTGAAGAGCTGCCTTCTGTGATTCGTCCCACTATTGACATTCACCAAGGAAGAGTTGCTTTCTGTGATTCGCCCCACTTTTGACATTCACCAAGGAAGAGCAGCCTTCTGTGATTCGTCCCACTATTGACATTTACCAAGGAAGAGCAGCCTTCTGTGATTCGTCCCACTATTGACATTTACCAAGGATCCCACTATTGACATTTACCAAGGATCCCACTATTGACATTCCCCAAGGAAGAGCAGCCTTCTGTGATTCGTCCCACTATTGACATTCACCAAGGAAGAGCTGCTTTCTGTGATTCGCCCCACTATTGACATTCACCACGGAAGAGCAGCCTTCTGAGATTCGTCCCACTATTGACATTCACCAAGGAAGAGCAGCCTTCTGGGATTCGTCCCACTATTGACATTTACCAAGGATCCCACTATTGACATTTACCAAGGATCCCACTATTGACATTCACCAAGGAAGAGTTGCCTTCCGTGATTCGTCCCACTATTGACATTCACCAAGAAAGAGCTGCCTTCTGTGATTCGTCCCACTATTGACATTCACCAAAGAAGTGCTGCGTTCTGTGATTCGTCCCACTATTGACATTCACCACGGAAGAGCAGCCTTCTGTGATTCGTCCCACTATTGACATTCACCAAGGAAGAGTTGCCTTCTGTGATTCGTCCCACTATTGACATTCACCAAGGAAGAGCTGCCTTCTGTGATTCGTTTTTGGATTAGTGAATGGGTAAAGCCTTTAGAAATTGATTAACGAAATGAAAGTCTTGTATAATGATTCCTTCCTGCGAATCCAGGAAATGTGTGATTGGGTATACAGTTTTAATTAGTGTGAGTTCTGTGACTGACTGTTCACGTCGTGGTCAAATACACAGAGTAGTGATTCTAGAATCGATTGAAATAGTTTTACTCCATGCACACACAAAAATCACCAATTGATTAATGAGCGACACTGATTTGCATTGAGTTTAGTGATACAATTGTGTATTATTTCTGTTATAATATAGTCGTTGGAGGATAAATAAAAAAAAACTCAACCTGTACATGACAGCAAGAACACGCGACCTTTATCACACAGCTACAAAATCCCTCCCTGCAACTCCTTAAAGGGGAAACATGCAGTATTTGACAGTTTGACATAATATAGATCACCAAAACATAATATTTAAGGTTTTCATTTGAAGCACCATCGTATTTTCTCAACTAGATGTCGTCTTGAGGCGATGTCTCCTAGTATTTAGAATTATATGTGCTTAGAAATACTCGAGTCGAAGAAGATCGCGACAACGATAAAATCATGTCCGTTATTTGTGTGCCATAGATTCTGAATGGAATGTTCATTGCATCGTTTTTAGGATGGTTTACCGTCTGTTATTAAGTTTTGATAGGTGAACTTTAGCCTGCTATAGGATTGCTTGTTCGGGAGAAGAGAACGCTACGTAGGTATTAGCGTAGAGAACTCATCTGTTTAGATCCACTCCATAATGCACTGCTCTAACAAATGAATCTATTGTATTTATAAATTATGTGAAGCATATATATATATATTATATATATATTCCTGCTGCTAGTTAAGGGGCGTTTATACAACTTTTCGAAGGAGGGGATTGGGGGTTTTCCGTAAAATTATCAATTTCGCTTGATTTTTATATCCTATATTCAAAAAGAACGTAAAAAATCGGATTAGTACTTTTTGATTGGTCTTATTTTAAGAGTAACGTAACAGATAGAATTGGTCTTATTTTAAGAGGAACGTAACAGATGGAATTGGTCTTATTTTAAGAGAACGTAACAGATGGAATTGGTCCTATTTTAAGAGAACGTAACAGATGGAATTGGTCTTATTTTAAGAGAACGCAACAGATTGGATTGGTCTTATTTTAAGAGGAACGTAACAGATGGAATTGGCCTTTTTTTAAGAGAATGTAACAGATAGAATTGGCCTTATTTTAAGAGGAACGTAACAGATAGAATTGGTCTTATTTTAAGAGTAACGTAACAGATGGAATTGGTCTTATTGTAAGAGAACGCAACAGATTGGATTGGTCTTATTTTAAGAGGAACGTAACAGATGAAATTGGTCTTATTTTAAAAGGAACGTAACAGATGGAATTGGCCTTATTTTAAGAGGAACGTAACAGATGGAATTGGCACTCTATATTTTTTTCTAAACACTCAATGTCATGTTCTAGTTTCCTAAGGGGCAGAGTTGAAGTTCAATCTCCCCCCACCCCTACGGGCTTTCGATCTAGATTTATTGCTATTGTATCAAAGTACCTAAAATTTGTATCGCGCCCCAATCACGATATACGACTTGCGGGCTCATTAGAACATAGCCCTCTAAAGTTACTTCTTCTTCTGTGTTCAGCATCTGTGGTCATGTTATATTGTCAGACCTGTTCTCAAGACGAAGTCCACTGTCTTCTCCAGGTCAGAGCGGCTGCCCCATAGCTTTTGCTTCAAGTCTGTATCCTCTGGCCAGGTCTGCTGTCTCTGCTCTTTGTATGTTGGGCAGTTCTGAAGTATGTGTTCCGGGGTCTGGGTTCCAGATCCACATGGACATTCATCTGTGTATGAGATCCTCAATTGGTAAAGGTGACCCAACAGTCTGCAGTGGCCTGTTCTAAATATTGTGGTATGTTGATATCTTTGGAGAGAACGTAGTCTTCTTTGTGAGTCTCTCGAAATCCCCGCAGTCTCTTGCAAGCAGTCCCGCCTCCTCTAGCGACATGTGCATGCATTCCTGAATATCTCTTGTCCAGCGACGTCTTGGTCGTCCTATGTCTCTTCTGCCTTCTATTGCCCCTTCCAACAACACTCTTTCCATGCCATCGCGTATATAGTGATGCATATAAGAAATTTAAATCAGTTTGTGTCCTGTTTGTTCCTGGTTCCACAGCGGAGAGCGAAGATTAGCAACACTGTTTACTTGCTATGCATGTATTAAGAGGCGATTAGAAAGTTAAGGGACAGAGTTGGCCGTTTCATCCAATATAAGTTCACAGTGACCGAGAGGCATTGCTGAAATCGGTTACGTCAGACCTAGAACATATCGCAGCAACTCTAGTATACCATGACACAACGCATTCCGTTCTCCAGACTACATCCTGTGAATTTGCAGGAGTTTGAGAACACACACTGAAGAAGTTTTCCATGCTGCCATATTTTCTGAATTTAGGTGCCAGTAAAAATGGTTTGGTCGTCTGTATGTGGCCCGCGGAACGTTAATTCCCCATGTGGCCCGCTGGTCGTAATTTCCCCATTTTTGGCTTAGAAACTGCATTAAACACTTTTCATACATTATTATTTCTTATCAATATGGAACCGTATTTGTAAATGTTATCGAATACTCCCTTAACTCCCTAACTGGAAAAATTCAATACTACAGTTTTAAAATAAAATATTACTAAAACATAATGTGCTTTTATTTTTGGTAAAATTGTATTATAGAAAATCTTCCTAGCGTGGTGAAGCGGGCGCTTCGTTCAGCTGTTCGCTTTTTGCTCAAGAGGTCGCGGTTTCAAATCCGGCTCGCGTCGTCTTGTTTATAAAGTGGATTTTGGTTCTGACCCATATGATCTCATATTACCTCATATTTTTGTTGTGGTTATTTCTAATGGTTAGATTTATCGATTTGTTTATCTATGTTTATAAATTTAAATATTCATTTATTTAGGACGGTTGTATGAGCGGTTAGGAGAGTTGTGAGAGTTAGTGTTAGGGTTAAAAAATAAAAACCAGTTTTCTGATAAACCTATTCAAGGAAAATAATGAAACAAACATATGAGGTAGGTACGTCGTATGGACCAGTACCCTCGATTTTTGTCGGAGATCCCTGGATATTATCGCTTGAAGCGACGAAGTACTCTAGACAAGCGGCGTGCCGCTTTGTTGAGAGGGTCTGAGTACATATGGGCTAAACCCCCCCCCCCCCCCCCTGAGTACAGTGACGTCAATCTCCTGCACCTTTTTGTTTTTGCAAACTTCAGAGCACCTCCATGTTTCTCGGAACATCTCGCGCTGTCTCGTTGTGCTTACATTCCCCGTTAGTCATACGGAAGACAGTTATTGCTGATTGACTCATGGCAATGATTGGAGTTTTGTTACCCAACGCAGATAATGTTATCTTGATTGAGCGGTTATTGTTCACCTTCACCTAGTTTCATACATTTCTCACTTCTTATCTGTTGTCTGATTCCAATCACGTATTCTCCTTTCCCTTGCTGGCAATGTTTTCCTTCTTTCAGTGGCGGTAATCTTCAGTAAACCAGTTGTTTAGTTGATCCTAAGATAACGGTTTGTTTATCTACTCTAGTCGATGAACAATTTTTATCTAGAGAGATATAGTTCTAGCACAATCCGTATTGTGTAGTTAAGCTCAATATTCTTGTCTGGGAGATAATATTCTCAAACATTTCAAGTATCTATTATATATAGCCAGCATTATACAGTCTTTCAACCGAAGTTACGGAATTAAGTCTTAGAATGGTATTTAGAGATGACAGTTTTTTGATATTTTGTAATGAACATTTTTACGTTTTCGATTGGATTAAAGCAGTGTGATGATAGTGTGTAAGTGTGGATTATTAGCAATGTGTATGCCGTGTTTATACTGGGTTGTTATAGAAATAAATCACTAGTGGTAGGAATAAATAGCACTGCAGGCTGTGAATATAGGGGCATCGGCAACACATGGCAAATGCGAATATGAAAGGAAATGTGTAAATTAAAAAGTGACATCAGCTGAAGTTGGATGTGTCGGGTTATTGGTTCATTTAAAACGGAAGCACAACACATTTCCATATTGTGGACTACAGTACATTATTCTTAAAATTTAGTATGATATTAGTTTTACCGAGAGAGCTGTTTAGCGGGGGTTTGAGAATAAACGCTTACAAAAAAAAGGCATACTAGCAATGAGGGAGGACACAAAGACAGATGACGTTTTGGTTAAAACACCATTATGAGGATAACAAAACAACGACATAGTTCCATATGAGAACGCATCTATCTGTACTCCATCAGCGACGAATACGGTGCATACGGCAGAAACCAGTGCTCTCTAGTTTGGGTAATGTGAGGCTGCTTTGTCTAGCTCTTGTATGTTCTAGATACACAATCATCATGTGTCGTGGTTGTTCTGTGAAGAGTTTTTCCTTGGTCTTCCTCTCTTTCTTGGACCATATCGTAACCATTTTTAAGCTTGTAGTTGCAGTCTCTTTTCATTGAATCTTCCATATAAGTTCTTAGAAATACGAGCACAGATTTCTTCTTATTGCCGTTGAAGCATATTGCTGTTTAGTACCATCTCGTATTTTCTTTTTTGACTTGAACTATTTTAGCCAGTATATACGATTTTTAAAGTGAATTTAATTTCCTCTCAGTGCCATGCCAGTTTTTGCAACCAATTGTTTATATATCTCATATAACATAAATTACATTGGGTTTAAACAGTCATCATAGTGGTTAAGTTGTTCGCTTCGTGCTCAAGACGTCGAATCCGGTGCACGTCGTCTTGTTTATATGCTGGATATTTTCCGAAAGCCCTGGGGATTATTGCGCGAAGCTACGGAGTTACATGCTAGAAGTGGTACTCTCGACAGGCGGTGTGCAGCTTCGTTGAGTGGGACGAAATACATATGGGGTAACCCGATTACAATTAAGTCGATCTTATACACCTTTTAAACCCTTTTGAGTTTGGTATAATCATATTATATGTTTGTAGTTTATTTTAAAAAGTATTCCTTGTCTGCAGCTGTTCTATTGGCATTCACTAATTCTAGTGACATCTAGACCGTAACTCTCCATTTCTGTATACATATTTGCTATTTTTCCTGTTTGGTACGTAGTACTAATGTTCCAATATCTGATTTTAAGAATGTCCTTTAGTTTACAGGAAACTATATTTGATCATTGTAGATGCTTACTGTTCAACATAAACATCTCTCTGGGGATCATCCAACCTACTTGTTAAAGCATTTCCATGTGTGCTCAAGAGGGCGTGGGTTCGACCCGCGCATTGAAAAGTGATATTTTCAAGATCCCTAATTATTATAACTTGAAGATGTGTTGTTACGTGCTATAAAAGGGACGAAGCACATATCGGATAACCAGACTACAATGAAATCAGCCATCTACGCCTTTTGAACCCATTTCCATTTTACATAATGTGTATATAGTAGCTGTGGCGTAGTGATACAGAGCGCGTCTTCGACGTCCAAAGTACCGAGTTCGATCCCGCCACAGGCAATTGTGCATCCGGATCGTCCAGAAAGCAATGGCAAACTACTAAACGTATTTATATTGCCTAGAAAATCACCACAGCCAACAAATGCTGGGTTGATAGCTACGTCTTAAAAAGGATATGCTACCAATTTATATATAATAGCGTGAGTAATCTTCTGCGTTCATTCTCAAACTCGTGCAGATTAGCATGATGCAGTCTGAAGAACAGAGCGCGCTTTGTACACCCAATTACCCCCTTAGTCGCCTCGTACGGCATGCATGGACGGTAAAAAACAGTATTACTTCTCTTTACTCCTCATTCGGGCCTTGGCACACCAGGGGGGCGGTGAGTAGTAAAAATCTTAAGAAAAGAAAACGAGGAAGAAGAAAGAACTAGCCTAGAGTAAAGTAATAGCTGGAGGTCAGAGAATTGTCCTGATGAGTAATAGGTTGATGTCAGAGAATAGTCCTGATAAGTAATAGCTGGAGGTCAGAGAATTGTCCTGATGAGTAATATGTAGATGTCGGAGATTAGTCCTGATAAGTAAGAGAAAAATTTTTTGCTGCTGTATCTATCTATCTATCTATCTATCTATCTATCTATCTATCTGTCTGTCTGTCTGTCTGTCTGTCTGTCTGTCTGTCTGTCTGTCTATCTATCTATCTATCTATCTGTCTGCCTGTCTGTCTGTCTGTCTGTCTGCCTGCCTGTCCGTCCATCCATATATCTCTGTCTGTCTGTCATTATATATATATATATATATATATATATATATATATATATATATATATATATATATATATATATATATATATCGACTGACCGACCGTCCCACCCACTCATCCATTTATATATCCATCCATCTATCTTTCTATCTTATATACCTATCTGTCCTTCCATCCCTCTATCTATTGGCATTTCCATGTATTTTGCTTCAAGGCGTCGATGTTGTTATGTAATGTGTAATTATTATGTGTAAATAATAATCTGTTGCTATTATCAAATGAAACCGTGACAGTCCGTGTTACATCAATGTTGCTGCTGGGACTATTGATCTGCTTACCTGGCCGCTATGTACATACTTATGTCTACTCGTTCTGCGAGTTTCTACCGCGTACTTCCTCAGACACATACCAGATAGCAGAATGTTATCCGAAGAGCGGAACGTGTTATGTCCATGTTTACAGCTCTACTGCGATTTCTACTTATATTTGTCCTACAAATCAGATTTCATCTTGGCTGTTGAGTAACTTCGACCTTCTGTGGGATGACACAGCGACATCCACTCCCAAACCTAGTTAGTATTTTCTTACGACATGAATAGATCATGCTGTTGCTATTCTTTGTTCTTCAGTCGCACCATAACAACACACTCGTCAACCTTCGACGAGAAACAAGGTAACCAATCTCAGGTTCCACACTTATCTACCTGTTACAGAGAGCGCATTTTTATTTTGAACACATCTCATTGCCAAGCCGAGTCTCTTATCAATTATAGCGTCCCATGGAGTCATCGGAAATCATCCTTAAAATTGACGATGAATGACTTCTCCCGTGATTTTTATTGGTCTCTTTCCGTATACTCTGTATCATCATCATCAAGTGCCGTCTCCGCAACGAAGGTTGTCTGCAATGGATCTCCAGCATCCATGGTCTCTTGTCTTGGTGGTGCACTCTGCTAGACTGTAACCTGTCCGTCATGTGATGTTACTCTCCCACTTGTATCTCTGCCTACCTCTTGCTCGCCTCCCTTTGACTTTACCCTCAAGTAAGGTCTTAAGGTCTTCAATAAGGTGTCATGTCTTTTAATGTGTCCAAAATATTTTATTTGCCCCCGCTCTTTATTTCTCTTAGTATATCTTTCTTCATATTAAGTGTTTTTAGCACCTCTTTATTTGTTTTCTTCTCTTTCCATGATGTTCTCCCTATTCTTCTATATACCCACATCACAAAGGCATCAATTCTGTCTTCTAATTGTTTATTTAGTGTCCATGTTTCTGAGCCCAACATTAATATAGAATAGATATAGCATTTTATATTTCTCATTTTTAACTTGTTTGTAATTTGTTTAGATGTTAATATTTTCCTCATTCTGATCAACAGCCAATAGAAATCACGGGAAAGTCAAATAAATTTATTGTGAAGTATGATGTCCGATGAGTCCACGTGAGTAGACATGACGGGAGACTCAGTCAGACCCTAGATCGCCCGTGTGTTGCCGAGGCCCGAAAGGGGAGAAAAGAATAGCAACACTGTTTACCTTCCACGCATGTCGTAAAAGGCGACTAAGGAGGTTGTGGGATGGAGTTGGCTGTCCAATCCCATATAGGGTCAGTGACCCAAAGCCATGCTGAAGTCGGATGTGTCAGGTCGAAATGCGCAGATATCGCAGCAATGCTGTAAACCACGACACAACGCATTCCGTTCTCAGGACTACATCCTGCTAATCTGCAGGAGTTTGAGAACGACGGCAGAAGAAGATGAAGACCCTAGATATACGTGCACGAATGTTACCGTTAATTGGTTCCAATAATCTAGAAATATGATCGCACAATCTTAACGAGGTATACCTCGCCTCCAGCTGTAGTTCGATTTTTTTATGGTCTTGTTCTACTTGTTCGCATGGTACTTTCTGTGATCTGAATGTTTGTTAATATTCTACAGATATAATTTTTTACTGAATTCAAAGGTATCATTTCTAAGACATCGATTTCATGTTCAATATTTGTTTAATCCAGTTGGTGTGTGATTAAACTTGTTCAACACTATTGATATGTTGCCAGCGCTGAACCCTCGTAATACTGTGATATCCTGTCACTTAATCGAGTGTGGTACTTACTATTACATCAATAATGTATTAATTTGTTTTGTTTCTCAATATGAACGCTGTTATCCTACACGAGTGTATTTTGAAAACGATAGGGGCATTCTAGATCCAAGGGTTTCCAAACTATTTTGCGTTGCTACTATTTATCATGTGTCGTATTCCTTCCAGAACGTTGTCTTCCCAATGAACTCTCTGAACCTTTCTCTGTCTTTGGCGATGTGGCTTGCATTTTCTAGCGACGTATTCATGTTATCTTTAATGTCGTCAGTCCATCGTCTTTTTGGTCTGTCCTTTCTCCTCTTCCCAGGTAATCTTCCCTCCATTATTTGTCTTTCTAAACAGTTGTGTCTCTTTATATGACCAAACAGGCGTAGTTTTCTTTTTGTTATTGTGTTTAGTAACCAACACTCTGGAATCGTCAATGTGTTTATAATATCCGAGTTTCTGATTTTTTTCCTTCCATGATATTCTAAGTATCTTTCTGTATCATTTCAGCTCGAAGGCGTTATCTTCTTTGCCGCTGTTTTACTTAGTGTCCATGTTTCACAGCCGTATGTTTTATAGAATATGCTACTATATTTTATAGAATACACCATAATGCAACATATTGGATTTAAATCAAGCCCGTTCAGCTGGCACATATTCGCAAATTGAGTCGACACGTTATGAAAATTTGACTAATCAGCTTCCATTAAAAAAAATAAAAGATGCGATTTTTAAATATTTCCAACATGTATATTCTCAAGTTGCTACGATCATGAACTGGTTATGTTGTCTATGTTTCGATCTATCGGCGTATATTTGTAGTAGCTTGAGAATATACACGTTGATAATCTTGACTAAAATCGTATCCGCCTTATAATATTTTGAAAGTTTTGACTAAACTCCCATATTGTTAATGGATACGGAATGGTTACATTCGTAAAACGTATTGACCCAAGTTGCAAGGCGAAAAGGTACCGCTGCTTGAAATCATGTCTGTTGCATTCTGATTTTTTTTCTTTAGTGATGAGTGTTCAAATGAAACACGCCGATGCTGCGTCCTCTATGCCAGCACGCGATGAGCGCGAATAGGTAATAAACACACAATGAACAAATGGTCATATGGCCATTCTTTTCATATGCGTAGTGTCATGTGCAGGCAGTCAACAATATGGTCGGTGTGATAACGAATTCGTCCAAATTTGACCAGCGAACAGTGATTCAGTTTCCTATAGCCGAAGTATGTCGACCATACAACATTCAACACACAGGCAGTGTATGGTGGAAACTGTTTTTCAAAGACAACAGTAAAACATCGGCTAGAACATTTCCTGAAGGGAGACAGGTAACAAATGAAGTAGCACGTATTACTGCGCTCATCATTGTTCTGGCTTCTTTTATAGAAGTAAAAACAGATGAGTCATTTTAGAAGGCTGTTTTCCAATTAGCCAACATGTCTTGAAATGAAATGGTCACGAACCAACCATCAAGTTATTTCACACACTATACTCTTAAAGTTCATAACACAGCGTTATCATTGTTTGATAAAGGGGCATACTTATTTTTTAAAGCGGGTTTTAAAACTTGTAAGTTTTAGCCAGAGTATCGAATTCTCTTACGTGTATCGATTTGTCTTGTATCGGTCTTGTGCAGGTTGTGATTACTTTGCGGCTGTCATAATAATTACTTTAATCCTTCTTATATTTGAAATAGTTTAAAGTACCACCCGAACCAGAGCCGAATGGCTATTGTAATATTGAACACAATCAATATTTTTAAAACCAGCTAAATGTCACCAGTAACTGCGAAGGCGTACTTTAGCATTGCATCTGGACAAATTCCGTGTAGGGCTGTGATGAAATGAGCGGCATAGTAGCATCAGCTGTTGATGCTGTATCTCGTGCTAATGTTTTCTACATATGAGGAGAGACGACATTATTGAAACATGCAATCAAAACGCATTTGTTGCAATATATAAGGTGTAGCTTTACTGAGTTTTAGAAATTTGTGGATTATATACAAATAAGTAACATTAGAGTTAGTGAATCCTATAGAAATAAGTAACATTAGAGTTAGTGAATCCTATAGAAATAAGTAACATTAGAGTTAGTGAATCCTATAGAAATAAGTAACATTAGAGTTAGTGAATCCTATAGAAATAAGTAACATTAGAGTTAGTGAATCCTATAGAAATAAGTAACATTAGAGTTAGTGAATCCTATAGAAATAAGTAACTATAGAGTTAGTGAATCCTATAGAAATAAGTAACTATAGAGTTAGTGAATCCTATAGAAATAAGTAACATAAGAGTTAGTGAATCCTATAGAAATAAGTAACATAAGAGTTAGTGAATCCTATAGAAATAAGTAACATTAGAGTTAGTGAATCCTATAGAAATAAGTAACTATAGAGTTAGTGAATCCTATAGAAATAAGTAACATAAGAGTTAGTGAATCCTATAGAAATAAGTAACATTAGAGTTAGTGAATCCTATAGAAATAAGTAACATTAGAGTTAGTGAATCCTATAGAAATAAGTAACATTAGAGTTAGTGAATCCTATAGAAATAAGTAACATTAGAGTTAGTGAATCCTATAGAAATAAGTAACAATAGAGTTAGTGAATCCTATAGAAATAAGTAACAATAGTTAGTCGATCCTATAGAAATAAGTAACATTAGAGTTAGTGAATCCTATAGAAATAAGTAACATTAGAGTTAGTGAATCCTATAGAAATAAGTAACAATAGAGTTAGTGAATCCTATAGAAATAAGTAACAATAGAGTTAGTGAATCCTATAGAAATAAGTAACAATAGTTAGTCGATCCTATAGAAATAAGTAACATTAGAGTTAGTGAATCCTATAGAAATAAGTAACATTAGAGTTAGTGAATCCTATAGAAATAAGTAACAATAGAGTTAGTGAATCCTATAGAAATAAGTAACAATAATTTTCTGGATAATATAGAAAATAACAATAGTTAGTCGATCCTATAGAAATAAGTAACAATAGTTAGTCGATCCTATAGAAATAAGTAACAATAGTTAGTCGATCCTATAGAAATAAGTAACAATAGTTAGTCGATCCTATAGAAATAAGTAACAATAGTTAGTCGATCCTATAGAAATAAGTAACAATAATTTTCTGGATAATATAGAAATAAGTAACAATAGTTAGTCGATCCTATAGAAATAAGTAACTATAGAGTTAGTGGATCCTATAGAAATAGGTAACAATACAATTAGTGAATTATATAGCAATAAGTAACTATAGACAGTGGATTATATAAAAATAAGTAACATTTTTTTTACAGCGGAGTCGTACACCGGAGTTGTCCATAGGTGCTCAGATCTCCGCTAAATTAAATTTCTCAGAGCATAACGGCTGACGGTTCCGGTTCTATGTTGGTTCACTGCTCTTATTGAAATCTTTGTCAGGGGTCCTCTACGGGCCATGTCCATCCTCACTCCCATTTCTCACATTCTCGATATTTACTCATGCTCATTCATCCCAAAATCCTCGAAAACTCACGAAGAAGAATGCGTATGTCTGCTTGGTCCATATGCTGACCGTCTGTTGTGGTGGCAAGGCTAGTTTATTGGTCTTCTAACCAATCTTCTGTCAGATGTGTTGACACATTGGCAGTGGTGGCACATCAATCATCCCCTGTGACCTAGGGAGTTTTCTAAAGTAGGGCAAAAGATGCATTATCCGCTGACCTGCATCTGTTCGTCATCCATGGGGATTATTTGATAGAAGACACAAGTAAGTAATTGAGACAAGATGTAGCATTGATGATTATTTTTCAAAGTTATCAGCATATCTCCCCAATTTTCTTTAGTCGCCTCCTACGACATTCCTGGTCAAAAGACTGGTCCTATTCTTTGCACCCTGAACTAGAAGTCCAGACCCCAGTTGTCACACTGGCCATCCACACGGATGAGCTAAAACACCTATATGAAGACATGTGATGAAGTCTGAATGATTTTGGTGTCAAGACTTTGAAAGACAATCTAATGACAGCTTAGACTGGAGATAATTATTCTGTGGCATATATTCCTTTTAGCACATACTTTGGCAGTGATGAAACAGTGTAGTGATTAAGACATGTAACTAAACACGACTCATTTAAAAATTATTTTGCAAGGAACAGTAGAGGTATGAAGGAGAAAGGCGGATAAAGAATATATTGGATTAATATTGACGGGATGGTCTGCCTGTACTATATCTTCATAGAGATTTGATGGGTTAAATTTTATTATAACAGCTTGGTCTGGTGAAACATAACATGTAATAAAACTCCTCTCTGTACAGTATAAGCAATAAAGGATAAGATGAGAGAGCGTATTGTGTTGATGTCTCCAGTGTGGTTCCCCTACGACCGTGACCGGTTTTAGGTCTTATTATTATTGTTTTTAGAGATAGTGGCTTGATAGATGGAGTGTCAAAACGTCGGCATTGTCTGCTAATTAATTATTACAATGCATATGTATTTCTGTTATTGTGTTCACCTGTGCTACTTTTACCAGGTATGATGTTTTCCTGATGAATTGGGGCGAAACTCTCTCACGTCTTTCAGCATGCGACTATTTCTTGCTCCCGGGTATTTCTTTAGCAACAGCCTCCCTAACGAGGATAACTCATTACTGGCTAGAAATAAGATGTGTCTGGGATGCTTGCCTGCTTTTTAATCACTGCCGGTCTCCAGAATCGCATTTATCAGACCAGGTGATTCCTAAACTCATTGTCTATTTTTAGCACCTGTGTTTCCAAGGCAACTGCTGTCACTAGTGTGCAGAGCTGTTGATTGTAAATTTTTTTTCAAGTGAGACGTTGGAATTTTGTGTCTTCATTTATGTATTATATTTATGAAACTGTTCCGAAAAGCTGTTGGTATATGTGTTGTATTTCTGCCGAAAAGCTGTTGGTATATGTGTTGTATTTCTGCCGAAAAGCTGTTGGTATATGTGTTGTATTTCTGCCGAAAAGCTGTTGGTATATGTGTTGTATTTCTGCCGAAAATACATATTGTAAATCGTGTGACTATTGTTATAAAATTGTGAGTTAGATATATTTTACGTGAAATATAATGGTGGAATTGGCAAATATCTAAGTGACTATTTCTGCCAACATCGTAATGCCTTTAGCTACACTACCAGCTTACTCCTGTCGCTATTGCATTTCAGTGGCGCTGATCATCGTGATGTCCTTGACATTCAGGTCACTGCAATAATATCTTTGCACCCACAGACGATAGATCTAGGTACTGCCTTGAAAACCACTATATATATTGCAATTTTATACCATTTGGTCTTAATGCAGATCACTCATTCATTTAGCTTTTGATGATGGTGTCTTTGCTGTGTTATCGTACATGTATTCAGGCTTAGTTGTATTATTTCGTTCACATTTCCCGTATTTTTTAACTCGCGTCTCTATGACAACGTTTGTGTATACATAAGTCATTGTTACCTTGGATATTTGATGTTAAATGTATGTCATAATGTTTTAGTGATATTTTTGTGTGGAAAAGACGACAAGTCTCGTGCAACTTCCCTCCAACTTCTCAATGTGAGGTGACGCGAACAAGGACTTGCCTCCTTTATCACACACATCTCTTGCAACCTCTCTCCAACTTCTCAATGTGAGGTGACGCGAACAAGGACATGCCACCTTTTATCACACAAATCTCTTGCAACCTCCCTCCAACTTCCTAACGGTGAACATGGGATATTGACAGTTTCTGTTTTATTTCCAGAAAAACAAATATAGATGAGATATCATTTTGTAATTAAGAAGACATTTTCGTATAGTAAATATGTGCGTTTTTGTTAGTACATGTGTCTTTTATGGTAATTTATTTCCCTTTCAACTGCGGATATTATTCCATATTAGTTCTATCTGAGATTTTTTACCATTGAGGTTGTGATTCTGCGAACCAAAACATCCGAGGTATTACTAACTCCACAACTCCTAATGTGTGTCTGTCTCTGGCAGAGAAGCAATTACAGGGCGCGTCTTGTGTGGCAAATGAAACATGTTCAATTACCGCTGCAGGCAATTGTGTATACGGGCCATTTAGAAAGCAATGACAGCCTACAGAACGCATTTGTAATGTTTAGAAATAACCAAAGCTAAAAAAAATGCTGGGTTGATGGCTACGTCCAGAGTAGGATATGCTATATCACTAGTAAATTTGCATTGGTAATAAAAACGTGGGTGGATATGAGTAATATATCCCGCCGAAGACGGATTTGTTGGTGATTGGCGCAAACAAAATGGCGACATAACGCATTTCCATTCTCTGGATTACATCCTGCTGGAAATCTAGTAGGACCATTCTCCTGCTACAAGGGAAATCCAGCGGGAATTTGAAAATGAACGTTGATAAGGATAATAATGTGTGAAAAATATAGCACCTCTTTCACTATGTTCGTTCTCAAACTCCTGCAGATTAGCAGGATGTATTCTGGAGAGCGACATGCATTGTGTTATGTTTACAACTATTATACGGTTTCTGTGTATGACACGACTTTTACATGGTTTCAGGACCACTTTGACCCTGTATAGAGTGGGATAGCCAACCTCACCCCATAACATCCTTAATCGTCTCCTATGACACGCATGGAACAGAAACAGTGTTGCTTCTCCATCGCCCGTGTGTTCCGGGGCCCGAAAGGGGAGCAAAGAATAGCAACACTGTTTACCTTCCACGCATGTGGCAAAAGGCGACTAAGGAGGTTATGGGATGGAGTTGGCTGTTCCATCCCATATAGGGTCAGTGACTCAAAGCCATGCTGAAGTCGAATGTGTCAGGCCGTAAGGCGCAGATATTGCAGCAATGCTGTAAACCATGACACAACGCATTTCGTTCTCCGGACTACATCCTGCTAATCTGCAGGAGTTTGAGAACGAACGCAGAAGAAGAAGAGGATTTCTTCTCCATAAACTAAGCTGTAACTTTAGAAATATTCATGTTGTGATTTCGAGTAGAGTTATGATAATAGGAGTACACTATCTAAATGTAGAAAACTGCTTTTTCATATCTAGTTTTGCGCAGTGTTATCACTAGATATGTCTATAGCGTTATCAACAGTGATAGATAAACTCGATCCAACATTGCAAGTAGACATAATTGAGATACCGTCATATACATGTTCCTCCAGGCTGTGGTTAAGCAAGTGAAAACATGATCTAATGTTACTACATACTGCAGATTTGTGTTATCATTATTGCTGTTATCGTTATTGTTGAGCGTTATCATTCCTATATTACTGAGTGTTATCATCTTCAGATTTGTGTTATCATTATTGCTACGTTGTCGAGAATTCAGATGTTGACGGAGATATGTCATAAAAAACAATATTAAAAAAAAAAAGGGCCACCGTCTATGGCTCAGTAAAATAGCTGGTGTGTGTGTGTGAACATTAACTAAGTAAGATATATGGTGTGTGTGTTAGATAATTGTATAAATACAAAATTGTATAAATGAAAAGATAATTGTATAAATATAGAATACCATGGACTGTCGGAAAAACTAATGTGGATGTGTTGAAAGAGTCAAATGCGAAACGGACCTTAATCAATAATATAAGAAAAAGACAATCTTTATTTTTAGGCCACTTTTTTTATGAGACAAGGAGATGTGGAGAACAGTCACAATAGTCAAGATTGAAGGCAACAGAGACAAACAAACAACGTGAGAAAATATTCGATAGTTTGACAACCTGGCACGACAGGGAAATAGCAACGATCTCGATACATAATGCTAGAGATAGAGAGCCGTGGAGAGCCATGATCGCTACGCCATTCGGAATGGCACCTGATGATGATATATATATATAATTTAGGCTAATTTTGGTATGCGATTCCAAGAATGTAAATAGTGGCCAACCGATGGCCCAATAATAATTAAAAATGTAACGAATGGTGTGTTAATTAATTCAGTTTTTCTTCTTCTTCAGCGTTCATTCTCAAACTCCCACTGGATATCTCTTGTAGCAGGACCATGGTCCTATTAGATTTCCAGAAGGATGTAGTCCAGAGAATGGAATGAGTTGTGTCGCCGTTCTATTTGCGCCAATGTCCCGACACATCCGTCTTCGGCGGTTAATTCAATTATAGTTCTTTATTGGTGACAGTCATGTGTGAAACGTAGTTACTGTGTCACTGCAATCTATATTTTCTTGCTTTCTGAAGGTCTGTATGAATGAAATAGGCCATCCATCCATCATTAACGGTCGTCGTCTATAGAGTACGTCAAACAATTAAAGGGTGTGTCTGAAAAAGTAAGACAGTTGTTGACAAGGAGGGGGAACGGGTTTGTCATTAAAACAGTTTTTATATGCAGTACTAATTAAATAGTTTGATTTTGTTTTGTTCGAAAAGTCAGAAAAAACAAAATCATGTAATTGTTTTGTGCATTTCTGGTATTTATTTTTCTTATTGTTTTTCTTCGGGGTTGGGGGGGGGGGGGGCTCTTCTTTCCATTAATTAAGCAGGTATGCCCTAAATTCTTATAATTTTATGACGACAATGGGGAGGGTTTCAGAGTTGGAAAACAATTGTTGATGAAATTAATGGGCAGTCCCTTAGTTGTATTTCTGCTTAAACTGTGAGAATTTCAATGATAGATTAAACAGAACGGTAGCTTGAGTGCATTACTTAAACACGAGATAGAAGTAGTTTGTATGATGCCTGGATTCAGAGAGCAATCTGATGTACTTTTGAGAAGTCGATATCATGAAAGGTTTTTTTATCACTTCTTCCTTCACCTGCCTTGTACCATATTTCCAGCGCAGCGTCCCTTCATACGCCAAATTGATCCGTGTATATATATATATATATGTGTGTGTGTGTGTGTGTCTTTTCTCATGCATGGTGTATATAATAATAATAATAATAATAATAATAATAACAATAATAATAATAATAACCACTGGACAAGGCTTTGTCCCTGTCTTCCCGGTGGTTATTTGACTGTTGTGTTAAAACAGTTGTAGAAAACTCTTAGAAGTGTAAAGCGTCTTCTGGCAACTATCTTGAGATGGCAAACCATATAGTATATCCTTATATCTAGAGATACATGGCAACTATCTTGAGATGGCAAACCATATAGTATATCCTTATATCTAGAGATACATGGCAACTATCTTGAGATGGCAAACCATATAGTATATCCTTATATCTAGAGATACATGGCAACTATCTTGAGATGGCAAACCATATAGTATATCCTTATATCTAGAGATACACGATTGAGTTCAATCTCAACCATCTACAATATAAAACCTACTGGCTAATGGGAAATCAAGCCGCCTTAATGACTCGTTAAACTAGTCCCGTGATTTTAATTGGTTACTATGATTACACTTAGTGTGACAGCCAGTGAACATCAAAGAGAATAGGTAAATTAGTCATTTTAGAAGGCTGTGTTTATTCTCTGTTCATATCATACTTGTTAAGACGCCACAAGACGTTATTGCCATTGCTTTATCGGTTCATAGACTTTTTGATAGAAAGTGTCATCGCCAAACTGACATTCAGAACCAGGATGTATAATAGTATGTATTGAAATGTCAAATTCAAGGTAGATTAAATATAAATTCTTGCTTTTTGGAGTCTCTCTTTTAAGCAAAGTCTCACAGGATGTGCGATATTTCTTGGTGAAGCTTACAAATGTCATAGGTCTATTTTGCGGCGTATGTTTCATGATATTTAGGAAAAATTACAGAGCAGTACATTTGTGGCATTTTGGGGATTCAAAATGTTGATAAGTATAATTAGGTATGGTACATGTCATCAAGTAGAGATACTGGATAGTACATGTCATGAAGTAGAGATACTGGATAGTACATGTCATCAAGTAGAGATACTGGATAGTACATGTCATGAAGTAGAGATACTGGATAGTACATGTGATCAAGTAGAGATACTGGATAGTACATGTCATCACGTAGATATACTGGAAAGTACATATCATCAAATAGAGATACTGGATAGTACATGTCATCAAGTATATATACTGGATAGTACATGTCATCAAGTAGAGATACAACATGTCATGTTGTAGGACTTCATTGTCGCTCCCAGTGGTTTAAATATTTAGCATTGTACACACCATAGAACATTTATTGGCACAATACTCCTGTAGTTTGACAGCGAAGGAAACAAACCAGGAGGTGTTACGAACAATTAACATCCAGGAAGGCTGGCTTTTGAACACCATATTAAAGAAAAAGCTAGTTTTTTGGTCATATTAAGAGATACGACGGCATGGAGAGAGTGTTACTGGAGGGGATGATAGAAGGCAACAGGGGCAAAGGCTGACCAAGACGCTGTTGGACAAAAGAATTCAAGAATGCCTGCACATGTCACTGAAAGATGCAGGAAAACTTGCTCAAGACCGCGGAGAATTCAAGAGATCCATAGGAAAGACTAAGTTCTGGAAAGAATATGTCACTTGATGATGATGATTGTACACAGACAGCCGACTTGCCAAATCTGTCAATAAGCAACAAATAGAATGGTTTGGACACATTGTGAGAAAGGACCATAACCAACTACCGACAATAACATATAACATAAGAAGATCAGGATACAAGGCTATAGGAAGATCTAGAAAAAGATGGATAGATAATATCAAGACAACCCTGAACAAACACGGATTCAACGCCGCCAAGACAACACTTCTGGCTTCCGATAGACAACTAAAGCTCCCAATTACCATCTCTACGCTTAACGGCAAGTGTGGATATTCTGTTCATCATCCACCTGGGGATATAAACTAGATATAGGACTGCAGGATATCATAAGCGCACAGCAGACAAGTCCATAAATTCTCCACTCTCCATACCAATAAATACATGAGAGTGTTGCGGCCGACAATTCCAGTTCCATGCTAATTTAGAAGCCTATTCGTATATCTATTATGTTTCTCTTTACGGGCTATTCCGATCGTTACACCAAACTCACGAAGTCTTGAGAGCAACCATGATTCACACTTTTGAAATTCTTCTGAGCCGATTAGGTCCCTCAGTGCATTAACTATGACAATAATATATATATTGATGTGAATATATACACTTTGTCCATGCTCGCGAGTATATCGACTCGTTCATTGTCTTCATTCCCTGCATGACCTGGCTCGAATACAAACGTCATCTTTTTTGTCATAATTTCGGGTCATAGATTGTGTCAATAACTCCTACTTCAACTATACGGACCATGTTCATTGAGTCACTATGTCTGGTCATAGCAACTATACGGACCATGTTCATTGAGTCACTATGTCTGGTCATAGATTGTGTCAATAACTTCTACTTCAACTATACGGACCATGTTCATTGAGTCACTATGTCTGGTCATAGATTGTGTCAATAACATCTACTTCAACTATACGGACCATGTTCATTGAGTCACTATGTCTGGTCATAGATTGTGTCAATAACTTCTACTTCAACTATACGGACCATGTTCATTGAGTCACTATGTCTGGTCATAGATTGTGTCAATAACATCTACTTCAACTATACGGACCATGTTCATTGAGTCACTATGTCTGGTCATAGATTGTGTCAATAACATCTACTTCAACTATACGGACCATGTTCATTGAGTCACTATGTCTGGTCATAGATTGTGTCAATAACATCTACTTCAACTATACGGACCATGTCATTGAGTCACTATGTCTGGTCATAGATTGTGTCAATAACTCCTACTTCAACTATACGGACCATGTTCATTGAGTCACTATGCTTGCATGCAGGAGTATAGTCATCTTGACATCAATCTTGACATCAATCTTGACATTGCTTCCGTTACAACCTTTATCTCCATCTTAAGACTGCTCGTGATTGTAGTGAAGACACCGCTAGATTCATTGACAGTTCTCCCACCGGTTCGTGCAGGAAAAGCCCTAGCACTGAGTTGATGACGAGTGATTAACCAATCTGTGTAGATTATTACATCATTTTCTGAAGTGTTATCGCTAATAAGCGGCCTGACTTATGCAATCATCGCATATTTATATCCCTGCAACTTCTGTCGAGTGTTATGACTACAGAGAAAGTATGAAGTAATACATGCGGAGTAAGTTATTCATGCCTCCCTAGGATCAATGCAAATAGGGATATACATATGTCTGATGATATCTTCTGCCTGTCTTAACCATGATTTGACCATCTTCAGCCTCCTTGGGGCATTCTTCCTTAATGAGATCTGTTAAAAATTGCCGAAGAAGGATGTATCCGGCCTTTGACGCAAATAAAACGGTGGCATATCGCATTTTCATTCTCTGGACTGCATCCTTCCAGAAATCGTGTATGATCATTGTCCTGCTATAAGACAAGATCCAGTGGGAGTTTGAGAATGAACGATGAAAAAGAAGAATGTAGAAAAAAACTCCATGATCTGAATGTAATGGGTTAAATTTATCGTCACTAATCTTAAGATATTCCGAAGCTAGCCACATCTTGATTCTATCAGCTACGGTCGGGTAATCAAGGAGAATCTCAAGGCCACAAATGGTGTATCCGTGTTACATTCCAAGATGATACGCATGGCCTCATTCTGAATCCTGTCCGGTCTTGCAATCACTAACCGTGAATATGTCAAAAGCGTATTCTAAACTAGAAACAACAAGCATGTGATATAACAGTGCGAGTAGATGTTGCAGATTCTAAACTAGAAACAACAAGCCTCTAATATAGCAGTGCGAGTAAATGTTGCAAATTCTAAACTAGAAACAACAAGCCTCTAATATAGCAGTGCGAGTAGATGTTGCAGATTCTAAACTAGAAACAACAAGCCTCTAATATAGCAGTGCGAGTAGATGTTGCAGATTCTAAACTAGAAACAACAAGCCTCTAATATAGCAGTGCGAGTAGATGTTGCAGAATGTCACATGCTACGATTTCTTTCATTGACAATAGACCTTTTCTGGCTTCGATTATTTAGCGAGAACGAAGTGAGAACATCCTTCTTCTGTTTGATCATCGTCAGACTCCAAAAAACAAGGTTGCCAAGCGGTTAGTTCCTTTTGTAATCGCATGCCGGTTCTTTCCCTCCCTGCCTGTACACTAAAATATCAGCCGCAAACGATAATGTTTTACCATTATCAAGTGACATATTCTTTTTAGAACCATGTCTTCGTGAACGCCTCTCTGTTCCGAGCAAAAAGCAGGCCTTTATTGCCCAAGGACATGTGCATACATTCTTCGATGTCGCTGGTCCATAGTCTTCTTGATTCTCCTATTCTTCTCTTTCCCGGCACTCTGCCCTCTAGAATCAGCCTTTCGATACCATCGTGTCGCTTTAAGTGTCCAAAATACTGTAGCTTCCTTCTTATGATGGTATTTAGAAGCCACCCTTCGTTTAGTTTCATTAATTTCAAAACTACAATGTTTTTTTTTCTCTGTCCATGATATTCGTAGGATCTTTCTGTAGCACTTAATTTCAAATGAATTTATATTTTTGGATATTTTCTTGTTCAAAGTCCAAGTCTCGCATCCATATGTTGCAACTGGGAAAACACATGATCTTGAATGGGTTAATTTAGTGTCATTATTTCTACTTTGCCATAGCTTTCTCATTTACCGGTCGTTTTATGTTTTGTAATCAATACCGTGTAGACATTGAACAATACTGGGAATAGAGGCAATACATAATTCACGCAGTGAAGAAGATGATACATAAGAGTCATAACCCGTTAGGGTCATAAGGGTGAATTACTGTATACATCAGCACAAAAAAAAAAAGCTCTCCAAGCAACTCTATCCTCAGCCTTTCTGAAGAGTTTGGAAAAATCATGATTATACCATTCCTTGATGTTATCAATCCAGGATTTTCTTTCGCTCCTTCCCTCTGCACCTTCTACCACCGATTGTTCCTTGCAAAATAATTGAAGAAAACGAGTCCTGTCTCGTTAAATGACTAAACCAAACATGTTTAGATGTTTCATCACTGCCATAAGTGGTTCTTGATAACCTGCAAGTTTGTTTATTTGCTGCCGGACAAATATATTTGTCCTTGGGTTCTATATAGCGAATTCTTAACACACGTCTGTATCACTTGTACACTGAATACTTCTTCTTCTCCTTCTTCTGCGTTCGTTCTCAAACTCCTGCAGATTAGCAGGATGTAGTCCAGAGAACGGAGTGCGTTGTGCCATGGTTTACAGCATTGCTGCAATATCTTCGCCTTTCGGTCTGACTCATCCGACGTCAGCATGGCTTTGGATCACTGACCCTATATGGGATGGGACAGCCAACTCCATCCCATAACCTCCTTAGTCGCCTTTTACGACATGCATGGATGGTAAAAAGTGTTCTTATTTTCTAATTTAATAAGAATACTAATTTCTTGTGTCTGTATTGAGAGTGCCCAACATTAACATCCTTACAAAAGCAGACTTAGCACTAGCGATCAGATTAGATTGATCGTTACTGTAATGCTTATCTTACTTTTCCATATCATTTTCAACCTGGTCATGGCAGCCATCGCCATCTGCATTCGTGGCTTAATCTCATTTCCCAAGTTGCCATTATCACATATATCTCGAACCCGAGATATTTGAAGTTGGTAACTTCAAGTTTGCTATCATCTACACGGATATTCGTGGGATCTTACTTGGTTTCACTAGTCGCCTATATCATGCTTTTATGAATTCTAATTTCTATGTCATATTTCCGAGGAACTTCTTTCAGCTTTGAGGTGAATTCCTGGAGTTCAGATTCGGAACCAGCCAAGAGATCATTATCTTCGCCAAAACGCAAGTCACAAAGTGGTCTATCGCCAATAGCTATTGATTTCTGGAGATCTTGTAATGGCCCCTGCATTATATATTCAAGATACATGTTAAAAAGTACTTTGGAAAATATGCAACAATGACACACTCCAATATCCGTCTTGAACAATGCACAAATGTCATTATTTATGAAAACAACTCTGCTTTCATCTGTATAAAGCCTCTCAATAACTTGTATGATGTTTGTGTCGAAGTTCTATTGTCTCAGTATCTGCCACGGACCGTGGCGACATACATAATCAAATACCTGTGTGAAATCAATGAATTTATGATAAAAAGCAAGTTGACGTTTTAGTGCATTTCTATCAATATTTTGACGTTAAAAATCTGGTCTGGGGGTACTCCTGTATTTACAGAAACCAGTTTGTTCTTCTCCTAGCAATTCTTCTAATTTCGCTTATATTCTGTTAATAATTATCTGTAGTATCACCGTGTTATAATGAGTGTTTATATTAATAGTTCTGTCATTCTTGCAAAGTTAAGATTGTCTTTTCTAGGAAGTGATATCAATATAGATTGTGTCCATTTTATAGGGAGTGATATCAATATAGATTGTGTCCATTTTCTAGGCCGTGTTTTTCTGCTACATATTTTATGTCATACATATCATCAAGTAGAAATCATGAATAGTTCATATCGTCGAGTAGAAATCATGAATAGTTCATGTCGAGTAGAAATCATGGATAGTTCATGTGATAGAGTAAAAATCATGGATAGTTCATGTGATAGAGTAAAAATCATGGATAGTTCATGTGATCGAGTAGAACTCATGGATAGTTGATGTGATCAAGTAGAAATCATGAATAGTTCATGTTTTAGAGTAGAAATCATGAATAGTTCATGTGATCGAGTAGAAATCGTGAATAGTTCATGTCATTGAGTAGAAATCATGAATAGTTCATGTGGCTGAGTAGAAATCATGAATAGTTCATGTGGCTGAGTAGAAATCATGAATAGTTCATGTGGCTGATTAGAAATCATGAATAGTTCATGTCATCGAGTAGAAATCATGAATAGTTCATGTGGCTGATTAGAAATCATGAATAGTTCACGTCATCGAGTAGAAATCAGGAAATGTGTGTCACCAAGTACATTAGAGCTGTGTGTTCTGATGTTAGTGATTTTCGTGTGTTGATAATGACACTTTCGCAGTTGCCAGGCAGCGAGATGTTTACCAGTTTTCTAATTAAAACCTAATTCCGTGTTTTAATTACTATGCAGATATTTCACAACTGAAGAATGCGAAAACTCGATACAAGACGGTGTCAAGTGTCATAATTCGATATAAGACACGGTGTCAAGTGTCAGAATTCCATTACCTGGCTAACCCACCACTAATCGGAAGTTTGAGAACGAGATAAGAAATGATATGTTTAGCACAGGCACTTGGGGTCGCCAAGGTGTAACAAAAGTAGCGACACTGTAAACATGTCATACATATCTTAAGAGATGAATATGGAGGTTCGGGGGTGTAGATGGCTGTCCCATTATAAAGGTCAAAGTAATTCACAAATCATGCTGAAGTCGGATATGTCGCGCAGATATGCTAATCAGCAAAAGTTTGCGAATGAACGAAGAGGAAAAAGAACATAAAACGTCAAACACCACCATCTTTGATATAAATATCTGGTTCGCATTACTGTCTTTGATTAGACTTTGATCAAATCATTCGTTGACATCGCATCATATTTGATTATACAACCCGCCTAGTATAGTTATCTTTGATCAAATCATTCTTTGACAGCGCATCATATTTGATTATACAACCCTTATAGTATAGTTATTTTTAATCAAATCATTCTTTGACATCGCATCATATTTGATTATACAACCCTTATAGTATAGTTATTTTTAATCAAATCATTCTTTGACAGCGCATCATATTTGATTATGCAACCCCTATAGTATAGTTATTTTTAATCAAATCATTCTTTGACAGCGCATCATATTTGATTATACAACCCTTATAGTATAGTTATTTTTAATCAAATCATTCTTTGACATCGCATCATATTTGATTATACAACCCTTATAGTATAGTTATTTTTAATCAAATCATTCTTTGACAGCGCATCATATTTGATTATACAACCCTTATAGTATAGTTATTTTTAATCAAATCATTCTTTGACATCGCATCATATTTGATTATACAACCCTTATAGTATAGTTATTTTTAATCAAATCATTCTTTGACAGCGCATCATATTTGATTATACAACCCTTATAGTATAGTTATTTTTAATCAAATCATTCTTTGACATCGCATCATATTTGATTATACAACCCTTATAGTATAGTTATTTTTAATCAAATCATTCTTTGACAGCGCATCATATTTGATTATACAACCCTTATAGTATAGTTATTTTTAATCAAATCATTCTTTGACATCGCATCATATTTGATTATACAACCCTTATAGTATAGTTATTTTTAATCAAATCATTCTTTGACAGCGCATCATATTTGATTATACAACCCTTATAGTATAGTTATTTTTAATCAAATCATTCTTTGACAGCGCATCATATTTGATTATACAACCCTTATAGTATAGTTATTTTTAATCAAATCATTCTTTGACAGCGCATCATATTTGATTATACAACCCTTATAGTATAGTTATTTTTAATCAAATCATTCTTTGACAGCGCATCATATTTGATTATACAACCCTTATAGTATAGTTATTTTTAATCAAATCATTCTTTGACAGCGCATCATATTTGATTATACAACCCTTATAGTATAGTTATTTTTAATCAAATCATTCTTTGACATCGCATCATATTTGATTATACAACCCTTATAGTATAGTTATTTTTAATCAAATCATTCTTTGACAGCGCATCATATTTGATTATACAACCCTTATAGTATAGTTATTTTTAATCAAATCATTCTTTGACAGCGCATCATATTTGATTATACAACCCGTCTAGTATAGTTATCTTTTATCAAATCATTCTTTGACATCGCATCATATTTGATTATACAACCCGTATAGTATAGTTATTTTTAATCAAATCATTCTTTGACATCGCATCATTTTTGACTAAACTATCTATCTATTCTCTAAACCCTTTGTTGCCTTTCAGCGTCAGGGGTAGAAGAGTTTCTGGAGATGGCCCTCGTGTGTTATGAGTTTATTGTGGAATTTGTTGCCTCTTTTATCTCGGTGGTCCATCGTTTTCGTGGCCGGCCTCTAAGTCAGACTTCACTGTATCTGTGCAGCATAGCTTGTAGTGGTATGCTGTCTGATGGTAGTCTGCTGATGTGTGCAAACCATTTTATCTGTTTCTCTTAATATGTTCCATGATTGTGGTGATGCCTTTTCTTTGTCTAATATCCTCATTCCGTCTCTTAGTGATATCCCTAGGATTCTGCACAAACATGTCGTTTCAATTGTCGCAGGTTTGCGTTTGTCTAAACTACCCGACTAGTATGCCAGAGCCAATGATGGCAGCAGTGTGACGTGACCATAAAAACCAAAACGGGTTCAAATGGAGGGATTAAAGAAAGAAAATAAATAGCAGTGGTTCTAAAACAAGAATCAACGGGGGAGAGGTACAGATAGAAAAGAAATAGTGGTTCTTAAACAGGAGTCACCATTATTACACACGCGTATCGTATTTTCACTTGTTCTTGTAATTTTTTGTGAAACAGGTCCACGTTATTTTAGTTGTTACATGGATTTAGTTGTTACATTGTTACATGTTACCAGTTGTTACATGGTTTTGTGTTTTTGATAGTTATTTGTTTCTTGAAAAAGGCCCTATTTGGACCACAACGCAGAAAATTGTCCTTGTTCTGTGTTTGATTGTTAGCTATGTATTATTGTATACTACTGATAGTTAGGTATCTACAGTAACCTTTCTACTTTATTTAGTATTTCCTACTTCGTTAAGTCATTTGAGCATTGATCTATTTCTGAAATAACAACACTATTGTAGTTCTTAAATATTGTAGCACCGGAGGACATTACGTAATGAAAGTTTTTTTTTTAATACGATAGTCATATTTGTAGGACTGTTTGTTTGATTATTGAATGATCTGTCTGGATGGCGACCAAATTTATAATCTGCCAATAGTTTTATCTTCTTCTTTCCTTCCTCTTTTACCCTTTACGGGTGTCGAGGGAGATACAATGTTCATGTTCTCGCTTTTCTGGCAGCTTCAGATAATGTTATTTGGTGTTCGTGTAATGTCTCTTTGATGTTGTCGATCCAGCGTACTCTAGGTCTACCCTTGGCTCTTCTTTCTGCTTCTCCTCTCTTTGTATATGCTCTATAAACTAATGAATCACACACATTCTTTCCAGATGACCACACCATTGTATCTGTTGGTTTTGTATGTATTGTAGAATTGATATGACACCCACTCTTTCTCTTATGACATCATTTCTAATTCTGTGTCTTCTGGTCACTCCTGTGGCTTTTCTCAGATATCTCATCTCTGTTATAACCAGTTGTCTCTTATGTTTTGTTGTTAAGGACCATGTTTGACATTGGTAGCACAGGTTTGGAATGAAGATACTTTGGATAAGTTGTTTTTTTGACATTGGTAGCATTTCCAATGTTTTGTAAGAGGCGCAATGTGCACAGCGACATTCTACGTTTTCAATAGGACTAGGTACATTTTCCACACCTGCGTATAGTCAGTGTTCGATCAGAATAGTATTATTAGAAATTTCTTCACTGATAAACGAAAGATTCAATGATTGGTTATAGCTGTAACTAAATGCCCGCTTCTACAAGCAGATTTCGTATGACAAACGGGGTCTTGACGTCTAGTTCATGATGCTTAGAATATAACCACTGTCTTCTTTCCATGATCCCGCAAGATCTTGAATACATAATCGTGGAGGGATAGACTGACAACATGTCTTCTATGCAAAAATCGGTATCATTACTGAATGCATTGTCTCGCTTTCTTACTTTTGTCTTCTGCCAAATGCTCCCCATGAATGACGGAGAGATGCAGGCCAGCTAACATTTCACCTTTGTTCTTTTGTCGTAGACTCCTAGATGGCGGGGATTGCTAGGTGTGCCATAACTGCCGATTGGTCAAAAAAAGTTGACATAGAATAATGAGATAGTTGGTCTAGAAGTGTGTGATGTGATATCTGTACGACTGATAATCCTGGGATACTGGCGCACTGGAATCTCGCCATTCGTGGACTTTCATACTTTTGAGACCGCAAACTTTATACTTCTGGTTGTCACTTCGGTTACTCAAGTAAGGAGGAACTATGCTTTTGTCAGAACGGCTATATGCTGTTAAGTGCTACGTGCTTACAGCTATAGTGATTACAGAATTACCATCACAAGCCGATACATGATTGAATTTGTAGTTAAATGATTTTACTAAGCAGTCACTTACATAAACTGAGACATCATCACCTGTTTGCTCATGTTGACAGGTAGTAGATGAGGTAGAACGTATCCGCAAGACTGCAGTGCACGAAACCAGTTGTTGTTGGTGTTCTTCTTCTTCTTCTTTCGCTCACTTGAAACATGTCTAATTCTGTCTCCTGAATAAAACTCACTGTCTTTTGTAGTTCCTACAGTGGCACATAGAGCTGTGATTCCAGTGGTGTTTCCTCTGGCCAATATGTCTGCCTCAGCTTTTCATGCTCAGAACACTCTTGAAGTATATGTTTGGCACTCTGTGCTGCCTGTCCACATGTACACATGGCTGTGTTGCCAATCTTGAACTTTGTATACATGTGACTGCGGAGTCGGTTGTGTCCTGTTCTGAGACGTAGAATTATAACTTGTTCTGATCTGTTCATAATGTGATAGTCATCTTGTGTTGGTGTTTGTGGCTTTCTTATTGACTTGATCATCTGTTTTTTTCTGATGGTAGGTGATTGGTATATCTGGTTGGTCCTCGGCAGCACTTAGCCAGTTGCTCTGCTTTTTCATTTCCTGGTATTCCACAGTGAGAGGGTATCCACTGCATGGTTACCCTATACTGTAAGACAATTCACTAAGTAGTTTTTGCAAGTCTGTTAGTTTTCCAGACTGGAGAGCTTGAAGCACTGACCTTTCATCTGTCAGGGATACCACAGGCTGTAGGTCAGAGTTGGAATTCAGCAGTTTTTTTAGTTGCCACACAAATTGCCTGGATTTCTGCTTTATAATTATTGCAAACCAGTTGTAAACTGATCACTGTCCTACAGAGACCGACATCCACATAAAATTATCAGATCCTGGATAATGTTCACATACAGCACAGTTTATCACGAAACATCGAACTTGGCGTGGACATAGTTATAAAGCTACAAGCGAGACGAAGAAGGAGATTGCTTACCGTAATATCCATTAAAACATTGTATTCTCTGAGCGTACTATCGCTCATTGTATACAGTTGTTGAATGAACAGTACATGTTTTTGTTTACATGTACTAGCATTCAGTGTTTACATATGATAGGTAGATCGCCGTATTCTCAACCAGATTCTTCCTGCACAGGAAACGATGTATTTCTCTTTCTAGAGCAGTGTTTCCCAACGTGGGGGCCCACGCCCCAACTGGTGGCAATATGATTGTTCAGGGGGACAATTCAAACACGTTGTAATTAGGCTTCATTAGGGAATAATTAAATTTTTGAATATAAATAAATATGTATCTATTATATAGAGGGCATCAGAATTTTAGAAAGACTTAGTTAGATGCGGCAAGGTACAAAAAAGGTTTGGAAACACTGTTTCTAGAGTATTCGCGCCTTCAACGACTATCTGTTATTGATTAGATAAGCGTAAGCTGGCTTGAGATGATATCAGAGTCGTGTGCGCTGACTCAGAGACTACATATTGCTTCTGTTCTTAATGTTACATATCGATATACCTTCTCTCATTTCTCTGATGTATAATATTATCTGTGTATGATGATATACGTCTTACTTTATACATGTGCCCAGCCAGTGCCATGACTCTCCGTGTTGTATACAATAAAACTTACTTTTTACACGTATTTTAACAGTGCCGTGATTCAACATGTGTTATATTTTAATGTGTTATGGGTAATATTATACAGGTTTTCTTTAAATAGATTCAACGATAACACCAAGTGAATGTAAAGATTAGAAGCCTTTATACTGAATCGTAACATGTTAACATTTGTGACCTAGCTAACTGTCATTAAATTGCTCAGCGCGAAGTTCAAACTGAGATGTAGTGTCAACATCAGTGCAGTGCGTTGAAGATAACGAGAGAAAGCATATCTGTGTAACTAATTCGTAAGGATAACTGGAGAGGAGATGGGAGCCACCAGTTAAACCATTTGCCCACTGAAATATTGCAATGGATAGAGAGATGTATACATGTCCACAAGAACCATTGCTCTCAATAGTGAAACGACGAAAACGATTGGATCAAACATGGTTTGGACATGTATGCCGACATGATTAATTGTCAAAAACAATACTGCAGGGAACCGTCGAAGGTGGTAGAAGCACAGGAGGACAAATAAAAGCATCGACAAATATCATCAAGGACTGGACAAGACACGATTTTCTTCACTCTCCCTCATCGTTGAATACAGAACTCGCTGGATGACTCTTTGCGCTGAAGCATCAAATATGGTACCACTATGACTCTGACGGGTTACAGGATGATATAATTTAATATTTTACAAGAATTAGAACCTTTATATTTATAAAGTTCGTCCGTATTACTGGGTCTGAAAAATGAGCACACAATACCAGCCCTGGGAACATCAATGTTTGTTGTAAGAGGAGATAATATTAAGGTTTGAGGCGCGATTGTTTTTGACCATTCTATTGGATAATAAATGACCCTCAGAAAACATGCATGAAAGGTGTAGATAACACAGACAAGCTGCAAACCATGACAAACGTATCTTTTCTATGAAATACATCCTGCGAACAAGCTAGAGCTCGGACAAACACGCAGAAGAAGAATAGTATAAACCTAATTGTAATAATGTTTTTTAACAGTGTAAGAATATACCATGAATGACTGTGAGACTGCAGTAAAACTATGTCTTGATAAAGACCTCTTGGCCAAAACGTCGATTAGTGATGTCGTAAATTAGCTGTAAAACATAGCTAATATATAATTACCTAAGAATATGCCATTTACTAAACTATAAGTTTTACTTTATAATTGCACCTCGTCAGTGTTGCCAGTATATTTTGTGATATAACCAATTTCTATAAATGTCCCTCAAAATGTATGATTTAAACATTACTAATTTATAAACGTGAATTGATTTCTCAATGTTCGTTTTGCCTTGTATTGTTAACTAGCTGCGATGTCTGGTTCACGGTTCATATTTTCGAATGTTCTGGACATTATCGTTTGAACTACGGAGTCCCTTTAGCACCTTGTTTTGTTATCCTTAATGCAAGTTTATAAATAGTGCGGTTATGCGTTTGTCTTGTTTTAAGAGACTATGTCGCACATGTGTTCCCAGACACGAAAAGGGAGCAAAGAATAGCAACACTGTCTACCTTCCATGCATGTCGTGAGTTATGAAGTGGAATCTGCTGTTCCATTCCATATAGGTACACATTGACGCAGAAGTCATGTTGAAGTCGGAAGTGTCCGATTGAAAGACGCAGACATCGCAGTGCAGCTGTAAACCATGGCACAACGTGTTCCGTTGTCTGGATTGCATCCTGCTGATCTGCAGGAGCATGAGAACGAACACAGAAGAAGAAGAAGGTTGAAAAGAACATGCAATACCACTGTATATTCTATGCTCAGTCTGCCAATACAGTGACTTTCGCCAATTGAAGACCTACCAATAGAATTAAAACACACCTTTTGTGTCATGTTTTTGATTATTCCCACGCGCGTGTTCAGCGTTATCAGGTGGCAAAAAGTATAGAAATAGTGACCAACAAAACATGAAATCGAAAACATGACAGAAAAAAGGCTTCTTTGAATTCTGTTGATAGTTCTTATACCTGTGATTGGTCACGGTGCCTTCTCAGATGGGTGAGACACGCTATGAGGATGGAAGGTATATCTATGTTATCGAATATTATATTCTGGGGAAAAAATTCTCAGTTCGACTGCTTCGGTGCAAAGACGCATGCAAACGCGATATGTATGATAGAGGCATTGGAATGGAATTATAGGAAGAGGATGCCATGAATCTTGTTACATGGAGGGAAAAGATCAGGCATGTTATAAAGACAAAGGAGGGAGTAATATCATATTGTTCAAGGGCTGCACGTTCAAGAAGACGCACAACGGCACGCAATGTGACAAGTGGGCCTGTTATTCCTTGTACCTACTGTTGAAGACTGTGGCTCAGATTTGGCTTGTGAGTCACATTCATCATCTACATATATTTTATGTCATATTTCTTATGACACAACAATAATACTATCGTCTGGAGAGACGGAAATGTGCCTACTATGTAATATGTTTCTTGTGCGTCATCGTCGTCATGGTTCGTATATTAAACTAGGGATAAGCAAAAACTAATGCCTCCTAATTTATAATTTAATTCAACACGACAATAGATAAAACTCACGTTAAAACCTAATATGAAGCCTCTATGGTTTATAATAACATTAATAGTAATAATAGAAACAATAATAATGGTAATGGTAATAATAGTAATAATAATGCTAATGGTAATAATAATAATATCAATAATAATAGTATAGGTAATAATAATAATAGTAATGGTAATAGTAATAATAATGGTAATGGTAATAATAATAATAGCAATAACAATGGTAATGGTAATAATAATCGTAATAATAATAGCAATAATAATAATGGTAATAGTTAATAATAATAGCAATAACAATGGTAATGGTAATAATAATAATAATATCAATAATAATGGTAATAATAATAATATCAATAATAATGGTAATAATAATAATAATAATAATAACAATAATAAATGAAATGGTAATAATAATAATAGTAATGGTAATAATAATAACAATAATAAATGAAATGGTAATAATAATAATAGTAATGGTAATAATAATAATAATAATAGCAATAATAAATGAAATGGTAATAATAATAATAGTAATGGTAATAATAATACGACTAATAATATATAATAGTAATAGACTAGAAGCATAATAAGTAATCACAGAAGAGAATGTATGTGTCATGCTGCTGGAATCTTTCTGCGAAATGAATATCGTAGAAGAAATATTTATGGACCAAAAAATACAGTGATTCTAGTTTTACCATGATCATTTACATGACAATGTGCAGTAAATTCTGAATGAAATTGATAGGCAAAGATAGCATCAGTGGCGTAGCTTGAATTGTTAAAGTGGGGACGTCGGGTGCACTTTTTTTAGTAGGTAGGTAGCTCTTTAACCCCCTCTTCCTACCAGAAACACGTATTTACTGCCCTTAAAAACATAATTGATATAATCTTTTAATGTAGCTCCAGACGTCTGTTCTTCTTTTCTGCCAAAATTTTCTGTACCCTCTCAATAAATATTGATTCTGATGAAAAGGCACTTAATAGTTTCCTCTCAATCACCAAGGAATTCAAACATGACTGACGATTATTCACGGAATTTCTGAGATATGTTTTGATTTTCTTCAGGGTGTTCATACGTCTTTCAGTGCTGGCTGTAGTGTTACGTATAATCAACACTAAACGAAGTCGTTTTTTTTTTTACTTTCTGATAAACTTAGATTAGGCCATTTACTGCAAAATATGTCCGGATTTCTTTAGGATCATTTGCTTTGAAAATGCGTTGTTTCATCTGCATGTACGTTATCAAAGAATGGATAGTTTTATTAAACTATTCAATATATTGAGGTGGAATTCGTTATTCTGATCTTTAAATTTACTCTCATATACTAATTACACACACACGCGCGCTCACACGCACGCACACACACACACACACATATAAAATAGTTTATGACTTACGCACAGAAAAAATATGAAAACGGAATTTTCGTTTTGAGAAATACACATCATCAAAAATTATTTCTAAGCGTGTGATTGGTCTGAAATGGCGTCTAATAGAACCATTAAATCGTTATTAATAAATCAAAGGTCAGGTCTTCTGCAGCGAATGAAATTTGTAACTCTGAATGGAAACATTATATACTGCAGACGGCCATGCATACGCAATAATTTTTGGGCGTCAAGGACATAATAGCTTTTAAAATAAGAATAAACCTGGGATTATCTGTAATAATTATAGTCTTTCTTCGTTCTTTTCGCTTTATACCCATGTTATGCCTTGTAGCGACATTTATTATTAAGTTTTTGTTTTAAATCAGCGACATCTGTTTTTAAAAATATATACATATTTACTATTATTATAATAAATAACATAAATTTCTGTCAGCTATTTATTTTATTTAATCATGTGAGAGTCGCCGAGCATTTTTGGTGTCTATTGAGGCTACGCCACTGGATATAATATACCTGGGTGTAACTAGATCAGTGGTTCGTAAACGTTTCGCTGTTACATAAAAGTTTATACTGTTACAGACCTCTAAAATATATGCTCAATTATATATATATATATTATTGTAAATGTAAAGGCTTATCATATATCTTCAAGTCTTCACAGGACCTCCTGATAGGATTATGTGAACTACAGTTTAAGAACCGCAGAAATTAAAATGACAACAGTACTCTGTATTTGAATGTACCGTGATATATCAGAAATCTATAAACCTGGTGATCAGATACAAATGGTTGTAACGATGTTAGAAATAATTATTTAATGAGATCAATCGTACGGTGAGCACAGTGATGTGTGTAGATGTGCAAGATCGCGTGTTAGTGTGTGCTGGGTGGATACATGTGTTGATGTCTTCTTTATGGTCTGTTTCACGTCCTCGAAAAATGCTGTATTAGTTAACCCATAACATTTATTAATTCTAACCCATAACATTTATTAACTGTAACCAGTAGCATTTATTAACTCTAACCCATAGCATTTATTAACTCTAACCCATATCATTTATTAACTCTAACCCATAACATTTATTAAACCTAACCCATAGCATTTATTAACTCTAACAAATAGCATTTATTAACTCTAACCCATAACATTTATTAACCCTAACGCATGACATTTATTAACCCTAACCCATGACATTTATTAATTAACCCATGTCATTTATTAACCCTAACCCATGACATTTATTAACCCTAACCCTGACATTTATTAATTAACCCATGTCATTTATTAACCCTAACCCATGACATTTATTAACCCTAACCCATGACATTTATTAATTAACCCATGACATTTATTAACCCTAGCCCATGGCATTTATTAACCCTAGCCCATGACATTAATTAACCCTAGCCCATGGCATTTATTAACCCTAACCCATGACATTTATTAACCCTACTCCATGGCATTTATTAACGTAACGACCTAGGGGTGTGAGATGTTAGTGATCGCACATGATCATACAGTATCTGAGGAAGATATCATGAGATATAGCGCGCGTGGGACGAACAAGAAGAATATTTCCAGTTATTTTTGTATGAGTTGACTCGTTTGTTTTTATTTATATGGGTCACTAATGCTAGGGTCGGTCGTATATAATGCTTGTCGTGTGGTGTATTCTCTCTAGAACGTTGTCTTCCCAATGAACTCCCTGAACCTTTCTCTCTCTTGGTCCATGTGGCTTGAATTTTCCAACGACGTATTAATTGTTACCTACATGAATAAAACAACAGAATAGAAACGAAACTGCTAATGTTAAGAACTTTTATTTTTACGGGTTGCAACATACGGCTGTGAAACATGGAGCCTAAGTAAAACAGCAGCAAGAAGATCAACACCTTTGAGATGAAGTGATAAAGAAAGATACTTAGAATATCATGGAAGGAAAAAAAGAGAAGCTTCGATACTATAACCACATTGAAGATGCCAGGGTGTTGGTTGCTAAATACAATTGTAAAAAGAAAGCTACACCTTGTTTGGTCATATAAAGAGACACAATTGATTAGAACGAAAAATAATGGAGGGCAGAGCACCTGGGAAAAGGAGAAAGGGAGAACCAAGAAGATGATGGACTGATGACATTAAAGATACCATGAATATGTAATGGTTGCAGTGTGCTTATTCTGTTAATCATGTCCACGCGTATTCTAAAATGGTTATACAGGGCTTTTTTTCTGTTTTCGTGGTCAAACGTATTATGTAATGGCTTTAGGAGAATTCTTGTGTTTACCGCGTGCAAAGGTATATTACTCCAGAAAGAAATGGCAAACTGCTGACAATATTTAAATTGCCTAGAAAAATCACTACATGCAAAAAATGTTGGGTTGATGGCTATGTCCTGAATATGATATTCTACCAATTAAAAGGTATATTAGTAATGGTTAAAGAGGGCTTCTTGTGTTTATTGTGTTTAAGAGTATTCTTGACCAGTAGAAATATATTTACAAATATGTGATGTGGTTGATACGTGCAAGAGAAGTCTGTGTCATGTGACGTATTCCTTCCAGAACGTTGTCTTCCCAATAAACTCTCTGAACCTCTCTCTGTCTTGGGCGATGTGGCTTGCATTTTCTAGTGATGTATTCATGTTATCTTTAATGTCGTCAGTCCATCGTCTTATTGGTCCGCCCCTTCTCCTCTTCCCAGGTACTCTTCCCTCCATTATTTGTCTTTCTAAACAGTTATGTCTCTTTATATGACCAAACAGGCGTAGTTTTCTTTTTTTTTATTGTGTTTAGTAACCAACACTGGAATATTCAGTGTGTTTATAATATCTGAGTTTCTGATTTTATCCTTCCATGATATTCTAAGTATCTTCCTGTAGCATTTCAGCTCGAAGGCGTTGATCCTCTTTGCCGCTGTTTTACTTAGAGTCCATGTTTCACAGCCGTATGTTGCAACCGGAAAAATAAAAGTTCGTAACAGCACTTTCGTTTCTATTTTGTTGTTTTTCCATATGTTTGTCAGCCGTATTATTTTGCAATATGCCATTGCCAATCTCTTCCTTATTTCTGCCATGCAGTCTCCTGCACCGTTGATGTTTGCTCCTAAGTATTCAAATTTATCCACACATTCTATCTCGGTATTGTCTATTCTGATTTTTGGTTGTTGTGTTGTTATATCTGTTGACATGATTTTTGTTTTCTGCGTGTTTAAATACAAATTTTGTGCTTCGCTATATTTCTTTGTGTTCTTGATTAGTTGTTCCAATCCCTTTATACCGTTTTATTCCCACTTTCAAGTTTGTTTATTGTCCAAGACTGGCACCCATATGTTAGTATAGGGGTTATATAGCACTGCAGAACTCTCTTTCTCACCTCTAATGACAAGGTCATATTACATTTTTCATTTTTGTGAATGTTGTTTTTGCCTGTCCTATTCTGCATCTTATTTCTGTTGAATTTCTTCCATCTGCTGTAATCATTGTACCTAGATATTTGAATTGGTAGACCTGTTTTAATACAATATCATTCACTTTGATCATGCAAGGTATGTTATTTGTTTCTTTTAAATAACCATTACTTCTGTTTTCTTGATATTTAGGAAGAGGCCTTTCTTTTTACTTTCTGTGACTACTACATTAATTAAATCTTGAAGGTCTTCCTCACTTTTTGCAATCAGAACAGTGTCATCCGCATATCTCAAATTATTTATGTTATGTCCTCCCACTGACATTCCTGGGATATCTACTATTGCTCGCAATATGTTTTCACTGCATAAAGAGAACAGGTCTGGTGAAAGCACGCAACACTGTCTGACTCCTTGTTTTATTTGTTGAAATGGGCCAAATTGATTTCCTACTCTTATTGCTGCTGTTTGTTGCCAGTACATGTTCTTGATTATTCTTAAATCCTTGCTGTCAATGTTCAAATTCTCCAGCATGTGTATAATTTCGCTATGTTTAACTTTATCACATGCTTTCGTTTAGTCTATGAAACAGAGGTACATATCTGTTTTTACCTCTATAGACCTCTCTATTAGTGTTTTTCATATATATATATATATATATATATATATAATTGTTGGTACCTTTGCCTTCTACAAAGGCACATTGTTCTGGACTTATTTCTGATTTTATTTTGTTTCTCACTCCATGATGATTCTGAGAAGTATTTTGTTTATCTGGCTTATGAGGCTGATTGTACGGTGTTCTTCGCATTCGGTGTCCCTGGTTTCTTAGGTAAGGCCTCATTGGTATATGGACCTCATTAAGTCATCGGGTATGTTTCCACTATTATAGTGGAAACTACAATACAGTACTACTTCTAATTTCTACTACAGTACTTCTCTTATTTAATCTGTCATCATCTCCATACACAACGTATTATCTTTAAACAGTGTTTTTATTGCTATGTTGTATTTCTACTACAGTACTTCTCTTGTATAATATGTCATCATCTCCATACAAAACCGGTATCCTTATCAGTGTTCTTGTCCTAGTTTTTGTACCATCCACCAAATGTTTCCAATTTTCCTAGAGTTCATCTAGACCTTTTTCTTATACTCCACCAGAATGTATGCATCTACAGTGCACCTCCTGCCCTGTCTTTGTTCTCTCCACGAGAATATATATTTTCTACAGAACTCTGGCCCAGATTTTCTTCCCGTGTACCAGAATTTGTCTGTGGTACTCCAATACTACTATGTACCCCCCCCCGATCCACTAGAACTTACATTTTCATTACTCATACAGTGCAGCTCTATCTGCGTAGCCATGATGTAGTAAGGAGGCTAATTAGCTAAGGTGGTATATAGCTTATTAACTAAGGCGTCATTTAGTCAGTTAACTAAGACGCTATATGGTTAACTTAGACCTTAATATAGTAAGTTAACAAATACGTTATATGGCTAGTTAACTAAGACGTTTATGTAGCTAGTTAACTAAGATGCTATAAGCGTGTTAACTAAATCTGAATATAGCTAGTGAACTAAGATGTTATATAGTGCTATTAGTGTTGTATGGTTATATATTGTGTGGTTTCCATAACACAATATTTAACTAAGACATTATATAGCTAGTTATGGCGTCCTGCAACTAATTTAGCACGCTATGTAGCTATTCAAATATTTGTTAATGTGTATCTGGTCCATGATTTGCTTATGAAGACAATGTGCTCGGAATAAATCTGTGATCTCAACACTCACTAACGCCTCAAGGCAAACAAGGGCCACAGTTTATAGAAAGATAGATCTTAACACTGCTGTCCGTTGTTCTTATCAATAATTTCTCTCCAGCATTATTCAAAAAGTATGGTATTAGATCTGTGATGGATAATTCAGGCATATTCTATGTGAACTATTTGCTGTGTCATGTTTATTGGAGATATAAAACCGAAGAGACATACAAATATTCGCCACTGTTTTAGTAGCATTATTACCGGTCGCTGTCCCTGACAATCTGCGAAGGTTTGGAATTTATGATTTTGTTATTCTTGGAATTTTCCGGGACCTGGTATTCTCAGATTTGTCAGAAACTATTATTCTAGGAATTTATAAAGACATGTAAATCCTGAAGTGTTTTAGAAAGAACAGCTTGCGGCTGAGATTATTATACGTTGACAATGTCTACTGTCTATGCTATTTGTGACTCGGGAGTTAAAGTTGGTCTGGTCAAGAAACGACGGTTCCAGCTGATGAGAGCATGGTCTTTCCATGGGAAGTCGGGAAAAGTTGATAATTCTGCTAAAAATTCATCAACAGGTTGTATTGTAATAGTTTTGATGTTGTTAATGTCACTCGTTGGTTATGTTGGTTTTATATATATATATATATGCATACAGGGTGCATATAAAGTCGCTGTGCACTGATGTGAAGAGAAATATGTACTGAAGCACATTAAAACGCACAACCTGTATAATGCAGAAACAGATTGTGAAATGTGAATATAAGTGTTTACATATTTGGAATCTGTATTTATTTTCCTAGGAATCCACGCTAGTCATTAATTATTACATTTGATTGATACACCATACATTACATATTGTGCAGGCAAGGGAGAAAACATAAATGGTAACCAATAATAACAAATATTTCACACTAACCTCAGTATATGGTATGTCCACTGTGTGCTTGCAAACAAGCTTGACAGCGGTTCCTCATGTAAGGAAATTTCCAGGAATCACGTCCCATTCACGTGTAAGAGCTGCTTCAAGCTCTTGCAAATTTGCTGGATAACCTTGCATGTAGACTGCGACCAAGCTCGTCCCACAGATGTTCTATAGGAGACATATCTTGTGATAGGGCAGGCCAATCACTCGTCACAAAGTTCTGCTGCTGTAGATATTGCTGTGTAATGTATACGGTGTGTGTAGGTGCATTATCCTACAGGAGAAGCTGCAGGTCTTAATAATTTGTGAATGCGAGAACAACCAATGTATCAGAACCATATCTATATCTCACAGCATTAACATTTCCATGGAATACTTGCAGAGGGAAGCGATAGTGAAAACTGAATCTTCCCCAAATGTGAATACTGCCACCTCCAAATCGGTTGCGCTTACGAACACAGCAATCTGCAAAGCGCACGCCACACCATCGCCAAATCCGCATACTTCCATCACCAAAGGAGAGGTTGAATCTGCTGTGGTCTGTGAATAGGACAGCATCCCATTGCAGTCTAGTCCATCTGATATGTCTCTCTGCCCATTGTAGTTGCTGCTGACGATGTCTGTGAGTCAAGTTTGGCCCAACATAAAGTCGTCATGCAGTAAGGCCTGTATCTCTCAGTCGTCGCTTGACTGTCATTCGAGAGACTTGCCCACGTCTGCCCACTATTGATCCTGCTGTTTGAATTGGCGGGAGAAATGATTCCTTAGTTGATTCAACACAGTATGACGATCTTGCGCAAGGGTATTAAATCGTGGTTGGCCACTCCGAAGTCTATTTCGGACACTGCCAGTTGTTCCGTAACGTTCATTGAGGCGTATAATAGTGCTTTGGTGACAATTCATCTCCCTGGCAATGGCTAGCGAGCGCATTCCGGTCTTGACGTATGCACGTTTCTTTCCCTTAGCCGTTCGTTCTCTACCACCTGACAAACACGGAGAAAATTCATTTGCATACTTTTTTCCCTCAGCTTCTCGGCAACATTGTATATATTAATGGTGCGTTTTTAATGTGTATCAGTATATATGCTCTATTTAACGATATTGTGAGTTGTGTATTTCCATAGTTCAGTGTACAGAATGACTCAGTAGAGTGCTGTTAGCGTATAGAGTTAACTTGTATTCGCTGACCAAGAAGAATAGTGCTAACCACTGGATAAACAGCATTTGTGGTTGGAAAGTGTTTAACAATCGAGGTAGATATACCGAAGACATTCTTAGAAAATTCGCGCAGAAGTTTTCTTAAGCACACAAATCCATAAGCACACAAGTTCCAGATCCAACATCTGCTGTAGAATTATTTTTGTTCTACGAGACACATTACCCCATACACAATGAACATGAGGAGTAGTGTTTTTTCCCCATAAATTGTGTATTGTCAATAACGTCACACAGACTTAACACTAAATACCCATAATTCTTGTGATTTAGTGTCATCAGCAATGTAAATGAGCGCACGTCGACTGTGTAGACACCATGTATATAATATACAGTATAGTATTCTCTGGCGTTTAACTGTTTTACTCGTTTTGTCCTGAGACTACTGTTCATTAACTCTTTCTGACCTACACTTCTCTATATTCCTTAGCACAGATCAATCAATCAATCAATCAATAAACCCGTAACCCTTCAGTGATTCTTCAGCACACAGAGTTCTCCAGCGAATTATATCCTCAGCGATACGGATGAGTGTGGAAATATCTTGCCCTGTTCATTCCTTGATGTTGTCTGTCCATGCCTTTATTTGCCCTCCTCTGCTTCTTCCCTCTTCGACAGTTCCCTGCAGTATTGTTTTTGACACAATAATCTAGCACAGATAATGTTTTACGAAACTGAGTTCCAATTCACAATTGCTAGATCTTCTCGCAGTCTCTCTAATGATTTGTTAAAAATATTTCTCAACACGTTATTTCATGTAATAACTTTTTGAACTTTGTTTTTCAACACCCCGTGAACATCATAATCTATTGTCGTATCCGCATCGAAGGTTCTCTGCAACGGACTTTGAACGTCCCTTTTCTTGTGTCTTGGTGGGTCACTCTGAAAGTTTGTATCCTGTCTATGTCACGTTTTCCTCCAACTTCTTTCTATGCCTGCTTGTTGCTCGCATCACCTAGACTCTACCTTCAACAAATTGTATTTTAATATGTCCAAAATATCGGGCATGTCCTACGCGCAGACACCAAATGAATACACCACCAATTTCTTTAATGATTACCTACAGGCAAAAGAGCAAGGGGTATACCAAAAGAAACACTCAGAAGAACAACTTAGAGAAAGTAAAACAACCAATATTCATACTATTCAAGAACTGCACAGAGTAGCTTTGAACAGACATAATTGGAGAGATCTGACCTCTGCCCTATGCGCTAGCTTAAGCGTAAAAGGAAAATTAATATATATATTTGGTGAGATTTATATATATATACATACACCCGCTTCCATGCAAGCAAGCATATATATATATATATATATATATATATATATATATATATATATATATATATATATATATATATATATATATATATATATATATATATATATATATATATATATATATAAGCACTGCATTTCTCAATACTGCATATGCTAGCTTGTATTTGATCATCTAACACGATGTTGAAATCAGAACTCTTGTTAAAGATGTCACATGCTTACTCAGATGTGTTTTAATGAAGCTTGTTCTGAAATAGACATTATGTGTCCGTTTTAGAAGCACTTTCATAAATGATGTTTAACATTTGACAATGCGTTCCATTTAGCTTGGCTGCTAGACCGTTTACTGAATCTCACTGGGAGTGGTGCTCAGTGCTTGGCTATTGTAAAAAAAAATGTGTATGCATGTAAAATCAATTTCTCGTAATATGTTGTGATGAAGAGAAGTTTAATTAAATAACATTTTATCGCATTTTTTTTTTTGCGAGAACTGTTTGTAAACAATGTTTGAGATTGACGTGTTTGGAGTGAGAGTGTTTTTTTTTCTCATTTAAATTGTTTCATGATTTATAAGCACACGGCGGATTTGAAATATGTAGCTATTTAGATATACTTGATGGATGTATCCGGTGGATATCTGAGTGAATATTTAATGTTTGGGTAAAAAAGGTAGGTCCTATGGCAGTAACCTGCCGTCGTGGATGAAGATAACTCTTCATGTACTAGACCGAAATTAGGTTGGGTAAGGTTAGGTTAGGTTAGGTTAGAAAAGAGCCCTTCCATTCGTTACTGCATGTTTTCCCGTGAAGGAGTGCAGGGAGACTTTCTATGGGCTGTGGAAATACAGGCCGTTTCGCCATAGCAGACGCGACGATATGTACAGGAAGGATTTTGATTGTAACTCCGAGAAAAAAATCCTGTCCCAACCGTGGATTGAATCCGGGACTTCAAATATCTGAGAACGGCGTTCTATCCACACGGAGACCGTGTCAAAATGGTCTGCCCTATTTTTACACGGTGTCAGCCTGTTACAGTCGATGTGATATTGGGCGACACACTGTAGCTATTATGGACACACACAGTGCTAAGAAATAAGTCAACCTAGCATTGTTAACAAAGGCTTTGTCTACCTAGGCTTAAAAAGTCTGTTTGCGGCGAAATACTCGGAAGAAGTTGGCAGGTAACTCAACGGGTACATAGGCGCTAACAGCAGAGCTGTGTGGACAGCATAGGGCACAGTTAGACACATAGTACGCTCTGGCCATCCACTGCACCTGATTTTCTCCCAGTTGTCTCGACTTTGTCTTGCCACTGGACCAAGATAAAACTCAGGAGAGAGAGTGTGGTTGACAATTAGCGCAACTCTTCCACACTATAAACCAACTTAAGCGCTAGTCATTTCTCAACCCATTTATTTACACGCTCAAGTCATCCTTGAAACATCTTAACATTGACGTAGGCGCTTGGGAGAGCCTCGCTCAGGATAGAACAGCATGGCGTTACAGCATTAGAACGGGAGCACTAGCGGCAGAGGAATTCAGACAAGAAACTGCAAGACAGAAGCGGACACGTAGAACAGAAAAAACATCTCAACGTCACACAGATACCTTCTATTGTTGTCAATTCTGTAAAAGAACATTTTGTGCGCGCATTTGGACTTGCTAGTCATTTAAAAACTCACTATTAACTCTATTATTTTATTATTTATTGTTATTATTATTATGGTTGAGTTTTTGGTCATCGTCGATCACGACGGACGAACATCATCATCATCCACATGGAGAGCCCTTCCATGCTGTGTTTATATTTCCCATCGTATGCTTCATGTACTCATTTGGAGATAGGTCGAATGAAGGAGCGGCTGTGTCAGGCGAGAAATAACGACCAGGATTTCGTTTCTATCCGAACGTGGTTTTGAACCTGGAACAAAGTAACCCGGCGATAGTAAGCACGACAGCCCTCGCTCCACAACTATCGTAATGTTTGAGTACAAACGTAAATAGGTCTTGTCGGGGTAGCTTGCTTTGATCTTGAATATAACCAGCTTTCGTACGATTTTCAGATAATGCGTTGTAGATAGTTGTGTAAAATCTTTATATGATTCGACTATATGTTGTCATTTCCACTTGTGTCGTTTAGCTTCGAGGAGGGGAAATTGGTGAGGTTGTCTGTCTTTGGCCATTTGGCTCGCATCCACTATGGTCAGCCCGTGTCTCCTTTTAAGGTTTCTTTGATGTGTCTCCACCCATCTAGTTCTTGGTTATGATTGGATGTAATCTTGGGTAGATCATGATTTGATTGGATAGTTGCATATAATATTGAGCACATCATAATTTGATTGCAATCATGGATAGATTATGATTAAATTGATAGTTTGATATAATCTTGAGTAGATTATAATTTTATTGGATAGTTTGATGTAATCTTGAGTAGATTGTCATTTTATTGGATAGTTTGATGTAATCTTGAGTAGATTACCATTTTATTGGATAGTTTGATGTAATCGTGAGTAGATTATCATTTTATTGGATAGTTTGATGTAATCTTGAGTAGATTACCATTTTATTGGATAGTTTGATGTAATCTTGAGTAGATTGTCATTTTATTGGATAGTTTGATGTAATCTTGAGTAGATTGTCATTTTATTGGATAGTTGGATGTAATCTTGAGTAGATTGTCATTTTATTGGATAGTTTGATGTAATCTTGAGTAGATTGTCATTTTATTGGATAGTTTGATGTAATCTTTAATAGATTACCATTTTATTGGATAGTTTGATGTAATCTTGAGTAGATTATCATTTTATTGGATAGTTTGATGTAATCTTGAGTAGATTGTCATTTTATTGGATAGTTTGATGTAATCGTGAGTAGATTACCATTTTATTGGATAGTTGGATGTAATCTTGAGTAGATTATCATTTTATTGGATAGTTGGATGTAATCTTGAGTAGATTATCATTTTATTGGATAGTTGGATGTAATCTTGAGTAGATTACCATTTTATTGGATAGTTTGATGTAATCTTGAGTAGATTATCATTTTATTGGATAGTTTGATGTAATCTTGAGTAGATTATCATTTTATTGTATAGTTGGATGTAAGACTGAGTAGATTGTCATTTTATTGGATAGTTTGATGTAATCTTGAGTAGATTGTCATTTTATTGGATAGTTTGATGTAATCTTGAGTAGATTTTCATTTTATTGGATAGGTGGATGTAATCTTGAGTAGATTATCATTTTATTGTATAGTTGGATGTAAGACTGAGTAGATTGTCATTTTATTGGATAGTTTGATGTAATCTTGAGTAGATTGTCATTTTATTGGATAGTGTGATGTAATCTTGAGTTGATTATCATTTTATTGGATAGTTGTATGTAAGACTGAGTAGATCATCGTTGTATAGTTTTCTCTTACTTTGAAAATATTATCGTTGTTTAGTTGTTAGTCTTGCTGCGAGTATGCTGTACCGAGATGTAACGTTTTGCGTTACTAGCGACTGAGTCTTCCAGGTTGAAAATTGTATAATTTTATAATGTTCACAGAAAGTCGAGACTTTTACTGTTTCTCTATGATCCAACTACCTACTTGTCATTACCTATGTAAGTTAAGTCATTTCAGTCTTTTATTAATTACATTTTTTTGGTGAGATTTAATTATGCAGTTAAAAAAATGAACTTAAAAAATTCAGATGGAGAAATCAAATCTAGTTCTGAAGGCCACGGCGACAATTACGTGCCTATAATTCTTTCTAACAATCCAAAGACCAAACATAGTTCTGGATGTCAAAATGGCATATTAACACTTCATGTCTGCTCGTCTCAAATGAGAAATCCGCCCGTTGTTGGCGGGGCCCGAAAGGGGAGCAAAGAATAGCAACACGGGTTACCTTCCACGCATGTCGTAAAAGGCGCCTAAGGAGGTTATGGGATGGAGCTGGCTGTCCCATCCCATATAGGGCCAGTGACCCAAAGCCACGCTGAAGTCGAATGTGCCAGGCCGAAAGGCGCAGATATCGCAGGGGTATATTTGTAGTGTAAACGATGACACAACGCATTCCGTTCTCCGGACTACATCCTGCTAATCTGCAAGAGTTTTAGAACGAACGCAGAAGAAGAACAAGATGCGAAATCATGTAACAATATTAAAAAGTAAATGATCTAACCTTTGTTTTGTCCCCAGGCTCATTAGACGGTGACTCTACCGATGCTTCTAGCAGAAAGGTTCAGATATGTGAGTTTGGGATGGATAATCTGGAGACACTGGATAAACGATTGATCAAGGTAAGATATTATTTATATGTAATACTTCCAGAGGTTGTGGTGACTGGAATACCAGAACCACGACCTCCGCTATCTTTTGATGGTTGTAAAATTGGACTAACGTACACGGTTGAAAAAAAGCATACCTCTCTATAAGAGGCACATTTTTCTGAACAAAAAAACACCCACGGTTAAAAACCCGGAGGTCGTGGTGACTGGATTACCAGAACCTGAAAATCAAATATTTGTGCTAGTCTCGTATATATGCTAGTTTAGATTTTTTTCCGCCGACGACGGATGTGTTGGGCTATTGGCGCAAATAAAACGGCAACACAACGTATTTCCATTCTCTGGACTACGTCCAACTGGTAATCTTGTAGGACCATTGTCCTGTTGCAAGATAAATCCAGCGGGAGATTGAGAATGCACTATTTACCCTGCTACGCTTTCTTTTATTTTAGCTTTTTACCCCTTTAAGCCGTTGTAGGGTCCGGGGTAGAAGAGTTCTGTGGAGATGTTTTTTGTGTGTGTGCTTTATATGTTTGTTTTCGTTGACTCTTTTATTCTGTAATCCGTCATTTGCAAGGTCTGCCCCTATCTTTGTATCCATCGTGTCTGTATAGTAATGCCTTTTGAGGATCACTGTCTGATGGTTGTCTGGAAGCATGTGAGAACCATTTATTCTGTTGACTTCTGATGTAATCCGGGATTGTCATTGTGTTTGTTAGTCTTCTGGTGTTTTCATTTCTGATTCTATTATTGTTACTCCTAAGAATTCAACTTAGACAAGTTATTTACCCTTGCTATCTAGAAGATGTACTATATGTGCAAATATAATTTGTGGTTACAGATGTAAAAGAACTCCAACCCCTGTTCTACATTTTACCGACTATTATATTGAAGATTTATATATCTTCTAACCTGACGACCAAATGTTATGATGTTATGCCAAATCTAAATATAACATAATTTCGCCTGCAACAATTTTTGACGCCAGTTTAGTGCTTTTTAAAAAGCGATGCCATTTTGAAAGAATAATGTCTACTATAGCGATAATTAATTTTGAATAAACCCATAGTTGAATCTACATCATAACCCAGCAAATACATATCTAGTTCTGCACCTAATCCACCATAACCCTAATAAAACCTTCGGAAAACATACCCCAAAACCAGCCTAATACTTGAAAAGTCAACTAACCTATGTGTCATGTGACATATTATTTCCAGAACGTTGTCTTCCCAATGAACTCTCTGAACCCCATCTCTGTCTTGTGCGATGCGGCTTGCATTTTCCAACGATGTATTCATGTTATCTTTAATGTCGTCAGTCCATCATCTTCTTGGTCTAACCTAAATACTTAACAAAATTTCGTGGTATTTCGTCATTTAACACCAACACCATCACTACCGACAGATAGCTTGCCACAAATGGCCATGGCACGTAGACATAACGTCTATAAAGCCAGAGACAGACCATGTAAAAGATGGATCACATAAATCAAAGAAGCCACAAGAACAAGCTTACAAACAGCGCACAAGAAGGCCATCTCCAGAGAACTCTCTCACCCCTGACGCCGCAAGGAAAACAAGGGCCACAGTGTATGTATAGATAGATATGCCATAGGCCATCATGTATTGAGTACATTGAAAGACAGCAAGTGGTTCTGTCACCTTATGAGAATGAACCCAAACAGAATACCAATAAGAGCATATAACACAAGAATATACGGACATAAGGCCAAAGGTAGACCAAGAAAACGGTGGATAGAAAACATCAAGATAGTCTTGTACAGACATGGACTTAATGCAACCAAGGCGACACATCCGGCCTTGGAACAACAACTTCTTCTTCAGCATTCATTCTCAAACTCCTGCTGGATTTCCCTTACAGCAGGATCACGGTCCTACTAGATTTCCAGCTGGATGTATTCCAGAGAATGGAAATGCGTTATGTCGCCGTTTTATTTGCGCCAATGGTCCGACACATCCGTCTTTGGTGGGGAAACAACAACTAGATTGCAGTAGCTCAGTTAGTACACGGATTTCTGTCCCGTGATGCAAGGTTTAATTTCCAGTTTATAATAATAAACAGGAGTCAGCAGATCGTATTCCTGGCTATCCATTCATAAATGACGCAATAAACAGGAGTCAGTAGGTTGTATGAAGGTTTAATTTCCAGTTTATAACAATAAACAAGAATCAGCAGGTTGTATTCCTGGCTATCCATTCATGAATGACGCAATAAAAAAACTGTCAGTAGGCTGTATTCCTGACTACACATTCATAAATGGCGCAATACATAATTGTCAGCAGGTTGCATTCCTGACTATCTATTCATAAATGACGTAATAAATAAAAGAGTCAGCTGGTTGCATTCCTGACTATCAATTTATAAATGTCGAAATAAACGAGAGTCAGCAGGTTGCATTCCTGACTCTGTTTATAAATGACGCAATAAACGAGAATCAGCAGGTTGTATTCCTGACTATATATTCATAAATGTCGCAATAAACCAGAGTCAGCTGGTCGCATTCCTGACTATCTATTTATAAATGACGCAATAAACAAGAATCAGTAGGTTTTATTAATGGGTGACGCATTGTTAATTCTACCTGACCTTAACAATGGTAATTTGTCGGAATTAATAAAAAGCTTAAGAGAGGTGAAAATCAAAAGAAGGTTGTGTGTATGTGTGTGTGTGTCAAATGACATATTCTAGCCGGAACGTAGTATTCCTTATGAATCTCCTGAAATCCTCGCGGTCTCTGACAAGCTGTCCCGCTTCCTCTAGCGACATGTGCATGTATCCCTGAGTATATCTTGTCCAACGACGTCTTGGTCGTCCTCTGCCTCTACTGCCGTCTATCGCTCCTTCCAACAACACTCCATACCATCGTGTATCTTCGCAAGGCCGAAAAAACTTAACTTTCTTCTTAATCTGGTGTTTAAAAACCAGCCTTCTTGAACGCTGGTTTTTCTTAGCACGTCGTGGTTGGTTTTTCTTGCTGTCCGTGGTTTTCTCAGGACTCTTCTATAGCATTTCATTTCGAAGGCCTCTATTCTCATGGCTTTAGTTTTATTTATTGCCGATGTTTCGCAGCCGTAAGTCGCCACTGGGAACATATGTTGTGTGTACTGTCAAAAAATGACTGAGGAAGCATGACAGCAGAGGCAGTTAATGTCACATCAACTGAATTATGGGCCTAAAAAAAGCTTTTCCCTTAGCTTATGTGCGATTTTTTATTTTTAATACATTTGAGACAGATTTATATGCAACTCGTTTAAAAGGAGGAGATGGTTACCCACATTTGTGCTTGTTTCTTAGTACTGCATGCTATGTCCTGTTTTTCTAGGAGTGGGGGTTGAACCCTCTTCCCTTGTCTACGGACTTTACTGAAAGTGTACAGTTTGATCTGAATACCTAGCAGGGGCGTAGGTGCGTCTCCAGTTGGGGGATGCTTTACATTGAAAATAGTCAATTCCCCCATTTTCATATCAAATTCCTTCTATTTCATTAATTGTGCTTACGTAAAACACAGGTTTTTTTTAAATGTTCCACTAAGACACGACGACTATCACTAAAACTAGGGGGTTATAATAAGCAAACAAACAAAAAAAAACATACAAATTACAATACACAAAACATTTTCAACGTTTCAACCTAAAGGTCTTTATCAAGACACGCACAAAACATTAAAAGACGACGAATTTATTTCTTTAGATTTCTTTATAATCTTTTTGTAGAAAATCATACGGAGAAGATTTGGAGGCGGGGGGGGGGGTGGGTGGTTACCCACATTTTGGCTGTGTTTCTAGTTCTAAAAGTCATGTTATGATTTCCTAAGGGGATTACTACCTGGCCCCACCCCCTCCGAACCCCTTATACGGTCTTGTTGCTGAGTCTCCTCGTATTAAAATAAATTGTGACTTAAGAGCAATTTAACCACGCAATGGTGAATAAAATGTCAGAACTTTTACCGGAACTATTGCTAATTCAATTTTCAGATGACACTTTGAGCTAGTTGATAATGAACTCATCAATTTTAATGGATTTCTGAAACACAGATATCTCCAGTTCTAACAGATATAAAATATAAGTGGCAGTTATCGAATTACGTAGATATCAATTTTCTAACATGATATGAAATGGGTTCAACATTTCTATGCATCGATACACACACACACACACACGTGTGATATGTCTGTACACGTATTACAGCTTATGTTCACCTGCTTTGTGTGTAGTTAGTAGATGGTGTGTAATTGTTTTTTGATAAGGAGTGTCTGGTTTCCTGTGATACGGATTTAGTGGTCGTAGTAATTGTTTGATGTGTAGTCCATAGTGTTTATCTGAAGCGCTTTATCGCGGTATAGAATGTAATGTCGATACTATATTACGTATATCGATACTATATAATATATAACTATAGAACGTTTCACCAGCTGTTTCCAACTTCAAAATGATGCATCTAGGCAAATATATAACGGATATAATTGAAATTGTGTGTGTCCCATTTGAAATGATATCGTCTTCAGGCGCCATGCTGGCTGACGTATTTGACCAGGGATGTCCACATCTCTCGATCTCCTGTATTATGCATCAGGATCGTTGTTGTTTCCCTGCCGTGACAGCTTATTAAACTGTCTAATATTTTCTCACGTTGTCGCCCGCTGTCTCTCTTGCCTTCAATCATACCTGTTGTAACTATGTCTTTAAACCTCCTTGTCTCATCACATGGTCAAAACATGAAGATTGTCTTTGTTTCTTATATTATTGATTAAGGACTGTCTCGCATTTGACTCTTTAAACACCCCCACGTGAGTTTTTCTGGCAGTACATTGTATTCTCAGCATTCTACTATAGAACCGCATCTCTGCTGCCTCTACTTTCTCACTATCCTGTTTGTTTATTGATCAAGACTCGCATTCATATGTTAGTATAGGAGTATAGTATAGAATGCTGTTTTTGCCTGCCCTCTTCTGCTTCTAATTTCTGTTGAACTTCTTCCATCTGATGTTATCAGTGAACCTAATACTTGATTTAGTGGAACTGTTTTAATACTATGGCGTTCACTTCAATCTTACAATCTGTGGATGAAATGGTATAAACCTTACTAATTAATTTTTTCATTAAAATATATTTGCGATATCGACCAACAGTCCGCATGTCAACAATCTCACAAACATTTGTAGATATTCTACAGTAAATTATAAGACGTCATTCACACATGATTGGTCTATCATATAATTTATATAATGTAAACCTAAAATTGCACTATTTTGTACTCTTGAAAACAAGACATACAATGTTTATGGCAGCATCTTGTGCAATGTTGATAGGTTTTCCCTCCCACAGTGGCTAGTTGTAAGCCCTCGCCGAGGGTTGCCGTTTCTTGGGTCTGGATTTAAAAAAGATATCCGCTTGTTTTTGTGTTATCAACAAAACGTAAAATGTTCAGAATTCTGAAGGAATAATGACTAGAAATTGTCACTATTTTTAATAATTACATGTTCGTTTGAGATTGACGTAATCAGTATTTGTTTTCCCGCCGGTAACTTTAAATTTGGTAGTAGGCGGAGGATTTTAATTCAGTTTCTTTATGAAATCGCCAGGGATTATGAGTAAAAATGTTTAGAAATTAATTGTTTGTGTACATTACAAGAAGAAGTGCCTACATTCCAATTTAAAAAAAAAAATATGCAAAGTTCCAGTCCAATTGTGGTATAGTACGCACAGCTTTCATGACGTCACTGTAATGACGTCACTAGTAAACCGTGTTGTCAAATGGTTAATTTAATAATTTAATGGGAGATTTAAAAGTCGCTAGGACTGCTGACAGATGAATCGATCTGCAAGATGCACAATGAGAGCCCCCCCCCCCCCTACCCCAGGGTCATCCAATGAGAATATGGGAATGGGGGGGGGGGATTTTTGTGCATAACACGCACATCGATGCATTCGGCAAAAGATGCATCTAGCGACTCAAAAATGCGTTTTTATCGATATTTCGTTTCGTTAAATAATGCATGATTAGTTTTTTATAGCTTAAGATGTGTTTCGTTAAAATTTAGGCACTTCTTCTTGTTCTGTACCATTGTTTGTGTCCGGAGTTTCTGATGTAGAATTGCACAATTCATTTGTGCGAATAGTAGTTACTAATCAACTTGCAGAATGGCAGAGACAAATTTACAGCAGACAGTAAAGTCTGAACGCGAACTAGGTGATCAAAGAAACTGTGAGAAATGTGCAATATGTTTGACAATATGAGGCAGTAACCTTCACTTTCAGGAAATTGAAAAGTTGGTTAGGAAAAAATAATGTAATTGATATTTCCAAATATACTCTGTGGAAGACTATTAGGAGTCTGGGATTCACTTTAGGAAAATATGTTGGTGGTAGAAACCTTATTTGTGAGAAACCTCATATAGGTGCAATGAGAAATAGATTATGGCAGTGACCAGGGAATTTGAGTGGGTATGCACACAGAAGGTAACACAGGTCTGCATCTTGAGTGACTCTATGAGTATGATTGGGAAGGTACAAGTGGTTCTCGTTCGCGAACATTGGATTGAGGTCTTGAGAAAGGCGAGGTTGGAAGTAGTTATATTTATTTCCATGCCGGGACATGTGGGTATTCGAGGTAATGAAAAAGAGATCAACTGGCGTCATGCGTGATTGTGGCACAGGGCGAAGGATAGATCTGACATTTTGAATTCTATAAGAGATATAGCATGCGACTGTGAGACTAGTGTGGATGAGGATTCCTTTTCAATGACCATGATTAAAGAACAGGGTTTGAAATGCGGTGTTGCTAGAAGTGAATTTTTGGAGGGCGCAGAAGAATGATGGTCAACCAGCAGAGGACTTGTACTGTCAACAGAAGTGCAATGGCGGATACACTCAGGGAGAGATCGGAGCAACTATGGACGTCTGCAGTTTGCAGTGATGGTAACCCGACAACTAACTAACTCACTAACTAACAAATATTTACGTGAAGTCAGAGAAATGAGAATTTTCATTATAAAGTGTATTTAGATGAAACTTTAAAAATGAGAAGAGATTGCCATGATAAAGTGTATTTAGATGAAACTTGAATAATTAGAAGATATTTCATTATATAGTGTATTTAGATGAAACTTGAAAAATGAAAAGAGATTGCCATGATAACGCATATTTAGATGAAACTTGAAAAATTGGAAGATATTTCATGATATAGTGTATTTAGATGGATCTTGAAAAATTAGAAGATATTCCATGATATAGTGTATTTAGATGAAACTTGAATTATTATTATCAAATTATTATGATCATATGTATTATGTCCTTAAAATCTGATGCTACACCAAACAGGGGGGGGGGGAGGGCGAAATGGAAGAGAATGCTTGAGGCATGACTGGGCTCCAGTGTAGACCTCAGAACAGAAATAAAACAGGACTTCATTCATGACGTTTGTAATTATTGTTGTGTGTTCGTTGGTCACTTTATATACTCGGAGTTACATGTAAAAAAACAACAAAGGCCTACCAATGAAATTCACAGAAATAATAAAACAAAATCAGTCTTTCAGGTCATGTTTACTTTCTGAGTGAGTGCACTGATTTCAAATTTAGTGCATTCAATGTATAGTTTGTTTCTTGTTAAAATATAAATGTGTCCAAAATGTGTGTATATATATATATTAAAAAGGAAAAATTTCTTGTTTCAAATACAATACTTTATAATCACTGTTCATTTGGCAACGTCCGTATGAAAATACAATTACGTGGAGTCAGGATTGGGGCGAGAGGGTGGTGTTATGTTGAATACATCTACACAGAGTCATTGATCAACACACAGAGTCCTTCAGTGATTTTTATATGCAGTGATGACTGGATAATTTTGACTGGTCCAATCTTATATTTTGCCTGTCCATTAATGTATTTGTTCTTATCTGCTTATTCTACATTGAACTGTTCTCTGTAGTATTAGGCTCCTTCAAAATGCATTGCACTAAGCCGAAAGGTGAAGTCTCCTGGGTATGAAAGAAAGCCCAGAAAAAACAACCCACTGCACATAGACAGTGAGAGCTAATTTCTCGCAATTCCTAGAGTTCTCAAACACACAACAACAAAATTGGTAAGCAATATTGTTTTACAGCAGTATTACCTTTTATTGATTGCCCTACCAGTTACGAGTATCAATAACATGTAACTATTTATTAATAATAAATAAATTTAGACTTTAGTATTTTATATGCACTGTGGCTGCTTGACCTGTCTTTGTAATGTTTAATTTTAGGTTGGAGACAAGATGGCCTTATCTTCAAACAAGATAACTAAGATGGAATCATTGAAGGTAATTATATAGCTGATCTGCTTATCATATGACTGTTAGGTGATGGTGACATGAGAGCAGATTAATAGACTTTTGCACCAACTATTGGTCTTTGTGTTGTAGCTGGAGAAATATGAAATGATGAACGGAGAAAATACTTGTACCTGTTTTTCTTCTGCTATCAATTGTTAAACATTCAGTCCAATATTGGTCATGTATAGAGTGATTTGTTTTAGATCATCTTGGATTCTATGCAACCTGTTTTGCAGAGAAGCTAGTGTAGGTCCGATTGCCTTTCTGTGAACAGCGAAACTGGGATGGACCCTAGAAAATCCTGTGGGAAATATTTGGTCTGTTCACTTTGTGTCCATGCTCATGAACGAAATACTGGTCACTTTCCATATGGTGCATGGATTCAATTGTGTAGTGAGAATTCCCTTTTTTAAGTTCTGTGCTTTCTGGCATTTTCTAACTTCGACGGTTGGGAAGTCTTCTTCTCTTGCGTTTGTTCTCAAACTCCTGCAGATTAGCAGAATGTAGTCCGGAGAACGAAATGCGTTGTGTCATGATTTACAGCATTGCTGCAATATCTGCGCCTTTCGGCCTGACACATCCGACTTCAACATGGCTTTGGGTCACTGACCCTATATGGGATGGGACAGCCAACTCATTCCATAACCTCCTTAGTCACCTTTTATGACATGCGTGGAAGGTAAACAGTGTTGCTATTCTTTGCTCCACTTTCAGGCCCTGGCAACTCACGGGCGGTTGGGAAGTATCTTATGATACCCTGGATTTCAGGAGACTTCCTGCAGATGAACATTTTGTGTGGAATATAAAGAAGAACTTATCGTAACATCAAAAGTGTTGCCATCTTGGTGCAACGGGAAGACTAGTATACTTATTCTAAGATAAAAGAGATCCTAATGAGATAATCTCTCAATTCCAACTCATGGAAACTATTTTGAGTGTAGTGTAAATCATGCTGTTCACTTTACACTGTCCATATCACTGAATTTACAAGTCATGTGTAAATATTCACCAATAGTTCTCAAATTGTATACTTTTTACAGCAGTTCTAAGTGTGGGTCATATGGTCCCCCTCCTCATAAGTGGGTGCAGAGATATCACAAAGGAAAATTGTTAAATTGGGGGGGGGGGTGCGCAGCGACTCATCTGGAGGGGGCACAGGATGTCCAGCCACTTGAACCATAAACGAGAAATTACAGTGATAAAGCTTTAAAATCATTGGTGTGTAAAGAAAGTCAATGGCCCTCTTTTTTTTCTTATTTAATAAAGCATTTGTGGGGGGGGGGGGGTGTATCAAATCACTGAATCTTTGTAGCATAGCTTGATGTGTTATGCTGTCTGATGGTAGTCTGCTGATGTGTGCAAACCATTTAATCTGTTGTCTCTTAATATATTCCAAGATTAGGGTGGTGCCTGTTGTTTGTCGAATGTCCTCATTCCTCACTCTGTCTCTTAGTGATATTCCTAGGATTCTGTGTAAGTATACCATTTCAGCTGTTAGAAGTTTACGTTAGTCTTGTGCTTTCGTTGTCCATGTTTAGCTTTGGTAGCACAGCGTTGGCATAATAATTGTATTGAATGGTGTTATTTTGGTGTTTAAATAAACATTTTTATTTCTGAAGATTGGTGTCATTTGCCCTAGGGCTTGGTATGCTTTACTACATCTATTGTGTATTTCTTTGCTGCTTTTGCCGTCTGTTGTTATATTACTTCCTAGGTATGTGAATTCTGTCACCTGTTTAAGTCTGTTGTTTCCAATATATTTATATTGGTGTTTCTTTCTATTCTTCCTATATTCATTACTTCGGTCTTTTCTATATTTATCTTCATGTTAAAGGAATTGCATGTTTGATGTAATCAATTTGTCTTTATAGTTCTTCTTCTGATGACGCCACTAGGACTTGGTCATCTGCAAATAGTAGTTCATTTAAGTTATCCTTCAGATTGCTTTCTTCTGTTGCCTTCGCTGCTTTGCATTTGATTATAGTGACCAGTGAAAATCACATGTTTTGTCAAATGAGTCATTAAGAAGGATTTATTTCTTATTAACCAGTAGGTTTTATATTCTTGATGGTTTTTTGGCTTATCCTGAGGTTGTAGAGGAAGTCACGTCAGTGATGTAGGTAACACTGAAATACTGTGTTTACAGCAATGATGAGATTCGGGGATGAAACACTAATTATGACATATTGTTCTTCACTGTGGGATATCTCCATGGCAACCATGACTTGGACTTATAGTTTAGGGTGCAATGAATAGGGCCATTGTCTTCTTTCTGGGCAATGTCATAGGAGGTGATTAAAGAAAATGGGAACAAACTGCGCAAAAAACATTGTCATTGTCACGGATAACAAACTACCTGGGGAAAGACAATAGACAATAGATCTGAAATTTGTCACATCATCTTTTATTGTTTTTCTTATTTTTATGGGTGTTTTGTTTCCTCAGGAAAAGAAGAAAAGCTACAGAAGTCAGAAAAAGGAAGTGGCCAGGGAGATCATGAATTCTGCATTGGACAAATCATTTGTTCTGATGTCTGATTGGCTTAAAGTTCGGGGAACACTGAAAGGGTGGACCAAATTGTGGTGTGTCTGCAAACCATCAATGCTACTTATATACAAGAGTGAGAAAATGAAGGTAGAGATGTGTTTCTTTATTTTTCATGCACACATTTTTATCTTCCAAGACTGTTTATTGAACTGTTATTCATATTTAAATGTTTCAGACAAGTTGCTATGCTGGAGAACCATATTTCACTCTTTCATACTTTATTTTTTTTTCTTACTGGTAGTAATATTTCCCTTTTTCAGGCAAAAATGTTTTTTACTGGTAACCATATATCACTCTAACAGAGTGTTGTCTTTTTTTACTGGTAATCCTTTTTCATTCTCTCAGGCTGGTTTTTGTTTACTGGTAATCATTTCACTTTTTCAGGCAGATTTTTGTCTATTGACATAGCCACAGAGAATCACCTGATTTTAATTAAGATACAGGTTAAGCAAATGTGACCTCTTTTTTTAATGAAACTCATACATTATAATTATTTAATGAAATGAAATATCGATAAAGACACATTTCACAGAAGCTAAGTCTACACCCACATGTAGCTCAGGCTACACACTGAGAGCCCCCACCCCGCCTTTCGATGACCCTGAATAGGGGAATGGGGGTGGTTATCCGTGTGGTACATGCAGTTCAAAGCATACCTAGCGACTTTTTAATCAGAGGTCAACTAGGTCAGTCATGAAATCTGAATGAAACTACGCTTAATATTAAAAAGTTGGACTTATCACATGAAGAGGTCATATTTGCTTAATCTGTACCTTAATTAATTCCGATTATATTCTCTAATAATATTTGTCTTTTGTTTCTGTATATTCAAGACAGGACATTGGGTTGGAACTATTTTGTTGAACACTTGCCAGCTCCTACAGAGACCATCCAAGAAAGAAGGGTTTTGTTTTAAACTCTTTCATCCCTTGGATCAGTCTATCTGGGCAACAAAGGTAGGGATGACGTGGGAAGATCTCCATCATCCTCTGTTAGATAAATACAACTAAGGTATGGATGATATGCGAAGTACTCCATCATCTTCTGTTAAATAAATACAACAAAGGTAGGGATGTCGGTGGAAGATCACCATCATCCTCTGTTAAATAAATACAACAAAGGTAGGGATGTCGTGGAATAATCTCAATCATCCTCTGTTAGATAAATGTTGTAAATGAAATATGAAATGTGTTAAATAAGTTTTATGTAGAGCCTACAAGAAAGAGCAAATTGATGTTTTGACCAAAAGGTCTTTATCACAACAGGGACAAATAAGCACATAATTTAAAGAACGTTAAGTTCAAGACTACATAGAATTATATAGTACTTGCAACATCATCATTTTTGTGCTATTCTATCTGTCTATTGTCTTTTCTCTGCTTATGCTGGGAGGTGTTGCAGGATTGAATGACGATCGGTTTTTGGGCTATTGCTCATTTGGTTGCTTGATATGCAGTAATACTGGGCCATGTTCGAATATTGGTAACTCCTTCAATCCATCTTCTTCTTGGTCTTCCTCTGTATCTTGCTCTTTCCATTTTCATGTTTTATGCTCTTGCCGCTGTCCAATAAGGGTTCATTCTCATTAGATGGCCGAACCATTTCAATCTTTGTTTTTCTATATATTTGACCACTGATTATGTTCAAAGAGTTCTTGTAATCTCTTCAATTCTCACATGATCTCTTCTTGTTCTTTTTCGGCTTTTCTTAGACATCTCATTTCACACGTAGTAAACTTTCTCTCTTGTTCTTTAGTTAGTGTCCATGTCTGACATTGAACACATAATGTTGGGATGAATACCCTTTTGGCTTCCATCAAGATAGATGTGTGTCTCAAAATTGGTGTACGTTCATAATTTACGTAGTTAGCTTTTTGAATTCTTGTATCAAGCTCTCTATCCAATTTGTGTAATTTAACCCTCATAATTGCTGTCTAGTTTTATGGTTCACTTCTTTTCTGCGATAGCTTGTGATATCAAAATAATTAATCATTTAGTCAATGTAATATCAAGGTACCATGTGCAAATTCCCCACAGGAAATTATGCCTCAGAATGTTCAGAAAATTATGGCAATGTACTGAATATATTAATATTGTCTAGAAAATCACTTCGGCCAAAAAAATATTGGTTTATCACTACTTCCTGAATAGGATATGCTACCAATATATGCCAGTGAAAATGGCTCATCACGCCAGATTTAACATGTGGGTTTTTTTTTCCATCCCTTGTCTATGTCTAAAATTACATGTTCCACATGAGTTCATTTGTTTATCATTCAGCATGGGAAGTGTAATCTGAAGTTTCCATTCTTCAAACCAGATGCTGCAGATTTTGTTCTGAAATTTCTAATACTGTACTTATAAATTCATCAGAAAACGCTGCTGGACATACATCGGCCACGTACTTAGAATGAAAGAAGACAGAATTCCATGACATGCCTTCATGTGGACACCAGACGGGAAAAAGAAAACAGGGAAGACCAAAAACAATGCTCAGAAGAGCATTTATGAATGAATTAAAATCAACAGCATAAATGCACAAGACCTGCAGTCCTTGGCAACTGACCGACAGGCATGGAGAACTATGACATCCGCCCTATGTGCCAAACTTGGCAAAAGAGGAACTGACAGACTTATACATTTTCTATAAATCATAAATATTTGTTTTTAAATGTTATTAAAATATCTTATTTGTTTTTTTTTCCTTTGAAGGGACCACAAGGAGAGACAATGGGTGCATTTGTCCAGCCTCTTCCTGTTTCATATGCCATATTTCGTGCTCCTTCAGAAAGCCAAGGTAATGTACAACAGTCTAACGTCATTCTCAGATTTAATCTGACCATGTAAAGACCAATGAATTCTATGCCTTCCATCTGAACCTTTAAGTTATTTAGATTTGCTGTATAATCTAGTTGCTGTATTTTTTATAGTTCTTCTGCTTTTATGACTATTTTTATGCTTAGGGGCCAAGAAATAACTATCTTTTCGATCAGACTTATCCTATATAGTTTTCTTAAATTCAGCTATTATATATTCTTTCATATATTGCTCTATAATTTCTGTTCTGGCCTCACATTTCTTGTTCTCTTGGAATCTTTATGACCTTATTTGACTTGACACATGATCTGAAGCAAGCTTAAGCTTGTATCAATTATAACAAAGTAGGCATGAGTTAAGCAGGAATTCTCATGACTAAATCTTCTAATCAACATAGTATTAAAACAGTTCCACTAAATCAAGTATTAGGTACAACAATAACATCAGATGGAAGAAGTTCATCCATCTGCCAGAACAAACCACACAGGATTGTTCTTCATGTAATGCATCTTCTGCATGTTTTTCACACTTATCAGTCTGTTGTTTTTCCCCCAGGTGAATGATGATTGATCATATCCACACGTCTTCTGTGACAATGCCTGGAGATTGTTGTTGGAATCTTGGTCCTGTGCAGGACCTCAGTATTGGTTACTATGATCTGCTGTTTAGCCCTTAGAATCCAATATACATAAATTTTGGGCTATATATAAACAATTGCGTACCCCAATAAATTACAATTTAAGGAGTTTGATTTCACAAAATAAAACCCAAAATCAATAAAATAAATTGCCTTATTAACAAATACCGTCAAATTGCATGTATAAGCCGAGATTTTTTTGAAAAAAATCAGAGATTACTTTGTGGTCCTCTTCCTATAAACGAGTACAGTCAAATTTAAAAACAAAATTTAGTCAACAAGAGAATTACCTTCATTTTTGTACCTAGATACATGGGTATTGAGGAAAATGAAAGAGCGGACAAGCTTGTCAGAATGCCCACAGTGACTAGTGGCAGTTCAGTGGACTGTGCTGATATTTTGAATGCAATCATGGAGTATGACCAGTTGGAAGATATGGGGGCATATTTCTTCTTGGTGGTCATTATTGTTATTGATACATTGTTATCAGTGTCATAGTTGTCATTTCCACTGTTGTTGTTGTGACTGTTCTTATCATTTTGTTGTCTGTGACGTGTACGACATGTACAACTATAGGTGAAATGTATTTATTTATAAACATTATCATAAGAAAGTTTTCGTCACACAATTACGATATATATTTTTCCTGCAGGTAAATGTTGGATGGATGGCCTTGAACTGGCACTAAGGTGCACAAGTCTGATTAAACGAGCAACTTCTAGATCTAATGACATTAGTCATCATCTTTCTGCGGTCTTGGCCCCTAATCAGTCTATCGGTATGCCTGGAGATCTTGGTCCAAGTCTAAATGATGATACAGAGGAGGCTACAGAGGAAGCAGAGGAGCTACTAGAACATTACAGTGATGATGATGGTCAGTTTCTACGATTGATCTTTCTCAATCATCTTTTGTATCATCCCAGATTTTTCTTTGCATTTTTCCTTACAAGAACCTGTACTTACTTGTTAATTAGGCAGACAAATTTGTGTATCATACTTTTTAGAAATCCCTCTGTGACAATTGTCAATATGATGCCATTCTTCACAAAACAATGGTGTCTATTAATGTTGCTACCATGAACATTATGAATCTTCCACAAACTAAGAAATAGACAGTATCTTTTCTATAAGCTAGAGGAATCTAACAAACATGGACTCAAGGCAACCAAGGCAACACATCTGACTTTGGAATGACAACTGAGGCACCTGCGCTTAACCTCAAGTGTGAATATGATCAACCATCATTCACTTAGGGAACGACAATAAACAATAGAGGAATCTAATCAAGATATATTATATCAATAAAATTGCAGCAATGGGATGTCTGTTTATAAATTTACTGCTTTCCCCTGTTTTTTTTGTATTCATAATTATTCTCTGTCTTCCCATTTGTTCTGCTATGGCAAAGCGGAGCGGCCCTTATTTCCACAACCCATAGAAAACCTTCCTGCACTTTTTCACAGGAAAACATGTAGTAATGAAAGCTACTTAGTCTACCATAAGATTAAGGTCCCTATTGGACTATAACATGGAAAAAGACTTTGTTCCTTTGTTTTTTTATATCTAATTTTTGCTATTTATTAGTTATATCGAATACCATCACTGAATCATTGACATATCATAGACAGATTAATCATTAGTTATATTAGTAATCACTGACATATCATAGATGGAGTAATCATTAGTTATATTAGTAATCACTGACATATCATAGACAGAGTAATCATTTGTTATATTAGTAATCATTGACATATCATAGACAGAGTAATCAATAAGGTATATTAGTAATCACTGACATATCATAGACAGAGTAATCAATAAGGTATATTAGTAATCACTGACATATCATAGACAGAGTAATCAATACGGTATATTAGTAATCATTGACATATCATAGATGGAGTAATCATTAGTTAAATTAGTAATCACTGACATATCATAGATGGAGTAATCATTAGTTAAATTAGTAATCATTGACATATCATAGACAGAGTAATCAATAAGGTATATTAGTAATCATTGACATATCATAGACAGAGTAATCAATAAGGTATATTAGTAATCACTGACATATCATAGACAGAGTAATCAATAAGGTATATTAGTAATCATTGACATATCATAGACAGAGTAATCAATAAGGTATATTAGTAATCATTGACATTTCATAGACAGATTAATCATTTGTTATATTAGTAATCACTGACATATCATAGACAGAGTAATCAATAAGGTATATTAGTAATCACTGACATATCATAGACAGAGTAATCAATAAGGTATATTAGTAATCATTGACATATCATAGACAGAGTAATCAATAAGGTATATTAGTAATCATTGACATTTCATAGACAGATTAATCATTTGTTATATTAGTAATCACTGACATATCATAGACAGAGTAATCAATAAGGTATATTAGTAATCACTGACATATCATAGACAGAGTAATCAATAAGGTATATTAGTAATCATTGACATATCATAGACAGAGTAATCAATAAGGTATATTAGTAATCATTGACAATAATACATTATCAATAGTTGTAATCCTAACATTTCCTATCTTGTATATAGGTTTCTGCAACAAGATGGTGAACTCTGGTATTATGATCTTCATTTACCTCTTTTCATTTGTAGATCATTCCAGTATAGGAATGAGTGGATCAGATTTTGAGCTGGCCGAGGAGGATAAACCTCAGGAGATACCCAAAGTTGAGGAGACAGTATATGTTTGTAATGAGGTTGAAGAACTTGGTCAGGTATGACGCTTGTATTTTTAGCTTTAGAAGACTATTAGTCAGTGTTATTTGTTTGTCTTTCTACAAACTGAACTAAATTGAACTCTTTAAGAGAAACTGCACGATCAAAAGAAATGAATGAGAATAGTAATTACTTTTCTATGTCCAGAATAATGGAGCTGGGCTTGAGATGTGGCGTGGCCTGAAATGAAAGTTAGTAATGGACTATAAAGAATGTTTTGTCAACCAACAGAGAACTGTAACTGTCTATTGTCGTGCAATTGTGAATATACTGTGGGTGGGGGAGATCGGAGTACCCAAGGGTGTGCCCTGTGATGATGATGATCTCTCGACTAACAAAATAATTTACTGACTGACAGACGAGCACAAGAACTAATTAACTAATGAATTAGTAACTAAAGAAAGAACGAACTAGCGAACGAACTAACTAAACGACTGACAGACGAGCACAAGAACTAATTAACTAATGAATTAGTAACTAAAGAAAGAACAAACTAGCGAACGAACTAACTAAACGACTGACAGACGAGCACAAGAACTAATTAACTAATGAATTAGTAACTAAAGAAAGAACGAACTAGCGAACGAACTAACTAAACGACTGACAGACGAGCACAAGAACTAATTAACTAATGAATTAGTAACTAAAGAAAGAACGAACTAGCGAACGAACTAACTAAACGACTGACAGACGAGCACAAGAACTAATTAACTAATGAATTAGTAACTAAAGAAAGAACGAACTAGCGAACGAACTAACTAAACGACTGACAGACGAGCACAAGAACTAATTAACTAATGAATTAGTAACTAAAGAAAGAACGAACTAGCGAACGAACTAACTAAACGACTGACAGACGAGCACAAGAACTAATTAACTAATGAATTAGTAACTAAAGAAGGAACGAACTAGCGAACGAACTAACTAAACGACTGACAGACGAGCACAAGAACTAATTAACTAATAAATTAGTAACTAAAGAAAGAACGAACTAGCGAACGAACTAACTAAACTTCTGAAAGATGAGCACAAGAACTAATTAACTAATGAATCAGTAACTAAAGAAGGAACGAACTAGCGAACGAACTAACTAAACTTCTGACAGACGAGCACAAGAACTAATTAACTAATGAATTAGTAACTAAAGAAGGAACGAACTAGCGAACGAACTAACTAAACGACTGACAGACGAGCACAAGAACTAATTAACTAGTGAATTAGTAACTAAAGAAAGAACGAACTAGCAAACGAACAAACTAAACGACTGACAGACGAGCACAAGAACTAATTATCTAATGAATTAGTAACTAAAGAAAGAATGAACTAGCGAAAGAACTAACTAAACGACTGACAGACGAGCACAAGAACTAATTAACTAATAAATTAGTAACTAAAGAAAGAACAAGTTAGCGAACTAACTAACTAAACGACTGACAGATGAACAAACTAACTAACTAAAAGATTGACATACGGACAAATTGATTAATGAATAAACTAAGCTAAGCTAAGCTCAGCACTAAAACTGAAAAATCAAACTAACTTAACTAAACTAAGCTAACTTAATTATCTCTACAAATATTTAATTTAAACCAAGTTATCATGGCAGTTAAATCATTATAGCAGCCAAGTCATCAGCTAATTCACAATGACAGACAAGTCAGGAAGACATCAAAGTCAGAATAACAGCCAAGTCACAATGACAATCAGCCAAGTCATTTGACAGCCAGTTCAATATTTATATATATTGTTATATATTACAATATTATTGCATATTAAATGACCAAATCTGCCATAGCCAGAAAACTGATCGTCCTTTAATTCTGCCACACCTCACAGCAAAATCTGAGAAAGTAGATAGATAAATACTTTAAATTACAGTATCATACACTTAATCATTGGAATTATACAAATCATTCATTCATTTAGATCTGTTGTTTTTTTTCATTCATTTTGCTTTCCTTGTTGTGTTTTTTCATTCTTCCTCCTCCAGTTTGTTCATGTATTTACCTGCAATAAGTCATTGCTGTTTTTTTTTCTATTACTAAATCTGTTTCTGGTCCATTTCTAATATTATTTTGTTTGAGTGGTCACCATGTATTTTCTCTTGATGTCAACTATGTGGTCAAAATATTGATTTAGTCTATTTTGTTTACTGTCAACTATATTTGTTCATATCAGTCTATTTTGTTTACTGTCAACTATATTTGTTCATATCGGTCTATTTTGTTTACTGTCAACTATATTTGTTCATATCGGTCTATTTTGTTTACTGTTAACTATATTTGTTCATATCAGTCTATTTTGTTTACTGTCAACTATATTTGTTCATATCTGTCTATTTTGTTTACTGTTAACTATATTTGTTCATATCAGTCTATTTTGTTTACTGTTAACTATATTTTGTCATGTCAGTTAGTCTATTATGTTTACTATTAATATTTTTTTATCTATTTTGTAAACTGTTAAACCGATTAATTTGTGTTTTCATCAATACCTATTGGTAAACATTTTTACTGCAGTCTTATCAATTGTCGATTATCTTCTATCCCTAGCAAGGTGATGCTTGCCAAACAGAGGAGGTCAATGAAGAGAATAAAGGGCTTATTTGGACACTAGTCAAACAGGTACATGTATGTTAGGTGCAATCTGAAAAGTGTTTTTATTTTGTGGATATCAATTTATCATGGAGAAGAAAATAAAGCTTGTTTAAAAATATATATGTCTAAATGACTGACAGATTCTTAAATATTATATGACAAACTCTTAAATATTAATTAGGATGAATTCAAGTTAAACAAGCAAGAGATAACAGCAATATGTCTCCACAATAATAAGGGGGAAATGATGGACATATGGTAGTCGGGTGGCTAGATGGCATGCGTTTAAGTTGGCGAAGATTTTTTTTCCCAGCCTATAGCTTTTTCCAATAGGACACGTGACTAGGTCTGGTGGGAAAAAGTCCATTCTATGATACAACGAAACTTGACAGTTCACAGACAGGTCATTTCTCAACTGTGAAGTAAGTTTGTTTTTCAAGGGACTTGATCAAATTTTTTTTCTACTTCTTACTCCTTGTCTGCTGTTATCATTACTGTCATGATTTTGTTATATGTTTAAACTGAAACATATATTGTATTGTTAAGTTATTAAGCGCGTTACATTGTCAAAATAGTTTGTTTTTTTGTGCGATTTTATTAAAGTTGCTAACCATGTGATTTGGGGAAAGGTGGCGCATGGCTAGTGGGGCAAGATAACGCTGCTGACTCACTGCGCCATCTTACCCTACTCACTACAGTTATTAGTCCCCCTTATTTTGAAAGTATTTAAACCAATTAAACAGTTTAATTACCTGTCTCATTACATTTATTTTTAGGAATTACATACGGAAAATGATAAAAGGAAGCCAAAATGATGGAAAATATTATTATCCACGTCATTCAACTAATAGAATAAGGCCTGTCAGTGAGGGAATTTTCTCGAAGTATTGGCTATCCTGAATCAACGATTCAGAGGAGAATGAAAGCTGGTTGTGGGGCTGAGTCTCTGGGGTGTTTTAAATCAGAAAAGGAAATTGTTGAACATTGTGTAGCATTGAATTCCAGATTTTATGGATTTAATCATAAAGTCTCTGCGCTTCCTGGCATTTGAATTTACAGAAAAGAATGGAACATTATATATTTTCTCACGGGTGTCAAAATTAGCTGGATGTAATTTGGCTAGAGATTTTCTGAAGAGAAATAATTTATCACTAAGGATTCCGAGAAATACAAGTGTTGCTAGAACGATGGGATTCAACAGAGAACAATTGATCCAGTATTTTAAAAATTTGCAAGAGGCCCTTGAGTTTTAAGTTTCTAACACATCAAATCTACAACATGGATAAAAGTGGCTTTCAGACAGTGCCAAATAAATTGCACAAACATGTTGCTTCAGTAGGCAAGTGCGAAGTGGCTAAATATGCTTCAGCAAAGCAAGGCAAGGTCGGTTCCTGTTGCATGTAGTAAGAGTGCTGCTGTAAACTGCGTTCCCCCTTTCTTCATCTTTGCACGAAAACATCACAACCCGCTTCTTTTAAAACAGTAACCTACTGGATCAGCAATGGCTGTGACATTCTAGTTACATGAACACACCAACGTTTGTGGTGTACCTCGAGCACTTCATAAAACACCATCAATTGCCAACAGCCCTATCTTGCTACTTTTTGACAACCGTGTACATTTCTCTCCAAGCAATAATGTTTGCTAAAAACAACAACATTCACATGCTAAGTCCAATTTATAGACCGCTTCATAGCAGCCACAAAACTGAACCGTTAAATTGTAACTTCTTTAGACCTCTGCAGGCCTATTATGATGGCTTGTGTGACAACTGGACAACATCTAACCCTGGTCAAGTTGTAACTGAGTACCATGTCGCTGGAATATTCAGCAAAGCTTCTGAAAGAACTGCTACAGTAGGAGAAGCTACAGAAGGATTCAGAGTAACAGACATTTACCCACTTGACATCAACATTTTCACAGATAAAGATTTCTTACAGTAACAGATCAAGATAACCATGTAGATACATCTGATATTGATGATCGTAGAGTGATTTGCTTGAATGAGGTCCCTCCTATCGGTCAACCTGGCCCATCCAGTGGATGGGTACAGTCTGCAACTTCACCATGTGAACCTGGCCCATCCAGTGGATGGGTACAGTCTACAGCTTCACCATGTGAACCTGGCCCATCCAGTGGATGGGTACAGTCTGCAACTTCACCATGTGAACCTGGCCCATCCAGTGGCTATGCAGTGTCTTCAGCTTCAGACATTATTCCACTACCAAGGATACACATTAATAGAAAGCTTAATGGAAGAGGTCTGAAATCGATTCTACTAACTTCCACTCCAAACAAAGATCAACTTATGGCGTTGGAGATAGTAAAGGATAGAAAAAATGCCATCCCCCAAAAAACAGCTAGAGCTAAACTGTTCAGTGGAGGCATCGCTGGTGTAAAGCACAAGAAACCATTTGTAACTAAAGACAGTCCCTCAAATTCAGATCCTCAGTTTTCTTTGCATGACAGCACCGAGGACCTGAGCATTACTTAAAAAAATGAATCTGAAGAAAATGATGATGATGTTGCACAAGGCGTAAATAGCTATGTTGTAGTTTGGGTGAATGGGAAAAGCAAAGATGCAAGATCTTATGTCTTATCCACCTTATGTCACAAGAGTAGCAGGGGTTGAAGAGGGTTGTTACATTTGGGTTTTTTTTTTAAAGTCAAATGTCACCGCAGTTATTTCTATATGGAGGAAGATTTTTCTTCACATATCGGCATCGTTGAAGGTAGAAATTGATGGAGGACTCTGCATGTTAATGCATCCAATGTTGTACTCCTATAACTCTGATTACTGTGGGTTTATAGAATTATAGAAAAGTACAGATGATATTTGGGGTGCTTGTATCATTTTCGTAGTAACTACCTGGTATATCACGTACAGCATTTTTTTTCTTTGTGTATATATGTATATACATCTTTATTAATTTTATTCTTCTAGGTAAGGCCAGGCATGGATCTATCAAAGGTGGTACTGCCTACCTTCATACTCGAACCGAGGTCTTTCTTGGACAAACTAACAGACTACTATTACCATGCGGATATCTTGTCTCAGTTAGTACCATGTTGTTGTGAAAAATTTGGGGGAAATATGTCACAGTAGAATTGTGTGTGGTCATCAGTGAAATATGTGACAGTAGAATTGTGTGTGGTCATCAGTGAAATATGTGCATTATTAAGATGGGTTCCTCCCGTGTGTTGCCGGGGCCCGAAAGGGGAGCAAAGAATAGCAACACTGTTTACCTTCCACGCATGTCGTAAAAGGCGACTAAGGAGGTTATGGGATGGAGTTGGCTGTCCCATCCCATATAGGGTCAGTGACCCAAAGCCATGCTGAAGTCGGATGTGTTAGGCCGAAAGGCGCAGATATCGCAGCAATGCTGTAAACCATGACACAACGCATTCCGTTCTCCGGACTACATCCTGCTAATCTGCGGGAGTTTGAGAACGAACGCAGAAGAAGAAGAAGAAGAAGAAGATGGGTTCTACCGCAGTTAAGATATAAACCATAACACAAAGCATTCTGTTCTCCTGAAACACATTCTGCTAATCTGCAGGAGTTTGAGAACGAACGCAGAAGAAAACGATGACGGGTTCAGGGGTAGTGTCATGTTTGACACGTGAATGTTGGTGGTGCTGTATGATTGCGGTACTGATGTCATGTTTCACTTTTTAAAAATCAAGGTCAGCATGGCATTGGAAAAAGTATTATTAGGTTTGGTTTTTGTGAGTCCTGAGATGTTTGTGAGTCTTTGGGTGTTTGTGCGTCCCTTTCCCTCTTCCTACTCTCTCTTCCCCCCCCCCCACCCCCACATTGTCAACTGTCCTTATACATTTGATTTTCATGCTATTCTATTAGGAATTAACATCATGGTAATGGGAACATTCCCATAAATGCTCAGCTCTCTGGTCTATCATCCATCTGAGAATGTCCCAGTCAGTTGTTGGCTGTGAGTTATTAGAATCTTTTCATTACAAAGACACTTTCTTTCCTCTCCTCTGGTAACTTCCATTTCTATCATTCCCAAAACATGTACATTGTATCTTTCCACCTCTTCCTCACTTTGTAGAGTATCCAGAGGATCTTTACGGTGTAGTGGTTATCATTTGTTCTATACTCAAGAGGTGATGGGTTCAATCCTAGACCATGACTTCTATTTTTACAAATACATTTTTTCAGAGATTACTGTGCATTATCGCTTGAATTTATGTTTTATTAACATTACTCTGACAGGTGGCATGCCACTTCATTGATCGGAGCCCAAAAAATATGTGGGGAAACCTGAGAACAATTAAGTCAATTCTCTATGACTTGAGTATTTTGAGTAGTGTATCACTAATTGACTTGACATATAATGTACCTTCTTAATGAAGCTGTTGAGATATTGAATATACATTGGACATGTTAGAGATGAAACATGTCTAACCTACTGTAAGTGCATATAGTAAAACACAATCAGGTTATAGAGCCAGAAGAAAACCAAGAAAATGATGGATAAATAATGTTAAAAGCATTCTGAATAAACATGGATACAGTACAATTTGAGACAACACATCTATCCTTGAAATGAACGGTTCATATCTCTTTTCCTGAGGACACATGTAGACCAGTAGTGTCATCATTCACCTGAGGCAAGACAATAGACAATATACTATCTTAGCAAGAGACGGGAAATTTAAGAGGTCAGTTGCTATTGAACTTCAATGGAGTTATGACACTAAATTAGATCTGATCCTTGTTTTGTTATATTTCAGAGCTGTACAACAAGAGACTGCATTAGAGAGAATGAAAATGGTTGTAAAATGGTACCTATCTGGCTTCTACAAGAAACCAAAGGTAAATTGTTGTTCTTCTTTAGCGTTCATTCTCAAACTCCTGCTGGATCTCTCTTGTAGCAAAACAATGATCCTACTAGATTTCAAGCAGGATGTTGTCCAGGCAATGGAAATGCATCATGTCATCATTTTATTTGCGTGCGTCAATAACCTGACACATTCATCTTCGACAGATAATTGTTGTTTAGTGTTTGATGGTTTAACATCATGTGTGCTCAACTGTAAGGACAATTGAGGGTGAGAGAAAGAGAGGAGGTTAAAGGAAAATATTGACATTATTAAAGGCTAGACAGGATTAACATTTCCACACTCAAACAATGGAGAAGGGTGGCATTTTTGCGTTGATGTTACCAAAGAATGGAGAAGGGTGGCATTTTTGCGTTGATGTTACCAAAGAATGGAGAAGGGTGGCATTTTTGCGTTGATGTTACCAAAGAATGGAGAAGGGTGGCATTTTTGCGTTGATGTTACCAAAGTAGCATCCCGTCAACCCCGCGGCATAATGAGATTGATAATGATGATGATCATGTGTGTCACAGTCATACTACTTGACTTATAACTCTGATGTATTGTGTCTGTCACAGTCATACTACTTGAGTTATAACTCTGGTGTATTGTGTCTGTCACAGTCATACTACTTGAGTTATAACTCTGGTGTATTGTGTCTGTCACAGTCATACTACTTGAGTTATAACTCTGGTGTATTGTGTCTGCCACAGTCATACTACTTGAGTTATAACTCTGGTGTATTATGTCTGTCACAGTCATACTACTTGACTTATAACTCTGGTGTATTGTGTCTGTCACAGTCATACTACTTGACTTATAACTCTGGTGTATTGTGTCTGTCACAGTCATACTACTTGACTTATAACTCTGGTGTATTATGTCTGTCACAGTCATACTACTTGACTTATAACTCTGGTGTATTATGTCTGTCACAGTCATACTACTTGACTTATAACTCTGGTGTATTGTGTCTGTCACAGTCATACTACTTGACTTATAACTCTGGTGTATTGTGTCTGTCACAGTCATACTACTTGAGTTATAACTCTGGTGTATTGTGTCTGTCACAGTCATACTACTTGAGTTATAACTCTGGTGTATTGTGTCTGTCACAGTCATACTACTTGAGTTATAACTCTGGTGTATTGTGTCTGTCACAGTCATACTACTTGAGTTATAACTCTGGTGTATTGTGTCTGTCACAGTCATACTACTTGACTTATAACTCTGGTGTATTGTGTCTGTCACAGTCATACTACTTGACTTATAACTCTGGTGTATTGTGTCTGCCACAGTCATACTACTTGACTTATAACTCTGGTGTATTGTATCTGCCACAGTCATACTACTTGACTTATAACTCTGGTGTATTGTATCTGCCACAGTCATACTACTTGAGTTATAACTCTGGTGTATTGTATCTGCCACAGTCATACTACTTGACTTATAACTCTGGTATATTGTATGTAAGAAAGTCTCTTATCAGTGAAAGAAGAAGAGCTCTTAAGAAGAACTGTTTAGGGTTTGAAAGACTTTACCACTCGCATGTTTATTGGGCCTGAAGGGAAATGTCAACTCTATTACCTAACATATATGTCATAGGAGGTGAATAAGGAGATTATGGGGTGAAATTACCTGTCCCGTCACATAGATGATCAAAGTGACCCGGTATTGATCCAGTTGAAGTTGGATATCATTCTTTCTTTTTGCTGTATACCCCTTTATGCCTTGCAGCATCAAGTGTAGAAGAGCTCTCTGTAGACAACCTTTCTTTGTTTCAGTGCTTTCTAAAGGGAATATGTTAATTCTTTTCTGAATGTGATAGATTAGAATACGGTTTAACCATTCATAGACTCTGAAACAACATTGTCACTGGTCTAGCAAACTGACAGTGTAGAACTAAAGTGCTCATCAGAAACATGGAGAGCTCACAGAAGATGACAATAAATATCAAATGTAAACAAATAACTAAATTTGGCACAATAAGTAAAAAACGCAATAATTTTTTAGAACAAATGCAGAATAAATAAAAACCTTTATCATTAGTTACTCATTACAAATGTTTTTTTATATTTTCAGGGTTTGAAAAAGCCATATAACCCAATCATAGGTGAGACATGCCGTTGTTATTGGGTCCATCCACAGACAAACAGTCGGACATTTTATGTTGCTGAACAGGTGAGTGTGATGAAGTACAATTGTATTCTGTTTGTCAGTTATCTTATAAGAATAATAATAAAACTCATAACCTGTCAGGGCCGTCACATTGAGCAGGGCCGTCACATTGAGCAGGGCCGTCACATTGGAGCAGGGCCGTAGAAGTGTCAAATTGAGAGATTTGGTGCAGGAATATCAGCACCTATCTCTATCCTCTATCATCCTGGTAATCAGTGGTGGCTTGTGGCTTGTTTTAATATGGTGGTGCTAAAATCCTCTCTGAAACTCATATATATATATATATATATAGTCATGGCAAAACACAGGCATATCACTCTTTCTTAAGCCACACAGGGAAAATCTTAAGCAAGATACTAGAGAGAAGGATGCACGCATATATAGAACCACAGCTCAACAACACGCAAATGGGCTTTCGGAAAAATGAAAGCTGTACAGATATATTGTCCGGCTCTGTGGCGAAGATGTACAGAGCGCATCTGTGACGGCAAAGGTACAGAGTTCGATCCTCACCACAGGCAATTGTGCATCCGGACCATTCAGAAAACAATGGCAACCTACTGAACGTATTTATATTGCCTAGAAAATCACCACAGCCAACAAATGCTGGGTTGATAGCAACGTCCTGGATAGGATCTGCTACCAATTTTTTTTTTACAGATGCAAGCTTCACCCTCAAACAACTTTCAGAAAGAGCGATAGAACATAACCAAAACTTATATTTGGCTTTCATGGACCATAAGAAAGCTTTTGACAGTGTGTATAGAACACATCTATGGACAACACTACAGAGATATGGAGTTCCCCAACATCTGATAAACCTATGTCAGAACATAGACACCAATAGTCAATGCTCAGTAAGAATGAGCACAGGTGCATCCGATAATTTTAAAATTCACTCGGGTGTGAGACAGGGATGTGTACTATCCTCCCTATTGTTCATAACATACATAGATCACATTTGCAAAGTAGCAAAAACAACGGAAGAAAAAAATCTGAAGGATAACTTAAACAAACTACTATTTACAGATGACCAAGAACTAGTAGCATCATCAGAAGAGCAACTACAAAGACAGATAGATTACATCAAACATGCCAAACCTTTAATAGGAAGATAAATATAGAAAAGTAGTGAACAGAAAGAAACACGAATATATATTGAAAACAACAGACTTAACCAGGTGATAGAATTCACATCCTAGGAAGTAATATAACAACAGACAGCAAAAGCTGTGAAGGAATACACACTAGATGTAGTAAAGCATACCAAGCCCTAGGGCAAATGACACCAATCTTCAGAAACAAAAATGTAGATTTAAACACCACAATAACACTATTCATAATAATTTTTATGCCAACGCTGTGCTACCAAAGCCAAACATGGACAACGACAGCACAAGACAGACATAAATTTGTAACAGCTGAAATCGCATGCTTATGCAGAATCCAAGGAATATCGCTAAGAGACAAAGTGAGGAATGAGGACATTAGACAAAAAAACTGGCACCACCCCAATCTTGGAATATATTAAGAAACAACAGATGAAATGGTTTGCACACATCAGCAGACTACCACCAGGCAGCATACCAAAGCAAGCTATGCTATACAGATACAGTGAAGGCAGACCTAGAGGCCGACCATGAAAATGATGGACCACCTAAATAAAAGAGGTGACAAATTCCACAATATACTCATCACACAAGAGGGCTGTTTCCAGAGAATTCATCTACCCCTGACGCTGAAAGGCAACCCACACACACACACATTATAAATATATTTTGTGACCAAACCTAGAAATGAAGCCAATAATTTCTGCTGAAAATGATTGTATACAATTATGCTTCAGAATGCTGGGATTTTTAGTTAACATCTCAAAAATGGTCTGTTTCAGATTTCCCATCACCCTCCTATTTCAGCATTCCATGTTACAAACAGGCAGGATGGTTTTAATATCAATGGCTGCATCTTGGCAAAGTCCAAATTTTATGGTAGGCATTCAAGACATCATTTATAATTCAATAAATCATGTGTATAAAATATAATTAATGAACTGCAGAAGAGACATTGACATATTGGCATCTTATTAATGAACTGCAGAAGAGATATTGACATATTGGCATCTTATTAATGAACTGCAGAAGAGATATTGGCATCTTATTAATGAACTGCAGAAGAGACATTGACATATTGGCATCTTATTAATGAACTGCAGAAGAGACATTGGCATCTCATTAATGAACTGCAGAAGAGACATTGGCATCTCATTAATGAACTGCAGAAGAGATATTGGCATCTCATTAATGAACTGCAGAAGAGATATTGGCATCTCATTAATGAACTGCAGAAGAGATATTGGCATCTCATTAATGAACTGCAGAAGAGATATTGACATCTCATTAATGAACTGCAGAAGAGATATTGACATTTTGGCATCTTATTAATGAACTGCAGAAGAGATATTGGCATCTCATTAATGAACTGCAGAAGAGATATTGACATTTTGGCATCTTATTAATGAACTGCAGAAGAGATATTGGCATCTTATTAATGAACTGCAGAAGAGATATTGGCATCTTATTAATGAACTGCAGAAGAGATATTGGCATCTCATTAATGAACTGCAGAAGAGATATTGACATTTTGGCATCTTATTAATGAACTGCAGAAGAGATATTGGCATCTTATTAATGAACTGCAGAAGAGATATTGGCATCTCATTAATGAACTGCAGAAGAGATATTGGCATCTCATTAATGAACTGCAGAAGAGATATTGACATTTTGGCATCTTATTAATGAACTGCAGAAGAGATATTGGCATCTTATTAATGAACTGCAGAAGAGATATTGGCATCTCATTAATGAACTGCAGAAGAGATATTGGCATCTCATTAATGAACTGCAGAAGAGATATTGGCATCTTATTAATGAACTGCAGAAGAGATATTGGCATCTTATTAATGAACTGCAGAAGAGATATTGGCATCTTATTAATGAACTGCAGAAGAGATATTGGCATCTCATTAATGAACTGCAGAAGAGACATTGACATCTCATTAATGAACAGTAGAAGAGACATTGACATCTCATTAGTGAACTGAAGAAGAGACATTGATATCTCATTAATAAACTGAAGAAGAGACATTGACATCTCATTAATGAACAGCTGAAGAGACATTGACTTCTCATTAATGAATGGAGAACATTTGCCATTTGAAAAAAAACTGATAGACAAGAGCTACAACCCTGTATTAGGGCTGTTGACCATAGTACACATCATTGAAGAAATCCATATCAACATATGACTGACAGGAAAATGAGGACAAAGAAAATGAACTTTAGAAGAGACATCAGCATCTAATAGGCTGCCTAATCAAAAGAAAACAATGCTCTTCTGTAATGCTTTAGTAGCGTGCAAAGATGAGCAAAGAAGGTAGCAGACAACATTTAAATTTAAGATGGCACCAGTTCACCTCATAACTTGAGTCCAGTCCAAACATTTTCAAAATATGACTAATACTTAGCACTAAAAGTGATGCTATTTGAGTCAAGACATCCAACATGTGTATTCTCAAGTTACTATGAATATGGTTAAGCCAATTAAGATATAAACAACAATTACACAATGCAGAAATTTCTGCAGAACAACAAGCATTTAACACAAGCATGTACCATATTTGCATCAACATGGCACAAGTTTGAACGTTATTTGCTTGGTCATCACTTTAATTTTAACATTGAGGATTATTTAATATTGAGGATTATTTAATATTGAGGATTATGTAATATTGAGGATTATGTGTTATTTAAAAGTGAATAGCTGACAACTTAAATGTGCAGACAATGCATTGTGTATTTTCTATTGTGTACATTTTAATATTCCTGGAGGGGAGTCAGAGTTTAGACGTCACTGTTGCTGGTATGATGTTCATTAGGCGCGAAAAAGAAAGCGACCAATAGCCACTGGTATAAGTGGTAGCTCTGAAACTGGGCAGGGTGGGGCACCCATTTGTCCCAACATAAAGTATTGTGATCGGTAGTGGATATAAATGGATATCCCCCCATATGGATGTGGAAAGCAATGGTAAACTACCACATTATTCTCCCGAAAAGAAAGTCAAGGCGACACACAGAAGTAAGCCTACATTACTTAGTGTTAATATTGCAACATGGAAAGTCAGATCGTTAGCACAGAGTGGTAAATTAGACGACATCAAACAATAAATTGAAAGATTGAATGTAAATATCTTAGGAATGGGGGAAATGAGATGGACTGGGACAGGAGAGATACAATCAGATAAATTTAAAGTCATATTCTCAGGTTGAGAAAAAACATGAGAGAGGTCTAGACGTATTATTAGACACAGATCAGGAAAAATGGGGAATTGTTTCATGGCAATATCAGATCGGGTAATATTAGTGAAACTAACAGGAAAACCATTGGATATTAACGCAGTACAAGTTTATGCACCCACATCTAGTAGTTCGGAGGAGGACATCAAAAAGTTCTATGGAGAACTAGAAATCGCAATGAAACAGTGTAAAGATCATGAAATAACTATAGTGATGGGGGACTTAATGCAATCATAGCCTAGGTGATACAGAGATAAAGGCTGTGACTGGAAGATTTGGTTTAGGGGTTAAGAACGAAAGAGGTGACTTATTGATAAAGTGGGCACAAGCACATAATTTAATAATAGAGAATACATGGTTCAGGCAACATCCAAGAAGGATGTGTACATGGATTAGCCCTGAAAATAATACACGGAATCAAATTGATTACATTTTAGTCTCTAAAAGACATAGAAACAGATCAATGAAAACAAGACCAGGAGCTGACTGCAACAGTGATCATATACTACTGGTGGGGAAATTGTGTTTAAGATTAAAGAGGATCAAGAGATCAACAAGAAATATGAAAATAGATTTAGCATTATTGAAATTAGATGCTGACATTAAAGAAAAAAAACATAATTGTACAGAATAGATACAATGCCATTGTGCAAAGATTCAGAGTATTAAAAATCAATGGGACCTTCTAAAAAATCCGATAAACCAAACATCTAAAGAGATAGTACTAAAATTAAAACATACATCAAAATAAAAATGGATGACTAAAGAAATATTAGAATTGATGAGAACCAGAAGAAAAGTAAACACAAGATAGAGGAATATCAGAAAATACATAAGGAGATATGAGAGAAATGCAAAATAGCAAAAGAAAGCTGGCTGAACAAGAAATGCATGGAAATAGAATCACTTTACAACCAAGACACATTACTACATAAGCAAATTGATGTGGTAACAGGGGAAAGAACGCAAACAGTTACTGGGTGTCTAAAATCTAAGACAGGGCAGGTATTAATGGGAAAAGATCATATAATACAGAGATGGTCAGAATATATGAAAGAAGTTTATTATTACAATAGACCCGAGATAAACATACAAGATAATGGTGAGAGTCCATCAATACTTATAGCATCAATACTTATATCAATACTTATATCAATACTTATACTTATAATACTTAAGGGAGACCCTAAGACACACGATATATGGCAATGCCCCAGAACCAGACAATATCACATCTGAGGACTTAGTAGCTTTAGGTGACTTTGGAGTAGAAATAATCACCAACTTGCTGAAGGACATATATAATAGCGGACACATTCCTGATGACTTGATGAGATCCATATTTATAGCCCTACCAAAGAATCCAGGGACCACTGAATATGAAGAACACAGTACAATCAGCCTCATAAGCCAAATAAAACAAATACTTCTCAGAATCATCTTGAAGAGAGAGAAAGAAAATAAAATCAGAAATAAGTCTAGAACAATGTGACTTCGAGGATGGCCAATGTTATCAACAATGTTATATATATTTTGAGAAGAATGATAGAGAGGTCTGTAGAGGTAAAAACAGACCTGTACCTAAGTTTTATAGACAACACAAAAGCATTTGATTAAGTTAAACATAGTGAAGTTATACATATGCTAGAGAATTAGCTCTCCACAGCTCTCTATCTCCAGCATATACTTAGAGCATATCATACAAGAGACATTACATGACTACAACACGTCTATATCGATCGGAGGTCGCCCTATTTGCAACTTGCGTTTCGCTGATGATATTGATCTTATAGCTGGGTCAGAACAATCATTGCAAGAATTAACATCAAAGTTAGAAAAAGTTACCAGCAAGTACGGAATGGAAATCAATTCAGATAAGAGCAAAATTTTGGTAAACAGCAGAGACACAGAAAACCAGACTAATATCATGATGAATGGACACAAGCTTGAAGAAGTGAATACCTTCAAATACCTCGGATCCAGTATATGCAGCGATGGTAAATGCAAAGCAGAACTAAAAATAAGGCTGGAGATGGCTTTAGCGTCATTGTCAAGGCTAACTGTGATTTGGAAAAGCAACATCAGTGTTGGAGTGAAAATCAAACTGTATAGGTCGCTGGTGCTTTCTGTTGTGTTGTATGGTTGTGAGAGTTGGACACTCACTGCGGACATGGAGAGAAGATTACAGGCTTTCGAGTATAAATGCTACAGAAGAATTCTACGAATTTCCTATAGGGAACATAAGACCAATGTGTACATAAGAAATAAAGTAGAGATGTGTGCAGGTGTCCAGGAGCCATTGCTTTCAATAGTGAAACGACGAAAACTAGCATGGTTCGGACATGTATGCAGGCACGATTCCTTGTCAAAAACAATACTGCAGGGAACTGTCGAGGGTGGAAGAAGCAGAGGAGGACAAATAAAGACATGGACAGACAACATCAAGGAATGGACAGGGCTAGATATTTCCACACTCATCCGCATCGCTGATGATAGAATTCGCTGGAGGACTCTGTGTGCTGAAGCTTCCAATGTGGTACCCCTACGACCCTGAAGGGTTATGGGTTTATTGATTGATTGATTGATCTCCAGCAGTATGTATCAAGATTGTTGTTGTTTCTCTGTTGTGCCAGGTTGTCAAACTGTCTAATATTTTCTCACATTGTCACCCTCTGTTGCCTTTAATCTTGGCTGTTGTGACTATGTTCTCCAAACCTGCCTGTCTCATGAAGTGGCCAAAATAAAAAGATTGTCTTTTTTCTGATATTAATTTATTAATCATAAATAATCCATTTCACATTTGACTCTTTCAACACATCCACATTAGTTTTTCTGGCAGTCCATGGTATTCTCAGCATTCTTCTGTAGAACCACATCTCTATTGCCTCTAATTTCCCACATTCCTGTTTGTTTATTTTCAAAAACTCGCATCCATATATTAGTATAGGAGTTTTATAGCACTGAAGAACCCTCTTTCTGCCGTCTAATGACAAGGTCATATTACACAATAGACTCCACACACCGACATAATAAATATGTAACTCCATGTACACCAACATAATAGTTATCAGACTCGACATACACTAGTATACAAGCCTGTAGATGTGTGGAGGTGGTTTCAGTCAAGCACGGAAAAACCCGTTTACTCTTGTTGCCAGGCAATTTGGTGCCATCAGAACAGACTGGTTCAACTCCCATTGGTCTCTAGAATTTATAATAAATGGTGAATGTAATAAAGTTAAACTAAGTTGCGGGATGAAAATCATTGCTTTAACTTGACATATTGTTTTGTTTCAGGGAATTCCATCTCTGCTATTTTGGAAGGGGCTGCAACTTTGACATTTTTAGAGCGTGGAGAGGATTATCTCATCACAATGCCATACGCCCATTGCAAAGGTAGATTTTGAAGTTTCAGAAACTGACATGACATGGAAGATGTAAAGATGTCTGAGAAAACACAGTCAATCTTAAACCAATCTTAAATCTGAGAACATCAGTAACCATAATCATACCATAATCATACCATAATCATACCATAATCATACCATAATCATATCATAATCATACCATAATCATACCATAATCATACCATAATCACATAATCATACCATAATCATACCATAATCACATAATCATACCATAATCATACCATAATCACATAATCATACCATAATCACATAATCATACCATAATCATACCATAATCACATAATCATACCATAATCATATCATAGCTTTCAACTTTTTTTTTCATAAATATGTACTTTTTAATAATTTATTTCCATCTTTCAATAAAACATCTGTATTTAGGATCACCCCCCCCCCCCCTTTCCTTCAACCCTTTAAAAAAACTTTTAGGAAATTTAACACCAAACAAACCTTCATTAAACACACACAAACACACACAAAATTGGGGTTTTATTTTGGATTTTTTTGGAAGGAGCGGAACCGAAATCTGTAACAATACGGAAAATCCACACTAGTTGACTCTTATCTCATATACTTTTTTAGATTTGCTGTGTGATGTGATGAAAAGGGGAGAGATGCTGAGCTATTTAGCCATCAGAAGTTGAAATCTGATAACTGAGGTTTATAAAGGTTTAAAAGGTGTAGGGAATTGACTTCGTTGTACAAAAAATGAAAGAAGATATGGGTATAGTAAAAAATGAAGGGAGATATGGGTATAGTAAAAAATGAAGGGAGATATGGGTATAGTAAAAAATGAAGGGAGATATGGGTATAGTAAAAAATGAAGGGAGATATGGGTATAGTAAAAAATGAAGGGAGATATGGGTATAGTAAAAAATGAAGGAAGTTTGGGGTATAGTAAAAAATGAAGGGAGATATGGGTATAGTACAAAATGAAGGGAGATATGGGTATAGTAAAAAATGAAGGGAGATATGGGTATAGTAAAAAATGAAGGGAGATATGGGTATAGTAAAAAATGAAGGGAGATATGGGTATAGTACAAAATGAAGGAAGTTTGGGGTATAGTACAAAATGAAGGGAGATATGGGTATAGTACAAAATGAAGGGAGATATGGGTATAGTAAAAAATGAAGGGAGATATGGGTATAGTACAAAATGAAGGGAGATATGGGTATAGTAAAAAATGAAGGGAGATATGGGTATAGTACAAAATGAAGGGAGATATGAATATAGTCAAAACTGAAAAAAATAAAATGTTGATTGAATGCACAGAGATAAGTTACACACAGGCATGCACACACACGCATGCACACACACACACACACACACATAGGGACAGTTTTTCAGTGCTACATAGATAATATAAATAATTTAACATGCAAAACACTTCACAATTTCAGGAATATTATTGGGCACACTGACAATGGAGATGGGAGGTAAAGTGACTTTGGACTGTCCAAAGACTGGTTACCATTGTGATCTGGACTTTAAACTCAAGGTCAGTATAATATCATATCTGTCAATACTGTATTTTTCCCGTTAGGAAGTTGCAGGGAGGGGATTTAATAGCCGTGTGATAAAGGCTGCATGCTCATGCTGTCGCTGCGTCATGTCCAGGCTGAGCTTTTTAATATCATATCAGTGTTACTTAATTGGTTTTGTTAATGGTTTAGGTTGATTTGTTAATGATTGTCAGGGTCTTACGTGATTTGTTAATGATTGTCAAGGGCTTAGGTCATTTTTTAATGATTGTTAAGGATTTAAGTAATTTGTTAATGATTGTCAAGGATTTAGGGATTTAGGTAATTTGTTAATGATTGTCAAGGGTTTAGAGACATGATAATACACACAAACATGCCATTCTTACTCGTTGTATGTTATGTTGTGAATGTGTTATTGATAAAGGCCTTTGGTTAAAGTTTTTCATGTGTTATCATGTGCACATCCAGTGATTAGCAAAACTTAATCACCCTGTTTCCTAGTATCACCTGTTGGAATTCAGTTTTTCTGCAGGGATTATCTACTACCATGGTTCTAACATGGGTCGGACACGTATGCAGGCTCGATTCCTTGTCAAAAACAATACTGTAGGGAACTGTCGAAGGTGGAAGAAGCAGAGGAGGACAAATAAAGGCATGGACAGACAACATCAAGGAATGGACAGGGCAAGATATTTCAACACTCATATGCATCACTGAGGATAGAATTCGCTGGAGGACTCTGTGTGCTGAGGCATCCAACGTGGCACCCCTACGACCCTGAAAGGTTACGGGTTTATTGATATTGATATGATCTACTACCAAGTGATTAGGATGTTGTCAACTCATTCATGTCAAACTTGTTGAGGTGAGAAGTGGTTAAGTTCCCACAGAGTCTACGAAAAACATTACAATAACAGGAAAACTTAATGTCAGAAAAACAGTTCAATAGAAAAATGAAGAATCGAAATATATTACAATATCAGAAAAAAATTGCGAGAAGTGAGCATCCAAAGAAGGGTAGTACTACAGTGGATACCATCCCACTATGGCATACCAGGAAATGAAGACTGGCACAGGATGGAGCAACACAAGAACAAAAAGACCAAGAAATCACCTACCAAGAAAAGAAGACTCTCATGAAAGCTATCAGGAATGTTGACCACCCAAAACACAATTATCACTATCTCGACAGAGCAGAGCAGGTTATTATCTTCTGCCTCAGAACAGGACACAATAGATTAAATAGCCACTTAAATAGACTAAGATTGGTCCCATCACCACTGTGCCTTTGTGGGCAGGCAGCACAGACAGCTGAACATATCCTGCAAGACTGCAATACACTAAACCAGTTAAGGGAAGAGCACTGACCCACAGAGATGGATATCCACAGAAAGATGTATGGGAGCACTGAGGAACTTTCAAATACAGCAGCATTTATTAAGAAAACAGGAATTGCTGTGTAGACATGTCAAACTGCAATCGAGAAGAAGAAGAAGAAAAATATTACAATATCAGAAAATATTAGAATATTAGAAAAAAAATTTAAAAAGTATCAGAAAAACTTTACAATAGAAAAATATTACAATATAGAAACATCATAATATTAGAAATGTATCTAAATATACAATGTCAGAAAAACATCACATTATCAGAAAAACATCACATTATTAGAAAAGTTTCACAAGGTGAATATGTTTATTTGCATATTTTAATAATTAAATAAGATCTGGAGTAAGACAAGGTTGCATGTTTTCAGCCCTACTTTTCAACATATACATGGACAGAATAATTATTATATAATTATTTGCCGAGGATCAAATATATAGGAAAATATATAGGATATAAAAAAGATGAGGAAAATTTGCAAAATTACATCAATACATTGCTATTAGCCTGTCAGAAGTACAACATGAAAATTAACATACAAAAAACAGAAGTTATGAAAATTAGCAAGTCTGCAACACCAATGGATATGATGTTCCTCCTTCGCAAGCGTAAATGAGCATGGCATGAAAAATATTAAATGCGATGGGAAAAAAAATAAAATAATAATAATTAAAATTGGTAATTAACTAATTTGGTTTGTGAGTTCGTAGATGCCCGATGAGTCCGATTCGTGCACGGAAAGTTCTATTGCAGTGCATGCAGGAGTGCTGAAGGTTCGGTGTAGGAGAATTTACGGATTTGTCCTTCCGCTTCTTGCGCTTGTGTATTGCCCGCAGTGTTCTTTCTTTTTCAAATTTCGTGATGCCAGCAGTGATCTGGGTGTGCCAGGCTGAGCAATCAAGTACTGTAGTCTTCCAGGAGCTAGGATTGATGCTGCAGTGCTTGAAAGAACTTTTTAGGTGATCCTTGAAGCGCTTTTTCTGCCCTCCACTTGAACGTTTACCTTTGCACAGCTCCCCATAGAATAATCTCTTTGGAAGGCACTTGTCTGGCATATGGACGATGTGGCCAGTCCAGCGGAGTTGGGACCTAGTCAGCATTGCATGGATGCTTTGCATACAGGACTTCTGAAGAATTTCCGTATCTGGTACACGATCCTGCCAACGTACTCCCATGAGGTTTCGTAGGTACCGAAGATGAAAAGAGTTAAGCTGTCGAGCATGTCTCGCATAGACAGTCCAGGATGATGCAGCATAAAGAAGTGTTGGTAGAACCACTAAGATATACGTCCAACTTAGTTGTCAGACTGAGACCACGCCTGATCAAGACGTTGGTACGAAGGCTCCCGAATGCTGCACTGGCACGAGCAATATGCAGGGCAACATCCTCATCAATTGTCGCATTTTGTGATAGTGTGCTGCAGAGATATACAAACTTATTGGCAGTATTAAGATTTTGTCCCTTTACTGTAATCACTGGTTCTGTGTAGGGAACACCTGGCACTGGTTGATACATTACTAATGGATATAACAATAGATAACACCAAAGTGAAATAGGCCAAAGAATTTAAATGTCAAGGCAGCATTTTTTCTGAAGATGGAAGACTAGACAGAGAAATTGAAACAAGGTACCAGAAAGTAAATACAGTGAAATACCAGCTTTCACCATTTCTTCTTCACCCAAAAATCAAGATGGAAATTTAAAAAAACAGATAATATCTACAATTTGTATACGAACACTCTGCTACCAATGTCAAACATGGTCTTTAACAGCTTCACAGCAGAGGAAAATCGTTACATGGGAAATGAAGTGTCTCAGAAAAGCTGCAATAGCTACCAAACTAGAGAAATTAAGAAAATAGTTGGTATAATATCATGTATTGAACATTGAAAGACGGCAAGTAAAATGGTTCGGTCACCTTATGAGAATGAACCCAAACTAAATACCAATAGGAGCATATAACAAAGGAATATCTAGGTTTAAAGCCAAAGGTAGACCAAGAAAACGGTGGATATAAAACATCAAGATAGCCTTGAATAAACATGGACTAAATGCAATCATGGCGACAGATCTGGCCTTGGAACAACAGCTTAAGCTCTCAACCCTACACTTAATGGCAAGTGTGAATACGATCAACCATCATTCACCCGGGGACCCACAACAGACAATAATTAAATGAAATTTAACCAAGTGTATTAAAATATAAATTACATGCCCAAGAGCATTATACACAAGACTGAAAGCATAGTCTCAACATTGATGCTGTTAACATTTAAATTAATTATCCCCTTTATTGCAACACAAAATGCTACCAATGTCAACAAAAAAAACATCTTATCCAAAGTATCTTCATTCCAACCCTATGCTACCAATGTCAAACATGGTCCTTAACAACAAAACATAAGAGACAACTGGTTACAATAGAGAAAAGCCACAGGAGTGACCAGAAGACACAGAATTAGAAACAATGTCATAAGAGAAAAAGTGGGTATCATATCAATTCTACAATACATACAAAACCAACAGATACAATGGTTTGGTCATCTGGAAAGAATGCTGTGTGATTCATTAGTTTATAAAGCATATACAAAGAGAGGAGAAGCAGAAAGAAGAGCCAAGGGTAGACCTAGAGTACGCTGGATTGACAACATCAAAGAGACATTACACGAACACCAAATAACAATATCTGAAGCTGCCAGAAAAGCGAGAACAAGAACATTGTATCTCCCTCGACACCTGTAAAGGGTAAAAGAGGAAGGAAAGAAGAAGAACATTTAAATATGCAAGATCATATATACATATTTATATCATTTTATTCTGCAGATATTGAGCTTTCATTCCATGTTTAAGTGGTCATATAGTTGAACAACTTGTAGATTAATCATTTTCTCTTGCTGTAAATATTTCACAATAACATCTACAAAATAATTTTTTTTATTTCTCAAATACAAAGTTCAGGCTGGGTACATTCGGGAACAGTGGCGGAATCCCCACCAAGTCAAAAAACATATGCTCTGGGACTTACTTTTTATTTCTTGTATTAATTTCTCAAATGTAACTTTTTTCTGAATATTTCACAGCCATTTTTTGGAAATGGTGAGTCTGCAAATCGGATCACAGGCTGCATCAGAATGGGCAGTGAAGTCTTGTGTACATTTGAAGGACACTGGGACCTGCAGGTCTACATTAAGGAACTCACTAACAGGGTCAGTACAGAAATGACAGCGTTACTGTGGAAATGCATAGATGATTATCATACCAGTAGATGATTGTCATACCAGTAGATGATTGTCATACCAGTAGATGATTGTCATAACATTAAATGATTGTCATACCAGTATATGATTGTCAGTTATTGGTAGTATATTCTATTTATGGTATGATGATTGTCAGTATCATTGGAAATGTAGATGATTATCAATAGGTTATTGTGCTAGTAGATAGATGGCAATATTAATGTATCAGTAGATAGATGGTGGTATAATTCTATCAGTAGATAAATAAATGTGGTTATCTTTGCTATCAGTAGATAGATGACAATATCATTGAATCAGTAGATAAATAAATGGCAGTATCATTGTGTTAGTAGATAATGGCAGTAGCATTTTGTCAGTAGATAGATGCATTGTGTCACCCGTATCATTGTATTAGTATAGTAGATAGATTATATTATCGTTGTATTAGCAGATGGATGACAGTATCAGTACATAGATGACAGTGTAATTGTGTCAGTATCATTGTATCAGTAGACAGATGTCAGTATCATTGCATCAGTAGACAGATGTCAGTATCATTGTATCAGTAGACAGATGTCAGTATCATTGTATCAGTAGACAGATGTCAGTATCATTGCATCAGTAGACAGATGTCAGTATCATTGCATCAGTAGACAGATGTCAGTATCATTGCATCAGTAGACAGATGTCAGTATCATTGCATCAGTAGACAGATGTCAGTATCATTTTCTGTGTAATAATATATTAATCACCCTTAGGACAGTGTATTATTCTGGGAGCCAACCCCTGAGGTCAGAGCAAGGAGACTGAGAAAGTATACGGTGCCCTTAGACTTGCAAAGGAATAACGAGTCTGAAAGGTTGTTATATGGTTGATCACGTTGCATTTTAATGTAGCTTTTATTTTTATATGACCACCCAGAAAGTGGAGCCCAAAATATCTGGGCAACAATATCACACACTAGCATCTGAGCTAATGCCACTGTCTGTAAAAAAAATATCATATTTATGGTATCTTCAGAAAGTTTCTGGAATAGTCAACTAGTGTGGGAATATAAGATAATATCATAGTGGTCATATATTTAAAAGTCAGTAATAACTTTAATGAAAGGACATGGTAGACATCATCTTCACACATACTCTCGAAGAGAAGATACAGATGTTTGTGTGTTGTGTTAGCTGCATCATCGGAGTTGAAAATGTCCTTGATACAAATGTCAAATTCTGTGTTAGCTGCATCATCGGAGTTGAAAATGTCCTTTATACAAATGTCAAATTCTGTGTTAGTTGCATCATCGGAGTTGAAAATGTCCTTGATACAAATGTCAAATTCTGTGTTAGTTGCATCATCGGAGTTGAAAATGTCCTTGATACAAATGTCAAATTCTGTGTTAGCTGCATCATCGGAGTTGAAAATGTCCTTGATACAAATGTCAAATTCTGTGTTAGCTGCATCATCGGAGTTGAAAATGTCCTTGATACAAATGTCAAATTCTGTGTTAGTTGCATCATCGGAGTTGAAAATGTCCTTGATACAAATGTCAAATTCTGTGTTAGTTGCATCATCGGAGTTGAAAATGTCCTTGATACAAATGTCAAATTCTGTGTTAGCTGCATCATCGGAGTTGAAAATGTCCTTGATACAAATGTCAAATTCTGTGTTAGTTGCATCATCGGAGTTGAAAATGTCCTTGATACAAATGTCAAATTCTGTGTTAGTCATCAGATCATCATCACTGCAAACTGGACACGTCGATAGTTGCTCCGATCTCTCCTTGAGTGTATCCGCCATTACACTTCTGCTGACAGTACCGGTCCTATGCTGGTTGACCATCATTGTTCTGCGCCCTCCAAAATGTTCACTTCTAGCGACACCGCATTTCAATCCCTGATCTTTAATTCTAGCCATTGTAAAGGAATCATCATCCACATTAGTCTCACTCTCGCGTGTTATATCTCTTAAGGAGTTCAGAACATTAGCGTGATCCATTGCCCCATTGCCCTGTGCCACAATCGTGCATGATGCCAGTTGATCAGCTCTTTCATTGCCTCAAACACCCACATGTCCTGCACATTCTGTTTTTTGCTTGAGAAGTCACCCTTGGAGACACTAGCATTATTTAATAAAGCACATGGGTATACAGCAATGAAGCAATCACCAGTATTTGTTTGACACAAGTCTTTCCATGAAAGTTGTTAAACAGCTGGAATATGCTGCATGACACTGCACAGGCACACGGATCCATACTGGAAAAGAAGTACCTCGCAATGCACAATGTGATTACCTTGGAACAGCATCCATATTTTCTCAGCCTTCCACAGGCTGATTTGTTTCTTGTTCCCTCAACATATCAATCAATCAATCAATAAACCCATAACCCTTCAGGGTCGTAGGGGTACCACATTGGATGCTTCAGCACACAGAGTCCTCCAGCGAATTCTATCCTCAGCGATGCGGATGAGTGTGGAAATATCTAGCCTCAACATAAATCGACACTGAATGGACAACAATTAAAGGATGCAGATGATGTTATCATCAATGCTACAAGACATATGAGAGAGGTGTCAAAGAAAGGGTTCCACCAATGTTTCCACCAGGTGAATGCACATTGGTAAAAGTTTGTATAGCACATTTCACTAGCTTTTCCCACATTCAAAATGATGTATCTCTGCAAATATATAAAGCATATAATTGAAATTTTGTGTGTCAATTTAATTGGTATAGACCCTATGAATTGACATTTTTCATTAAAATGCAGCCATTGGTTTTAGTTTTCATTTATTTGCAATATATATCAAAAGTCTACTTGTCAACACACATCTCACACACATTTGTAAAGATGTTTACTGTCAATTATAAGTCCTCATTTACACATGATTAGTTTATCATACAATTGACATGATTTAAGTGTGAAATTTCATTATTTTGTACTCTTGAACAAAAGACAGACAGTATTTAATGTTTGATCTGGTGTAATGTCTGAAGTAATAGAATTTCTTTTCTCGATACACAATAATTAGTATGCTAACAAAGTTAAAAGAATTTCATATGTTTATAAAAACTGGACATGATGCACAAATATAAAGTATATATTTATTGGGTATGACCAAATATAACATCATATGCAAAAAAATATTAATACGTTTGATGATTAATTGAATAATTACATTTGTTTGAAGGCAAAGCTAGTGAAACATGCTACAGTTTAATGATTGGGGCTAAAGTGTTGATTTATTTTGTTTTTATAACAGCTGCTTTACTTACATTTATAATGTTGTCTTTATATTCCCTTTTATCATTCAGCATCATCATGTGACATATTTTTTCCAGAATGTGGTCTTCTTTATGGATTCTCTGAACACTCCGCGATTCTGGGCGAGTTAATCTGTCGCAGCTAGAGATATGTTTAAGCGATCTGATATATCACTGCTTCATCGTCGTATTGGGCACCCTCTTCCCCTGTTACCTCTGACTCTGCCTTCAGCTATTAATCTTTCCATGCTGTTATGTCTCTTTATATCATATCTTCTATCATTTATATGTCATTATTGAGACTATCAACTATGAGACTAATAGAAGTTCAGTCAAACCAATTCTGTTTGTCTGTTAATTTTTACAGGTTAATGGTTTTAAGATGATAGAAAAGTTACATTTAAGTAATCCTAGAGTTACTTTTTAGATAGTAGTAGAATCAATTTTTATATTTCTTATTTTCTATTCTCAAACTCCTGCATGTTAGCAGGTTGTAATTCAGAGAATGGAATGTGTTATGTCATCAAGCTAAAATCCAGTTTGAGTTCATGCTAAAGATAGGGTTTATGTACTAAAGCAAGTCTGAGTTAAAGTTAGGTTTTATGTACTAAAATCCAGTTTGAGTTCATGCTAAAGTTAGGTTTTATGTACTAAAGCAAGTCTGAGTTAAAGTTAGGTTTTATGTACTGAAGCAAGTCTGAGTTAAAGTTAGGTTTTATGTACTAAAGCAAGTCTCAGTTAAAGTTAGGTTTTATGTACTAAAGCTAGTCTCAGTTAAAGTTAGGTTTTATCTACTAAAATCCAGTTTGAGTTCATGCTAAAGTTAGGTTTTATGTACTAAAGCAAGTCTGAGTTAAAGTTAGGTTTTATGTACTGAAGCAAGTCTGAGTTAAAGTTAGGTTTTATGTACTAAAGCAAGTCTGAGTTAAAGTTAGGTTTTATGTACTAAAGCAAGTCTGAGTTAAAGTTAGGTTTTATGTACTAAAATCCAGTTTGAGTTCATGCTAAAGTTAGGTTTATGTACTAAAGCAAGTCTGAGTTAAAGTTAGGTTTTATGTACTAAAGCAAGTCTGAGTTAAAGTTAGGTTTTATGTACTAAAATGAAGTTTGAGTTCATGCTAAAGTTAGGTTTTATGTACTAAAGCAAGTCTGAGTTAAAGTTAGGTTTTATGTACTAAAGCAAGTCTGAGTTAAAGTTAGGTTTTATGTACTAAAATGAAGTTTGAGTTCATGCTGAAGCTAGATAGATGTCATAGTAGTGCTGCTTGTAGTAGAGATAATTTAGAACAGTCTGTTTTTTATAATGAACATTCAGACTGTGGCAGAGGGTCAGCGCTGCTATTCTTGAACAGAATATGCATATAGCCACCACTGAGAAACACAAGCTGGAGGAGAAGCAGCGAGCTGAGGCTAAGGAGAGGCACAAAAATAAGTTGGAGTGGATACCTAACTGGTTCACATTGGACCCTTCGAGTCACAAGTGGATTTATAAACATGCAGAGTAAGTTCAGATCCATTAATTTAAGCCCATTAGTTATTGTTTTTTTTGAGGTGTATGTCGGTAGAGTGTGTCAAAAGATAGGGAGTCTATCCTTCTAACTGTCTTTAGTTATCTTCTACAACATGCTTTAAACGAAAATAGTGGTTCTATTCTTTACACCCTGAATATTAAGTGCTAGCACCAGTTACCAACATGGGAGTGGAGGGGATGATTTGTGGAGGGGATGATTTTTGGAGGGGATGATTTGTGGAGGGGATGATTTGTGGAGGGGATGATTTGTGGAGGGGATGATTTGTGGAGGGGATGATTTGTGGAGGGGATGATTTGTCTTTGATGACTCATATAGATGTTTTCTATGTTTTTGCTCTTTGTGGTATTTGCTGTGAAAAATATGTCTTTCATTTTTCCTTCTTTGTACAGGCCCTCTATGGTTTTGCAGAAGTCCTTGATAAATTATTGTTTATCCTTTCTAATTTGTCTTTTTATTTCCCTCATGAGTTGTTTGTATAATGCATGGCTGTTGCTATTGTTGTTGGGCTTGATTTTTCTTCTTTCTTCTACTAGCTTCATGGTAATGTCCGTTATATATGTTTGTCTTTTCTTTGTTTTCCTGGGTATATATTTTTGTGCACCCTGTATGTACATCTCTTTAATCCTATTGGTTAACTCTTCCACTGGTAATCCCTCTTGTTCCTCTAATAAGGCTTCGAATCTGATTGTAATTTCTATGTTGTATTCTGTTGGAATTTTTGAGCAGTTGAAATTGACTGTAGCATTACCTCTGATGTTTGTTGGAATTTAGCTACTAATAGTCGGTGGTCAGAGTTGCAGTCTGCCCCTGGCTATGTGCTACATGCTGAAATGCTTGATTTCCATCTGAGGACCTCCAGGTATACAGTTACCTAGGGTGTTGTGTAAACAACGTGTTTGTAATGACTAAGCAGTTTTCTAAACAGATTTGAATCATTGTTTCCCCTTGATTGTTTCTTTTTCCCAAACCGAAACTTTCTTTCACCTTAAGCTTGTGTACTAGTCTACTTTCTCCAATTTTGGTATTAAAATCACCCATAATTATCAAATATGTTTTACTTGCTTGTTTTATCAATCGTTGCCTGTAGCTGATCATAAAATGTATCAATTTCTAGAATTCCTGCTGTTGAAGTTGGTACATAAACCTGTATAATTGTAATGTTTCTCTTGTGCGATTGTATTCTCTACTGTTGAAGTTGGTACATAAACCTGTATAATTGTAATGTTTCTCTTGTGCGATTGTATTCTCTACTGTTGAAGTTGGTACATAAACCTGTATAATTGTAATGTTTCTCTTGTGCGATTGTATTCTCTACTGTTGAAGTTGGTACATAAACCTGTATAATTGTAATGTTTCTCTTGTGCGATTGTATTCTCTACTGTTGAAGTTGGTGCATAAACCTGTATAATTGTAATGTTTCTCTTGTGCGATTGTATTCTCTACTGTTGAAGTTGGTACATAAACCTGTATAATTGTAATGTTTCTCTTGTGCGATTGTATTCTCTACTGTTGAAGTTGGTACATAAACCTGTATAATTGTAATGTTTCTCTTGTGCGATTGTATTCTCTACTGTTGAAGTTGGTGCATAAACCTGTATAATTGTAATGTTTCTCTTGTGCGATTGTATTCTCTACTGTTGAAGTTGGTACATAAACCTGTATAATTGTAATGTTTCTCTTGTGCGATTGTATTCTCTACTGTTGAAGTTGGTACATAAACCTGTATAATTGTAATGTTTCTCTTGTGCGATTGTATTCTCTACTGTTGAAGTTGGTACATAAACCTGTATAATTGTAATGTTTCTCTTGTGCGATTGTATTCTCTACTGTTGAAGTTGGTGCATAAACCTGTATAATTGTAATGTTTCTCTTGTGCGATTGTATTCTCTACTGTTGAAGTTGGTACATAAACCTGTATAATTGTAATGTTTCTCTTGTGCGATTGTATTCTCTACTGTTGAAGTTGGTGCATAAACCTGTATAATTGTAATGTTTCTCTTGTGCGATTGTATTCTCTACTGTTGAAGTTGGTACATAAACCTGTATAATTGTAATGTTTCTCTTGTGCGATTGTATTCTCTACTGTTGAAGTTGGTACATAAACCTGTATAATTGTAATGTTTCTCTTGTGCGATTGTATTCTCTACTGTTGAAGTTGGTACATAAACCTGTATAATTGTAATGTTTCTCTTGTGCGATTGTATTCTGATACTGATGATGTGATCACTGATTGGATATCCTAACACGGACAAACTCAACGTCTTAGCAATTATAAAGCCTACCCCACTATGACCTGCTTTCTCACTTCCTGAGAATATGAACACTTCACCGGTTGTTAGGTTAAAATAACCTTTGCCTGACCGTCAATGTTCTGATATGCCTAGTATTTCTATCTGTAGTTGTTTCATTTCTTTCACTATAATGTGTATTTTGTTGTGATACATGCATATCACATTCCATGTTCCTAACTTGACACTGCTTGTGTTCTTGTTTAGGCCTACTATGTTATTTGTGTTACTACTACTATTCTCATGGTAGCAGCTTTTGCAGGTTGCAACCCACTTTGCTAGATTGTGATTTGACATGATGGTAATACTGAAATAACACTTGCTAATTCCAATACAAATTATTCACCACATCCATACACAATTTCTTGGCACTATACCTCTGTAGTTTGCCATTGCTTTCAGGAGTAACATCTGATTTAAACTGACACTGAGGAAAATGCATACATTCTCAGTCATTATTTTGACCGGAAGTCTGGTTATATGCCAGGTGCCATTTAGAAGTGTGGCAAAACCAGTAGACAATGTGTGGTGGGGAAAGTGCACAGTACATCCTGTCTTGGCTGCAATAGCTTGTAACTGTGCATAGATACAAATCTAACTTTCAGTTGGTATGACAGTACATCCTATCTTGGCTTCAATAGCTTGTAACTGTGCATAGATACAAATCTAACTTTCAGTTGGTATGACAATCATTTCCTGACTCTGGGTGAGTAGAACATCTACAAAATTCCAAGCACAATGACGCCATTACAGAAAACATTTGTATATCTGATGAAATTTAGCTGAAATAGTTACCTTTTGTTAGTCCTCTACCTAACACATATGGGTCAGTGGTCTCTTCTTTGTCTGTGTTCATTCTCAAACTCCTGCAGATTAATAGGATGTAGTCTAGAGAGCGGAAACATTGTACCATGGTTAACAGCTTGGCTGTGCCTTGCAGCCTGACACATCCGGCTTCAGCATGGCTTCTGGATCAATTGACTCTATGGGATGGGACAGTCAACTCTGCCCCCAAAACCCCCTCAGTCACCTCTTATGACATGAATAGCAGGTAACAGTGTCACTATCACTATTCTTTGCTCTCCTTTTGGACCCCAGAAGCACACAGGCAATGTGTCTCTAATTTCATATTCTTCTTTGTGTCGCTTCAGCAAAATGTTGTAGTTCCCAAGTCATCATACGGCTCACAGTATTGACTCTATGTCTTGAGTATAGCAAAATGTTGTAGCTCCCAAGTGACTTTCTGGTACACAATGAGAACCACTACTTTGCCGGGTATACTTCTGTTATCAAAAAGCAATAATTGAAGCATATCCAGTACAAGACATTGCTGTTCAACGATTGTTGAGTTTGAGCCATCACTAATATTTCCAATCATATCGCAAATACAATCCAAGTGATCAGAGCTCAAACGATCTAGTCTGATGAGCTGCATTTGTGAGGCAAGCTCACTATCAACTTTTCTACCGCACTGTTGCAATAATTTTTATTATTGTTAATTTTATTATTGTGTTACTGTTACCATTTAAATGTTTAATGTTTTAAAAATGCATTAATTTGATTTCTCTTGCAGCGCAAGGCCCTGGGACCCTATGACAGACTGTATACAGTATGAAAAAGACTATATAATAAAAACGCAGACTGTGCACCGAGTACCTCAAACGTGGCAGGCTCCTTCGTCGCTAGCCCAGGGAAGAGTCAAGTCCTACAACCCTAGCAGTGCATTGGCCACAGATGACAGTTACTCATCAGACAACAATGCTGCAGGTGGGTCTTTCATTAAAGAATAGTTCCTCAGTGTTAGGGAATATGACTGGTTGTTATGTTGTTCCCTAACTCTGAGGATAAGGTTGTTCCCTAACACTGAGGATAAGGTTGTTCCCTAACTCTGAGGATAAGGTTGTTGCCTAACACTGAGGATAAGGTTGTTGCCTAACACTGAGGATAAGGTTGTTCCCTAACACTGAGGATAAGGTTGTTCCCTAACTCTGAGGATAAGGTTATTCCCTAACACTGAGGATAAGGTTGTTCCATAACACTGAGGATAAGGTTATTCCCTAACACTGAGGATAAGGTTGTTGCCTAACACTGAGGATAAGGTTATTCCCTAACTCTGAGGATAAGGTTGTTGCCTAACTCTGAGGATAAGGTTGTTCCCTAACACTGAGGATAAGGTTGTTGCCTAACTCTGAGGATAAGGTTGTTCCCTAACACTGAGGATAAGGTTGTTCCCTAACTCTGAGGATAAGGTTGTTCCCTAACACTGAGGATAAGGTTGTTCCCTAACACTGAGGATAATGTTGTTCCCTAACACTGAGGATAAGGTTGTTCCCTAACACTGAGGATAAGGTTGTTGCCTAACACTGAGGATAAGGTTGTTGCCTAACACTGAGGATAAGGTTGTTCCCTAACACTGAGGATAAGGTTGTTCCCTAACTCTGAGGATAAGGTTATTCCCTAACACTGAGGATAAGGTTGTTCCATAACACTGAGGATAAGGTTATTCCCTAACACTGAGGATAAGGTTGTTGCCTAACACTGAGGATAAGGTTATTCCCTAACTCTGAGGATAAGGTTGTTGCCTAACTCTGAGGATAAGGTTGTTCCCTAACACTGAGGATAAGGTTGTTGCCTAACTCTGAGGATAAGGTTGTTCCCTAACTCTGAGGATAAGGTTATTCCCTAACACTGAGGATAAGGTTGTTCCATAACACTGAGGATAAGGTTGTTCCCTAACACTGAGGATAAGGTTGTTGCCTAACTCTGAGGATAAGGTTGTTCCCTAACTCTGAGGATAAGGTTATTCCCTAACACTGAGGATAAGGTTGTTCCCTAACTCTGAGGATAAGGTTGTTCCCTAACACTGAGGATAAGGTTGTTGCCTAACACTGAGGATAAGGTTGTTGCCTAACACTGAGGATAAGGTTGTTCCCTAACACTGAGGATAAGGTTATTCCCTAACACTGAGGATAAGGTTGTTCCATAACACTGAGGATAAGGTTATTCCCTAACACTGAGGATAAGGTTGTTGCCTAACACTGAGGATAATGTTGTTCCCTAACTCTGAGGATAAGGTTGTTGCCTAACACTGAGGATAAGGTTGTTCCCTAACACTGAAGATAATGTTGTTCCCTAACACTGAGGATAATGTTGTTCCCTAACACTGAGGATAAGGTTATTCCCTAACACTGAGGATAAGGTTTGTTCCCTAACACTGAGGATAAGGTTGCTCCCTAACTCTGAGGATAAGGTTGCTCCCTAACACTGAGGATAAGGTTATTCCCTAACACTGAGAATAATGTTGTTCCCTAACACTGAGGATAAGGTTGCTCCCTAACTCTGAGGATAAGGTTGTTCCCTAACACTGAGGATAAGGATATGGTAACATTGTAACATGTTTCTGCGTAAGAGAAACATGGCTATGTCCATTCAATTATCAATTTTGTGTGGTTTTGTTTAGTTTATACATTATTAGTTTCTTGGAAAAGGTTCCATTTGGACCTATGTGTGGAGAATTGTCCTGTTTAGTTTTATTGTATGTTTTTATTTACTTTTTTATCTATTTTTATTCATAGTGACTGTAAGTTTTTCTAGAAACCCGTTTAATTTATTTTGCTTTACCATTTGTTCATTCGGTTACTGCGGCACCCTCCACTTTGTCGGACACCCTCCGACCATTTGGTTATTTATACTTGTGAGTGTGGATTCATTCTGTGTCATTATATACACTTATACGTGTGTGAACCCTTACTTGTGTGTGGATGCATTTACATGCTTGTGCATTTTGTGAGGGTATCTTTCATACATCTATGTATTGACTATGTAAAATAGATATATTTATATGTGTATTGTTTATATATTTATTTGTGTATATCCCCATAATTCGAATGTCTGTTGAATCTTGTTCAGGCATTATTCTCTTCTGCAGTTGGATTCTAAAACTCATGCTGCTTTCCAGGACTTTCCTTTGGTTGCCTATAGGCATGACAAAAATCTTAATGACATCTTGGTCCACAGTCACCTCAGGTCTTATGTTCGTGCTCACTTTGGCACTATTCATTGCAAACATGGTTGTTGCTTCATGTCCCTATGTAGTTCAGATCCGCTCTGTTTCATTTTCTAAGGCCACTTTCGCTATCGATGATGCCTTTACATGTGAATCCCGTAATGTCATTTACGTTATCATATATAAACATTGTGACAAGAAGTTGCCATTCATTTCAATTATGATGATCACCATTGTGCCCTCGCTATCCAGGCCACTCCTTAGATCTAGGTATACTCTTGAAAATCGATTTATATTTAAGTTTGGTACCCTTAACCCTTTTGGACATAACTCAGAAAATTCATTTGTTTAAATTTGTGTGGTCCTTATTGTATTGCTATCCATGTTGTATTTTTGATCTCCCTTGTTGTATTGGGCAATAATTTGTTATATCTGTTATTGTTATCATATCCTGTCCAACTTTCAAGAAAACCCACTTCCATGACTACATGTTTCCACATGCATCATCGTCACCTTTAACTTTGTATTGTTTACATGTCAATAGTGTATCTAGTGCCTCTGTGGTGGTAACATTGTTTTTACTGTTTTCATCTGTTTGTTTTATATATTCTTGAGAAAGACCTAGCAGTTCGAAACGTTGAAATTGTCTTGTGTATTGTAATTTATATGTTTTTGTGTTTACACTTCATAACCCCGTAGTCTTAGTGGTAGTCTGTTTGCTGTGTTCAAGTGAAATATTAAAAACCTGTGTTCTACCTATGTACCATTTTTGTTCTGTTTCACTACAGTATTACCTTATATTTATTGTTGTGTAGAATCTATATATTGTCTAAAATCTATATATTGTCTAGAATCTATATATTGTGTAGAATCTATATATTGTCTAGAATCAATATATTGTGTAGAATCTATATATTATGTAGAATCTATATATTGTCTAGAATCTATATATTGTCTAGAATCTATATATTGTGTAGAATCTATATATTATGTAGAATCTATATATTGTGTAGAATCTATATATTATGTAGAATCTATATATTGTCTAGAATCTATATATTATGTAGAATCTATATATTGTCTAGAATCTATATATTATGTAGAATCTATATATTGTCTAGAATCTATATATTGTGTAGAATCTATATATTATGTAGAATCTATATATTGTCTAGAATCTATATATTATGTAGAATCTATATATTGTCTAGAATCTATATATTGTCTAAAATCTATATATTGTGTAGAATCAATATATTGTGTAGAATCTATATATTGTGTAGAATTTATATATTGTCTAAAATCTATATATTGTGTAGAATATATATATTGTGTAGAATCTATATATTGTGTATAATCTATATATTGTGTAGAATCTATATATTGTCTAGAATCTATATATTGTGTAGAATCTATATATTGTGTAGAATCTATATATTGTGTAGAATCTATATATTGTGTAGAATCTATATATTGTGTAGAATCTATATATTGTGTAGAATCTATATATTGTGTAGAATCTATGTTCAATGATGTGTGAACATAGACTTTGTATCGCAAGTCAAGAATATCAAAATTAAACTTGTCAAATATCTTTTATATGCAGAGTCTGACGATGCTCGCTGTCGCAATACTAACAGAATATCTAGTGCATCCCTGGCTAGTTCTGGACCAGATGAATTAAAACCTCATGAGAGACATGCACAAGATTCCACCAGAGATTTCTCCAAGAACAGTCCAAGATCATTACCAAAGAGATTGACATTCAGCGAGAACAGCACGGAGAAGAGAAAAACAAAACTGGTAGAGCATGACCATAAACATGCTTCTGGTTTACTATCCAATGGTACATCTCCTGTATCTGGAAGAGAAGACATCTCTCCAAAACAACATCCCAGTGAGGAGAAGAAGATATCACAGTACAGTCACTCTACGGCATCACCGCCTGTATCACGATCATTGAATAATTCATCAAAGCCATCCAACCATTATCAGGTAGCTCACGAACCAGGAACAAAAGTGAGAACTGTCTCTAGGGACATACAGACTTTAACAATGGTTGTAGAGATACAACATGAAATGCAGCTGGTACTGAATGAACTCATGCTAAAAGTTGGTAATATCCAGCGGCTGCAGACTGAACTCAGTCAATCCAGGCAGCCACAACAGAACATGCATGAAAGAGTAAGAAATGTCGGATTTTTCCGAGAGTGGGTGCTAGTAGCTGTTATTCTCGTTATCCAGACATTATTACAGTGGTTTTTCTCTCGATAATATAACGGATTAATATGTGCAATCTGATAAAATATAGCTTATGTCAGAAATCCCACTGTCCAATCAACATTTGCCAAGATATCGGCACATTTCCTGCATATATCAGATACTAGTTTATGATTAAGTAAACTTAGACTCTTGTTGGATTATTTGGGACTTCCACATAATCTGGCAAAAAAGAATTTTATTCTAACAAAGAGAATGTTCATTTCTCTAATGAGATTAGAGAATATTCATATCTCTAATGAGGTTGGAGAAATATCATTTCTCTAGTGAGATTATAGAATTATAATTAAAATAAAAAATAAGTATAATTGAAATAAACAAGAACTTTTATTCGAACAAGGAGAATGATGATTTGTCTAATGAGATGGGAGAATGATGATTTCTCCAATGAGATGGGAGAATGATGATTTCTCCAATGAGATGGGAGAATGATGATTTCTCCAATGAGATGGGAGAATGATCATTTCTCCAATGAGATGGGAGAATGATCGTTTCTCCAATGAGATGGGAGAATGATGATTTCTCCAATGAGATGGGAGAATGATGATTTCTCCAATGAGATGGGAGAATGATGATTTCTCCAATGAGATGGGAGAATGATGATTTCTCCAATGAGATGGGAGAATGATCGTTTCTCCAATGAGATGGGAGAATGATGATTTCTCCAATGAGATGGGAGAATGATCATTTCTCCAATGAGATGGGAGAATGATCGTTTCTCCAATGAGATGGGAGAATGATCATTTCTCCAATGAGATGGGAGAATGATCGTTTCTCCATTGAGATGGGAGAATGATCATTTCTCCAATGAGATGGGAGAATGATCATTTCTCCAATGAGATGGGAGAATGATCGTTTCTCCAATGAGATGGGAGAATGATGATTTCTCCAATGAGATGGGAGAATGATGATTTCTCCAATGAGATGGGAGAATGATCATTTCTCCAATGAGATGGGAGAATGATCGTTTCTCCAATGAGATGGGAGAATGATGATTTCTCCAATGAGATGGGAGAATGATCGTTTCTCCAATGAGATGGGAGAATGATCATTTCTCCAATGAGATGGGAGAATGATCATTTCTCCAATGAGATGGGAGAATAATAATTTCCCTAATTTTTATGTCTTTGTTCACAAAACTCTCACCGGATCTCTCTCATTGTAGGATAATGTCCAGAGAATGGAAATGTCTTGTGTCAATGGCCCAACACATCAGGCCTGCATGCTTTCTCTCTAATTCTCATTATTAGGGCAATCATTTCTCTGATGAGATAGGAGACTGATCATTTCTCTAAGATAGGAGTATCTTTATTTCTCCAATTATATGGGAGAAAGTCTCTAATGATATGGGAGAATTTTTGTTTCTCTTATGTATGGGGAGGATTTTCATTTTTCTAAGAAGACTGGAGAATCCTTGTTGCTCTTTTAAAATTAGTTAATCTGAGAACAAGAAATGGGAGAATTGTTATTATCTGTAATGAATTTATTTATTTTATGGGTGAGGTTTTCATTTGAGTTATAAGATTGAAGAATCTGCATTGCTCTAGTTAGATGGTGATTTTTTCATGTATCCTATAAGATGGGTGAATGATGATTTGTCTAATGAGATGGGTGAATGATGATTTGTCTAATGAGATGGGTAAATCATCATGTGTCTAATGAGATGAGTAAATCATCATGTGTCTAATGAGATGGTGATTCATCATGTGTCTAATGAGATGGTGATTCATCATGTGTCTAATGAGATGGTGATTCATCATGTGTCTAATGAGATGGTGATTTTTTAATGTATCCTATGAGATGGGTGAATGATGATTTGTCTAATGAGATGGGTGAATGATGATTTGTCTAATGAGATGGTGAATCATCATGTGTCTAATGAAATTAATCTTTAATATTTGTCTAGTCATATGTGGGAATTGTCAGTCATAATATGACATTGAGAGAATATTTATACATCCAGTGAAATACAATTTGTAAAACTAATTGTCTTTTATGTGAAACCTTTAAGATTAGTTCAAAATTTGCACTATATTTTTTTCTGTCGATCCCTTACGTGTTCATAAAATTCAAATACCAAAGATGACTAAGAAGTGTATATATTTATTATGATGTTAAAATAAAACAACAGTTCTGTGTCAGATTTATTATGATGTTAAAATAAAACAACAGTTCTGTGTCAGATTTGACAACTATTGGAGAGCTGGGATTTGAACTAGCCAGCTCGTTATTGAATCTGTTCCTGTAAGTAAAAATGTCATTGATAAAGCTTGTGTGGTTGTGTGTTAATGAATTCTTGTTAATCCTGTTAAGAAAGTGTATTATTTTCATTACATTTTGTAGACTTGTGTTCATTCAGACATAGCCCTGGGAGAAAAATCTGGAAAATTTGGCGCTTCCGCAAGGATTTCCTGCTGGTAGCTAAATTTTTAGAGGCAACCCAGCTGCCTGTATAGACTTCTGAGCATATAAAACTAGCAGTGGAAAAAAATAATTGTAAAAACATATATATATGTACATTTTTATGAGTATAATTCGTTCCGAGAAGCTAGAAGTTTCTTCTATATATAACTTGGTTTAGACCACGGGTTGGAGAACATTTATTATCCAAAATTAGATTTGTTTATACTGATATTACCCCTTCGAGTCTGTCTACATGTTTTTCTATTCCAATCTGATCATTTCACATAAACTTGGACATAATCAATAATAATTATAAGACTTATTACCCGTTAGGGTTGTTTCGTAATTCATAACTCATGACAGGAATATGTTCTTATGCTCAGAATGTTCTATGTGGTGCACTGGAGCTGATGGGGTCAACATCACTCCAGTTACCTTCACCTTCTCAGATGTATTCAAGCCACCCATTTCTGAATGTTTCATGACTACTCAGCTAATTCGGTCAGAAAGAATCCCCTTAACTAGGAATTGAAACATTTATCATCAGGCTGTGATGTCAGTAGATTATTCAATTTGTCACTTTTCACTTATAATCTTTATGGTAAATCCAGGAACAGAGTAATAAAGTTTTGCTAGTCACTGAAGACACACATAATAGCACACAAAAGTTGATGTTTTGACCAAAGGGCCTTTATCATTGAACATACACAACAGAAAACGACAAGTAAGAACTATAGACTTTCACATGGCCAGGTTGACTGTAATTTGTTAAATTTGAAAAACATTGCAGTTAACTTGGCCATATAAACGTCTATAGTGACTTGTAATTTTCTGTCTGTGTTCAATTTTTGTCTTAAAAAGGTCTTTTGGTCAAAACATCAGTTTGTGTGTGTTGTTGTGTGTGTCTTCAGTGATTAGCACAATTCTATGGCCCTGTTCCTGAATTTACCTGTTGGATTTCAGTTTTGATGCAGTAAGTACATATTATAATTTTTAAGCATAATTAAATTATTCACATTTTATGTTTGAAAGTTATCCATCATTTATGCTCATTTTTTTAATGAGTTCTCTGCTGCATTTATATTTTTCCTGAAATTGTTTGTTGTTGAAAGTTCTGCACCTGATTGTAGTTCATTGTTAGCATCATTTGTTGTCATTTTCATCAATTTTTCATATTTTCATCACACATACAGAACTATTGTCAGTTTTATCATTTTTTCATATTTTCATCACACATACAGAACTATAATCACTGTTTATCATTTCCCATAATATTTTCACCATACTTACAGTTATCAATTGGAGAATTCCTCATAATTTCTTAATCACATGTACAGTTTCAATATGTCTCATAATGTATTGACATCTACATGTATAATTGTTGTACTGAATAAAAATATTAAGATGTTAATGAGACAAACGAGACACCTTCAAGACACAAATATAATTAATAGTAAAAAAAAGATGTTCTATTTATTGTTTCATTGTATATTTATAGTTCACTGATAGTTCAATTTATCTATAGCCTAAATGATGAATTGTTTTGTTTCTCTTGCTTATGGCTCGTGTCATCCCCAATAAACCGTGTATGGGCCATCTTCTATCTATCCATCCATCGATTTTTCAGCGCAGAATTTGGTGTATAAGACAGAAACCAGAGCTCTCCAGTTTCAGCGGTGTGATGCTACTGTGTGTAATTCCTGTATGTTGTTGAGACCCATAGCCATACAGTTGTTCTGGTGTGTTTGATGGTTGTTCTGCAGAGTCTCTTGGTCTTCCTCTTTTTCTTTGTGTCTGACATTGATAACACAATGTTGGTATGAAGATTGAATTTATGATATTTCCTTTTGGTTTCCATCGGGATAAATATTTGTTTCAAGATTAGTGTCAGGTTAATTATGTTCTATATGTTCAATTATGTTCTATATGTTCAATTATGTTCTATATGTTCAATTATGTTCAGTTATGTTCTATATGTTCAATTATGTTCTACCAGTATATGTTCAGTTATGTTCTATATGTTCAATTATGTTCTACCAGTATATGTTCAGTTATGTTCTATATGTTCAATTATGTTCTATATGTTCAATTATGTTCTATATGTTCAATTATGTTCTACCAGTATATGTTCAGTTATGTTCTATATGTTCAATTATGTTCTATATGTTCAATTATGTTCTATATGTTCAATTATGTTCTATATGTTCAATTATGTTCTATATGTTCAATTATGTTCTATATGTTCAATTATGTTCTATATGTTCAATTATGTTCTATATGTTCAATTATGTTCTATATGTTCAATTATGTTCAATTATGTTCTACCAGTATATGTTCAGTTATGTTCTATATGTTCAATTATGTTCTATATGTTCAGTTATGTTCTATATGTTCAGTTATGTTCTATATGTTCAATTATATTCTACCAGTATATGTTCAGTTATGTTCTATATGTTCTATATGTTCAATTATGTTCTATATGTTCAATTATGTTCTATATGTTCAATTATGTTCTATATGTTCAATTATGTTCTATATGTTCAATTATGTTCTATATGTTCAATTATGTTCTACCAGTATATGTTCAGTTATGTTCTATATGTTCAATTATGTTCTATATGTTCAATTATGTTCTATATGTTCAATTATGTTCTACCAGTATATGTTCAGTTATGTTTTATATGTTCAAGTATGTTCTATATGTTCAAGTATGTTTTATATGTTCAATTATTTCAATTATGTTCTATTCTTTCCTGAATAAATTTGGTTAAATCACAGAAGACCAAAGTTTCTATTCAGACATCTATTTATGAAAGCAATCTATTAGTGTTTTTCTTGGTTATCTTCCATGTCTCCAGAATGTACAGAAGAATAGTTTTTACATATTAATTACTGATTCTTAACATTGTATATAATTCTTCTCCTTCAGCATTCATTCTCAAACTCCAACTGTAACTCTCTTATAGCAAGACCATGGTTCTAGATTTCCAACCATGGTTCTACTAGATTTCCAGCAAGATGTAGTCCGGAGAATGGAAATGCATTGTGTCGTCATTTTAATTGCGCCAGTGGCACTTCCGTCTGTGGTAGAATTGTTTATGATGATGATGTTCCTCCTTCGCAAGTGAAGATAAGCATAGCATTGAAAAAAGTCAAATTAGGCTTGTTTGTTTGTGAGTCCTCAGATGGCTGAGGAAAACCTGTTGCAATGTGGACAGAAATAAAGTAAGTCTGGAGATGAATGAAAACAATCTGATCTCTTCTTTCATTTTTGTAGCTTTTGAATTGTCTGCAGTGTTCTACTGTGTTCAAAGCTTTTAATACCCATACTGATCTAACCATACCAGACTGTGTGGTCAAGAACGGATTATTTAATACCCGTACTGATCTGACCATACCAGGCTGTTTGGTCAAGAACTAAATATTTAATACCCGTACTGATCTGACCATACCAGGCTGTGTGGTCAAGAACTGATTATTTAATACCCGTACTGATCAAGAACATATATTTACTTATTAAAAAATAATATTTATATAAACAGCGGCATATATTGCTGAACTATATGTTTTGACATCATTTTGATTTTATATTTGCATTGATATTTTTGTTTTATGGGCTGTTTCTTTTATAGTAGTGTCTTCAAATATAATTGTTTCTAAAATGTGTTGAAAGTGAGATGGGAAGACATTGTTTGTAGATGGAATCAACACTTCAGAAACAATATATTGTCTTTATGTGAGAATTACGTGAATCTTGAAACAGAGTAATGAAGTTTTATCACTGCTAAAACACACATTTAGAGAAAGAGAGTTCTGCAGTGCTATATAACACCTATACTAACATATGGGTGCGAGTCTTGGACAATAATCAAACTGGAAAGTGGGAAATTAGAGGCAACAGAGATGTGCTACAGAAGAATGCTGAGAATACCATGGACTGCCAGAAAAACTAATGTAGAGGTGTTGAAAGAGTCAAATGCGAAACAGACCTTAATCAACATTATAAGAAAAAGGCAATCTTCTTTTTTTGGCCACTTCATGAGACAGGGAGGTTTAGAGAACATAGTCACAACAGGCACAATTGAAGGCAGCAGAGACAGAGGGCGGCAATGTGAGAAAATAGTTGACAGTTTGACAACCTGGCATGGCAGGGAAACAACAATGATCTTGATAAATAATACTGTGGACAGAGAGCTGTGGAGAGCCATGACCGACTACGCCAGCCGGCATGGCACCTGATGATGATGAAGAAAACACACATTAGCACACACAAATCAACATTTTTCAAAAAAGCCTTTATTAAGAACACTGCAAAACAAAAATAGCCATAAAAAAGTAGAACTGTAATTCAGTAGGTACCATCACGCTTGTTTTTCTGGGAAATTAGTGGGCCGATGAGTTGGTCAGAGAGGGAGGAGAGTGTATGCAGGAAGACAACGAAGTCACATATCAAGAAAAGAAGAGATATATACAGACCATAAGAAGTGAACATAGCTTGACAAAAGATGCCTACCACTATCTAAATTGACAGGAACAAGTCATCATACTTCACCTGAGGACAGAAAACAACAGACTGAACAAACGCATGCGCAGGATGTAACACTGTGCACTTGTGGAACAGATCCCCCTGAGGACAGAAAACAACAGACTGAACAAACGCATGTGCAGGATATAACACTGTGCACTTGTGGAACAGATCAGACCTCTGAACATATTCTGCAGAACTGTCCCTTGTATGAACAATTGAGAGAGATGTACTGGTTAAATGGCCATTAGGTAGTGAACATAAGACTTGTCTGATGGTGTAGACATTAGGTAGTGAACATAAGACTTGTCTGATGTTGTAGACATTAGGTAGTGAACATAAGACTTGTCTGATGGTGTAGACATTAGGTAGTGAACATAAGACTTGTCTGATGGTGTAGACATTAGGTAGTGAACATAAGACTTGTCTGATGGTGTAGACATTAGATAGTGAACATAAGACTTGTCTGATGGTGTAGACATTAGGTAGTGAACATAAGACTTGTCTGATGGTGTAGACATTAGGTAGTGAACATAAGACTTGTCTGATGGTGTAGACATTAGGTAGTGAACATAAGACTTGTCTGATGGTGTAGACATTAGGTAGTGAACATAAGACTTGTCTGATGGTGTAGACATTAGGTAGTGAACATAAGACTTGTCTGATGGTGTAGACATTAGGTAGTGAACATAAGACTTGTCTGATGGTGTAGACATTAGGTAGTGAACATAAGACTTGTCTGATGGTGTAGACATTAGGTAGTGAACATAAGACTTGTCTGATGGTGTAGACATTAGGTAGTGAACATAAGACTTGTCTGATGGTGTAGACATTAGGTAGTGAACATAAGACTTGTCTGATGGTGTAGACATTAGGTAGTGAACATAAGACTTGTCTGATGGTGTAGACATTAGGTAGTGAACATAAGACTTGTCTGATGGTGTAGACATTAGGTAGTGAACAAAAGAAAAAACACAACATAACATAATTAGCAATAACATAATTAGCAATAACATTATTAGCAATACTTCATTACCCTGATCCAGGTTTTGCCTGTTGAATTACAGTGTTGCTATGGTTTTTACCTGTTATATTAGAAATAACCTGTTAGGCTCTAGATGAGGATGACTTGCCCTTGTTGCTATGCTGAAAGATAAGGATTTCTTACTTGTGCTATTGCGCTAAACACTCATTTATAATGATCACACACCTTGGCTGTTACTATGAGAGATAAAGATTGACTGTGGTGTTAAACTAAAGAATAATGACAACTGACTATTTCTTATGTCGTTAATTAAGCATTTCATTTGACATCTGACATTCAACGCAAATTTGATCATTTTCTGTATTTGAACAGAATCCTCAGGACTGAAATTACCCAAACTGCTTTTCCACACCTTCCGTTATAAATGCATTGTTGTACAGAAAATCTGCAAATGGACTTTGCATATAAATAAATCTGTGTCCTACTTTCTGTTGTCACTCAAACTTGCAATCCATATATATTTGCTACAAATTTATGTTTTATTTTTTAGTGGGACCAATGCAGAAACCATATCAATCACATTATCATATTTCATTTTTTTTAAATATTCCTTGTTCAAGTGTTTATGAGGTCACAATGTTGTGAAATATTTGTAGATGACATAGACCTGCACCATTGATTCTGATTCATTGATATAATATAAGTAATGAAATTCAAGCATATTAAACATGCAATGTTCTATGAAATGATACCACCTTGTGTGTGTGATTTAAACACACACAATGTATGTCATGCAATATGTAGAGCATATTTCACTAGCTATGCCCAACTATAAAATCATGGATCTCAGTAAATATATAAAGCATAGAATATACATTTTGTGTGTGACTTCTAAATGGCATAGAACACATGAATTAAATTTTTCATTAAAATGCAGCCGTTAGTTTCAATTTTCGTTTATTTGTGATGTATATCAAAAGTCTACTTATCAACATACATCTCACACACATTAAAAAAAATATTTATATTCAATTTTAATACCTCATTTACAAATGTTTGGTTTATCATACAATTGGCATAACTTAAGCATGACTTAAGCATGAATTTGCACTATGTTGTTCTCTTGAACACAGACAGACTGTGTTTAAGGTTGTATCCGATGTAATGTCTGAAGTAGAAAACTTCTTTTCTCGATATACAATAATTAGTATGCCAGTAATATATTAGTATATATATATAGTATTAGTATTAGTAAAATATTAGTATTTATTGGGTGTAACCAAATATAACATCATATGCACACATAAAAATTACACATTAATATGTTAGATAGTAAATCAGATGATGACATGTGTTTGAGGGCAAAGCTAGTGAAACGAGCTATAACATCAGTACGTATATCTTTATCATGAGTTGTGTATATATGTGCTGAGATGTTTCATGCAGAACTGTGGTTTATTTTTTTATATAGTTGTTATGCAGATTATCTTGCTAGTATCATAAGTTATTTCCTCAGGTTCTCGTTTTACTTCAAGATTATCTACCCATGAAATCAGATCTTCTGCTGTTGAAGGTTGATAACTGCATCTGATTTTGTTGCAGTTTTGACACAATCTTGTGCTTTTTTTCTTGATAAAGACCTTTTGGTCGAAACATCAATTTATTCTTTGTTGTAGGTTATCTGTAAAACATATTTAACAAATTTTATAATTTAAACAAATATTTATCTACCAATATGGTATACTTGTTTTTGTTTCATCTCCTATTCATTTAGTCCTTGCAGTTTTTACAAAGTGTTCAGTTTTACTTTCTATCTGTGTAATCTATACTTTTGACTTCAGCAGACAAAAACATAACTAACCCTAAACCCTAACCCTAGCCCTACAAAATGATTAATTATTGATAATTATTGATATAATACTTAGATTAATTAAATTAATCCTAAAATAAGCAGGAAAACACAGGTTCCAAACCAGAACTGTTTCTTTGTATGTTATTTACTCAATAATTTCTAGGTAAGCTCAGATAAACAACTAAATAAAAGTCATTTAATCATTTATAATAAACATATGGGTAGGGGCAAAGATCTGTATTTTGGGCTTTTTAGTATATTCTGACTCCTAGACCTAACTGCAAGACAATAAAACTGTCATCAGTGTATAGCTTATCTATCCATCATATATTGTTGAGGGTATTGAAAACATAAGATTTACGTATAGACAAGAATGAATGTTTATGTACTTATTTATGTTCAGATCTTTGCCCCAGTTGTTGGGGCAATGATCTGCAGACTAAAAGATGACACAAACCATTGTAAAATCAAGGGAGAATTGAGAAAAGCTGCCAAATAATTGATTCTTTGCTTGTCTTGACATAGCTACATTATGTGAACATTATAAAACACTAAAACTATGTATACTTATATAATTTTAATCTCAAAATAACTAAGGATACAAAATAGTTGTTATGTTCCATTTTAAAACTAGTCATATTTGTAGCATTCAATGATCATTATAATCATACATATCACTCTATCCTAGCTCTGAATTTGCTTTGACTATTTCTTCATGATATGGGCCTTACTGAAGAATGATTCCTCATATGTTTTGAGTGCAGAATTTTGCCCCACTCACTGTGCGGATTTTTACCCCAAATCTCATTAACAACTATCATAAATTCCCCCCCAACAAAAGTAACTTGACATGGTAATGTACTTAAGAAACTTAACAACACTATATAATGTCAGCTTAAAAATGAAAAAAAAAAAATGATATTAATGATTAACTGCAAGCATAGAATGAGAAGATGAAAAACAATTAGATCAACAACATTAAATAACATTTTTTCTCATTGTTGAAAATAATCTTGACCTTACACTATCAAATTTTGTTCTGTCAGAGATTGTGATGTTGGCGTCTAATGTAGTTATTTGTGGTATCTGAAAAACCCATAGATTAGAGATAAACCTGCTGTAGATCTTTGCCCCCGCCTATCTTTATATTATGACTTTTTGTGTCTTTACTGATGGTCAAGAAGTAGATCAATGTAAAATTTCAAAAGACTATGAGGCTCTCAAAAAATTTGACCTGAACTTTTGCAATCATTTAGTTTTAACAAGAGATAAAATTCAAATGTCAGGAAATAAGAAATGGGAGGTCCAGGAGGTGTCATGACTGTGAGACACCAGGTAGTTTTATTACCATTTACAGATCAGGAGTCAGTTCAAGGAAGATTAGAAATTAGTAGGCCTATAGTATTTTATAATGTTATTGATATCAATTCACATACATTTTCTCATTAATCATGCACTCCATCCAAATATCTTTCATTTTCAAACTGAACTCATTAATTGCAGAATATATAACTTTATTATTTTTTTTATTTTAAATTTAATTCTATCTTAAAATCCTAATATGTTTGTCCAGTGCATCCACCAGGCAGGTATTTACACCAGTAGCTGAGCAATAAATATGTTAGGTTCAGTTACACCTACCTAGGCGAACCAAAGTACCACATTTATAAAGGGAAGGACTTAACATGAGGTGGGCAGGTTCAATGATGCCTAAAAAGAAGTCTAAAATGTTAAGATTGTAACTACAAGTTTCAAGACTGCACAGTACTTGCTTGCTCAGGCAGGTTTTATATAGAAATAACTAACCCATAAAAGAGTGGATTTGCATCCCAGACACCAATAGTGGGACATTAGCAGTGATTACGGAACATTAGGCCTAGCTGATAACCTGAGTTATCAACATGTTTCATTTATTTTCATAGAAAATATTATATGTGTTGTTTGTCAGCCCAGGAATTGCAAGCGATTAGCTCTTACTTTCTATGTGCAGTGTGGTGGTGTTTCTGAGCTTTCTTTCATACCCAGGAGACTTCATCTTTTGACTTAATACAATTCCTATTGAAGGAGCCTTCTACTCAGAGGGGTATATGTAATGAGACTATCTTATAGTTTGCCTGGGTCACCCATTGTGTGTCTTTCCTCCGATGAAGCACTTCACAGCCAGCGAGCTGTTGATTGTGTAGGAAGACCATTTCATTACCACCCTTTGTGTCCCTAGGTCCCAGACCTAATTTCTTCTGTATGAACTGTGTTGGGTAACGGCAACAGTCGAATTAGACTCAGGGTTGATACACCTTCTTAGATGAGGTGCTTTGCCAAATATGTCAGAGGTCTGGGATTGGACTTGAGCATTTCTCACACACTTGCCTCATTCACTTCTGATGTTTTCCAATCCATCGCCAGGCGTGGCCTGTGTATTTTGACGTTTTGCCATTGCGTACCGGGTATATTACCCAAGAAAGTGGGTAGATCTTGGACAAGGAGATTTGCAGTGGGGGCCTCTTGTATACTGAACACAATTCTGTCTGTATAAGCCATGTTGGGCAAGGTCTGCAGTGTTGTTATACCCTGACATTTGTTAAATGCTTGGCCTGAGCTCCAATGGGGAGCTTTCTTTTATACCCCTGGGTACATGTTCGAGTTGGCGTATCAAATACCCAAGACATGACTTTACTGTGAATGGTGTCTATTGTAGTGGGATGTGTGGCTTCTGTGTGTTCTTGAGCATGAACAGCACTTCCGCCATTTGGTCTCGTGCTAGAGAATTGTGGCTCTGTTGCCACTATATCGATTCACATACATAGCGCTGCCCTCTAGCTCGTTCTGCCTTTTCCACGTTTAATGTATACTCATAGGGTCATCATGTCTTAGCGGGATCTACCCATATTGGGCACTGAAATTGGCCATGCCTCCAACGTTTCTGCATTTTCTGTACGAAACACAATGCACAGATACCTTTTGTCACTGTGTGCCAACAGTACTACTGGGTACTGGGTAGGTCTCGGAGACATTGGTTATCTCTTTGCAGACAATTATCATTCCATCTACAGCCTCCACATCTATGGACACGAGCCTAAAAGTGTTGGCCATGAATACAGCAAGTGCAGCTGTATTTCTGTTTCCAGGATGCAACATGAGAAGGATCTTGGTTATCTGCTAACCCTGGGTCCGCACGAGAACAATGCGAGACCCTTTTCACCCCAACATTATATGAAAAGGTTAATTTGGTTATGAAATAACATCAGAAATAGAATAAGCCTAGACATTTTGCAGCATTTTTCTGTATTTGAATATATTAGATAAAAATAGATGAGTCACTTGTTTCTTTTTCATATATTTTTTCATTTTTCATATCTTGTTTTCTCACATATTGTATTATTATACATACACCAACAAATTTTATATCATTACATTCAGTAACCATTCCCTTATTTCCATTTTAAATATTATACTAAAAGATTCAAAAATGTAAAAGTTATTGCCTTTTCCAAATACCCTTCTATAAATAATGAGTCTAAAAATAACACTGCGGCAGGGAAACATTATGCATTTCTAATGTAGGGAGCTGTAGGTTAACAGTCTTCTCCTCCATCGTCATACTGGAATTTGTTGTTACTATATGCTCCAATGTGCTTGACTATGACTGTCCTTGTATGAAGTCCAGACATAATCAGATCTATTTCTTCTTTTCCAGACCTGTATACTCTTATCACTATGCTGTTGCATGTAGTCTCTGTTCCATTTTGTGGTTCTATTTTGTGTTTACTCTTTCGTGATAAAGACATTTTGATCAAAACGTCATTCCTGTGTATTGTTTAATGTAAAACTGCTGTGTATTCTTTTTTATATATTTTTTTTCAATTTTAACTCGCTATAAAGACCCAACCAGATTTCTCACAACAATGAACAGATCCATCTGTCCTGTTTAAAATTTTTAGTAAAATATAAAGTCACGGTTAATTTCCTGTTTAGTAGGCATATAAATTTAACACAACAAATTGTAATGTGTAATGAAATACAGTGCAAATAGGGAAACAAACTGAGAATAAAAAACAGAACAAGGGAAATCCATTAATTATGACACCAAGTAAGATTTTATTAGAACTGCAATCGATGCGCATTTGTTGCTGGGGCCTTAAGTAAAGAGTAGTAGCACTGTTTACCTTTCGTGCAATTCGTAAGAGGCGACTAAGGAGGTCATAGGGTGGAGTTGGCTGACACATCCTATACAGGGTCAAAGTGACCAAGATGTCATACTGAAGTCGGATGTGTCAAGCCGAATGGCACAGACATTGCAGCTACACTGTAAATCATGACAAAATGCATTCCATTCTTTGGACTACATCCTGCTAGTTTGTTGAAGTTTTAGAATGAACACAGAAGAACTGCGAGCAACCCTTGATGTATACACATGTTGCATTTTCACATGATTCTATCACGTGTGCTAGGATGACCTCAACTGCATAACTTCATAGATAAGAGAATTCCTTTAACATTAAGCAGATTTACAACCTCCTCCGTATGAAAAAGTCTCACAACGTTCATGATTGCCATTGCTGTATGAAATTAAATGGTTGGGTGACTGAATTACCAGAACTGCGACCTCCACTATTTTTTGATGGTTAAAACACTGATGGTACAGTACAAGTAGACGCCACCACATAGTCGAGTTATTTCCCTTGTCTATTTTGGTAAATTTCATGTTCATCATTTAATAATTTAAATATTCATTTGTTTGGGTTAGGGTTAGGATAGTTGTGTTTTACATAACTAACCCTAACCACAACCCTAAATAAATAAATATTGCAACTATTAAATGATGAACATGAAATTTACAAACGTAGACAAGGGAAATAACTCGACTATGTGGTGATGTCTACTTGTACTGTATCGCCTTGATATATAACCACATTTAATGAATGTATGGGGTTGAAATAAGCATACATCAATATACCAGGTACATTTGACTTAACTTAAATAAAGTGAAATGATAAATGACATCACATTGACATGCACTGTCTGCACAAAGTCTTATCTAAAAATATGATCTTGTAATAACATAAACAAAATATTTGTATGCTTGCTAAACAAGAAAATAATGAATCAAATATGTCTGTAACTTATTGGGTTTTATATAAGACAGATTTGTGTGTTTGTGTCATCGTGCAGGATTTCAGAAACACTATTCCTTCTTTGTTTTTTGTACTATTATCAAATGTGGCCTTGTGATGAGGCACGATTTCCTTTCCGAAACTATCCTACAGAAACAGTTGAGGGTGAATGAAGAAGTGAATGTGGATAAATATATGGATTGATAATATTGATAATATTAACAACTGGACAGGATAAAGATACTCCACACTTAAATAAGGAACTGAGAAGAATGGTGAAATTTGTGTGTTGTTTCCAGAGTGGCACCCTTATGACCCTGAAGGGTTATGATGATGATGATGATGATGTCTCTCAATTTGTCTGTGTATCTATAACTCAAATCTGTGTATCTATAGCTCAAATCTGTGTATCTATAACTCAAGTCTGTGTATCTATAACTTAAGTCTGTGTATAACTCAAGTTTTTTCTCAAGCCTATTTAAAACATTGAAATATGCCAGTTTAGTTTTCACATCTATTTGCATTTATGTATATTATAAGTAATATCTACATTTGTGATTATTTTCTCATATTTAAACATTTGATTTGTGATACTGCACAATTATGTCATCTTCTATTATTTGCTTGTTTATTAATTTGTGTTTTGCCTTCAGTAGCTTACACCTCATTGAATTAACTTCTGAGTCCACACATTACCTTTTACCTGCTCTACTATTATTCTCAGTAACATCCTAACTGTGTTAAATTCTTTCCTCATTGATTCTCTTCTTTCCATTCCCCCCCCCCCCCTCCCGGCTGATTCCTGTTCTTGAGGTACAAAAATAAGAGAGATAACATGGTACCGGCTTTATAATTGTCACTGGAAAATATATACCTCATGGATGGGATGGTTGGCACTTGCTCGAACTTGATGATTTCAGAGTGAAATCTATGTTTAGCAATGAGGGTATAGAAAACACAAAAACTAATATACTTGTTAATAGTGGTAAGTTAAGAGGAACAAATCCACTCGTTAATAGTGGTAAGTTAGGACGAACAAGTAAACTCATTTATAGTAGTTAGTAAGCTAGGATGAACAAGTCAACTCATTAATAGTAGTAAGTTAGAGGAACAAGTCAACTCATTAATAGTATCAAGTTAAGAAGAACAAGTCAACTCATTAATAGTAGTAAGTTAGAGGAACAAGTCAACTCATTAATAGTAGTAAGTTAGAGGAACAAGTCAACTCATTAATAGTAGTAAGTTAGAGGAACAAGTCAACTCATTAATAGTATCAAGTTAAGAAGAACAAGTCAACTCATTAATAGTAGTAAGTTAGAGGAACAAGTCAACTCATTAATAGTAGTAAGTTAGAGGAACAAGTCAACTCATTAATAGTAGTAAGTTAGAGGAACAAGTCAACTCATTAATAGTAGTAAGTTTGAGGAACAAGTCAACTCATTAATAGTAGTAAGTTAGAGGAACAAGTCAACTCATTAATAGTAGTAAGTTAGAGGAACAAGTCAACTCATTAATAGTAGTAAGTTAGAGGAACAAGTCAACTCATTAATAGTAGTAAGTTAGAGGAACAAGTCAACTCATTAATAGTAGTAAGTTAGAGGAACAAGTCAACTCATTAATAGTAGTAAGTTAGAGGAACAAGTCAACTCATTAATAGTAGTAAGTTAGAGGAACAAGTCAACTCATTAATAGTAGTAAGTTAGAGCAACAAGTCAACTCATTAATAGTAGTAAGTTAGAGGAACAAGTCAAGTTGTGATATCAGCTAAAGGGTTACATTTTCAGAAGTTGCTCATGTGTATACGGCAACCAAAATGGGAGCAAAAATTTGGTGACCCTGTTACTATGACGGACACGTTGTTAAGAGGTGACTAAAGAGGTTTAGGAAAAATAGAGTTCACTGTCCCATTCCATCCCATAGAGGGTCAAAGTGACACAATCCATACTGAAGTCGGATGTGTCAGGCTGAAAGGTGTAGATATCGCAGCTAAGCTGTAAATGTCATAAACTTGTGTGGTTTGGTAATCTGATGAGATATGATTCCCTTTCCAAAACTGTCATACAGGGAACAGCTGAGGGTGAAAGATGAAGAGGATGGCAAAAGAAAGTATGGATTGATATTAAAAACTGTGCAGGATTAAGATTTTCCACACTGTAACAAGGAACTGAAAACAGAGATGCATGGCAGGATATTTGTGTTGATATTTTTAGAGTGACAACCTATGAACCTGAAGGGTTATGGGTTTGATGATGATATTTGATCTACAGATATGTAGGCCTATAATGGATATTCTCATTAATTTCGAAGCTCCTCTTTAACTCATGAATTCTACGAAAGCTTATTACGTTCTCCATGTCATTGTGTTTTACTCATTACTGTCTGTAATCTGATATGCCAAATTGACCTGTTAAATGTGTTCCTTACATTTCCCTATGTATAGATGTAGCCAGTTTTGCCTACAATATTAGCCAAAATTTCATGTATCTTATATCTTTTCACATGCAATTCTGGTAACTATTCGGTTGGCATGATACTATTTTTTCTGATGTGCCTCTCTGCCTGGTATCTCCAACTTCATCGTCTGCGCTTGCTTGGGCAGGACTGTAGTCTAATTCAAGTTGTTTTCAATGGGAGCATATCAGAAAATTAAAAGGCAGATATGCTAGCAAAAGATGGAGCAACACAGTAGCAAAAAACCAAGAAATCACCTACCAGGAAAAGAGGAACCTCATCAAAGCTATTCGGAAAGTCGACCATGCAAAAGACAATTATTATCATCTTGACAGCTGAGCAGGTTAGCATCTGTATCAGGAAACTAAACACTAGACTAAACATGCACTTAAATAGACTAAGACTGGTTCCATAACCTCTGTGTTCATGTGGGCAAGCAGCACATTCTCAGAATATATCCTGCAAGACTGCATTACACTAAACCAGTTAAGGAGGAGCACTGGCCCTCAGAGACATATTTACAAAAAGCTGTATAAGAGCACTGAGTTTCAAATATAGCAGCATTTATGAGGATCAATGGAACTGGACTGACTATACACATGTTAAACTGTATGGGAGTATTGAAGAGCTTTCAAATACAACAACATTTATTAAGACAAATGGACTTGCTGTGTAGACTTGTTAAACTGCAAACAAGGAAAGTATAAAGACATGCAGTTCCCACTCAAAATTATGCTTATGCTTCCATGTGATAAATAAATAGCAAAAAAACCCAGCCATTTCTAACTTGTAGATTTAAAAATATCTCTGACATGAAACACAATCGCACAATTTAAATATGTAAATATGAACTGATAAATTACCTATTCTTTATTTTTTATGTTTATTTGTTTACTGATGGGGTTTTTCGCATTTGTCTGTGGCTTGAGTAATATCTCTTATGTCGGAATGCTTCTTTCAACCACACGTTGAGTAATAATTGGTTATAGAAAAATGAATGACTATGAAAAGTAGTAAACATCACAGTTGAGGTAATTCTGTTATAAATACCTCTGAGGGTTCATTTGTTTCAGTTCTCTGAAATTGAAGTCAATGAGTTCTTTTTGGGTGGTTTCTGAAGAGCTTCACTTCATACCCAGAAGACTCCAACTTTCAGCAGTGTACTATGCTATGAGAAGTAGTCTCTTACTTAGAGGTGGTAAATTCTCTTACTTAGAGGTGGTAAATTCTCTTACTTAGAAGTGGTAAATTCTCTTAGAGGTGGTAAATTCTCTTAGAGGTGGTAAATTCTCTTACTTAGAGGTGGTAAATTCTCTTAGAGGTGGTAAATTCTCTTACTTAGAGGTGGTAAATTCTCTTAGAGGTGGTAAATTCTCTTAGAGGTGGTAAATTCTCTTACTTAGAGGTGGTAAATTCTCTTACTTAGAGGTGGTAAATTATCTTACTTAGAGGTGGTAAATTCTCTTACTTAGAGGTGGTAAATTCTCTTACTTAGAGGTGGTAAATTCTCTTACTTAGAGGTGGTAAATTCTCTCACTTAGAGGTGGTAAATTCTCTCACTTAGAGGTGGTAAATTCTCTTACTTAGAGGTGGTAAATTCTCTTAGAGGTGGTAAATTCTCTTACTTAGAGGTGATAAATTCTCTTAGAGGTGATAAATTCTCTCACTTAGAGGTGATAAATTCTCTTACTTAGAGGTGATAAATTCTCTTACTTAGAGGTGGTAAATTCTCTTAGAGGTGGTAAATTCTCTCACTTAGAGGTGGTAAATTCTCTTAGAGGTGATAAATTCTCTCACTTAGAGGTGATAAATTCTCTCACTTAGAGGTGGTAAATTCTCTTACTTAGATGTGGTAAATTCTCTTACTTAGATGTGGTAAATTCTCTTACTTAGATGTGGTAAATTCTCTTACTTAGAGATGATAAATTCTCTCACTTAGAGGTGGTAAATTCTCTCACTTAGAGGTGGTAAATTCTCTCACTTAGAGGTGGTAAATTCTCTTACTTAGAGGTGGTAAATTCTCTTAGAGGTGGTAAATTCTCTTACTTAGAGGTGATAAATTCTCTTAGAGGTGATAAATTCTCTCACTTAGAGGTGATAAATTCTCTTACTTAGAGGTGATAAATTCTCTTACTCAGAGGTGGTAAATTCTCTTAGAGGTGGTAAATTCTCTCACTTAGAGGTGGTAAATTCTCTTAGAGGTGATAAATTCTCTCACTTAGAGGTGATAAATTCTCTCACTTAGAGGTGGTAAATTCTCTTACTTAGATGTGGTAAATTCTCTTACTTAGATGTGGTAAATTCTCTTACTTAGATGTGGTAAATTCTCTTACTTAGAGATGATAAATTCTCTCACTTAGAGGTGGTAAATTCTCTTACTTAGAGATGATAAATTCTCTTACTTAGAGATGATAAATTCTCTCACTTAGAGGTGGTAAATTCTCTTACGTAGAGGTGATAAATTCTCTTAGAGGTGATAAATTCTCTTAGAGGTGATAAATTCTCTTAGAGGTGATAAATTCTCTTAGAGGTGGTAAATTCTAGGGATTTTGAGGTTATTCTATCTTTCTGCAATGTGCAGAGTTAGCTCCCATATCAAGCATCCTTTCCTGTCAGAGGTGTCCTTAGCAACCCAGCTCTTGACCATTTCACGAATGAGTGGGACAACCCAGCTCTGGACCATGTCACGAATGAGTGGGGCAGTGAGTTATGCATTCTCCATCATCCAAATTAGGTTCTCAAGTTGTGCAAGGATGACATATTTATCTGATTATTGGCTCTCCCAGGAAATTGTCACATTCTGAACAAAGTTGCTTATCACCACATACCCATGTGCAATTTGTTCATATTTGGGATACCCTGTGCATGCTGATAGCTAGAACCATAGTCAAAGCTCTCACAGTGAGATGAAATGTCAAGTCCTCTATTCATGTACTACCTGTCCATATTTTGGTATAACCTGTACATAACGACAGCTAGTACAAGGAATCTGTGGCCGGAACAAATGATATATTATTTACCGAAACAAACTTTTGCTAAAGACACATACTGCCGCATCTATCGCTCTTTACAACGCACTAAGAGCCTTCTCCCTCTGGGGTGGGGGGGGGCTGTCAGTGCATTCCACACAGATCGATTCATTGGCAGCAGAAGTTGCATCTTTTTAATCTCTTGAGTCATGGCAGATGTATGAAATTACGCATAATATTAAAAAGCTGGAATGTGGCCACCGATTCCCATAATGAACCTCATAGTCAAAGCTCCCTTAGAGTGATATGAAATGACTCTGCCGAAGGCGGATGTGTCAGGCCATTGGCATAAATAAAATGGCGACACAACACATTTCCATTCTCTGGACTACATCCTGCTGGAAAACTATTAGGACAATGGTCCTGCTACAAGGGAGATCCAGCGGGAGTTTGAGAATGAACGCTGAATGAATGAATGAATATGAAATTACTGTTGAACCACAAAGGAAAACATAATTATACAGATGAAATAAGGCATGGTTCCCACAAAAAGTAGGCCTCAGACTCACTATAATGACATGTCATCAACTGGGAATTTACTCTTGCTTGATTGGTGGTCTAGTAGGCCACTGATAAAACCTTCAAACTTTCCCCATACAGATTTTCGAGAGTTAAATATACATCAGTATATTTAGCCAAGTGTACAGTTGAAACATATTTTTACACATATCATTTAACCAGTTCTTCACTCTTAAACCTGGCAATTTATTTATTTCTGTACAGCAAACACTGCTATATATATAATGTCACCAGATTTAGTGCAATTCTCACCTTGTATACAACATTGTTACAAATCTATAAGACTGTTTTAGCATTTACATAATGAGGACTGTGGTTATATTGATGGTCATTGTTATATTATAATCATAATTCTGCAATTTTTAATTATTAATCAATAATTCTTTAAAATCCTTTCATGTTAGTTTTTGTTTGTTTGAGTGATTCTGTTACCAGGGAACAAGTTTGAAATCTTTTTTTTTTTTTTTTTTACAAATTAGACAAGTTATTTGTTGTTTCATTTGGCTGTTTTTTTGGATGCAGTTGCTGATTTGATGTCATTCTGTCATGAACTCCAAGATTACATTGTTTACAGTTCAGCTTTGTCTTTGTGCTTTCATCATTGTATTGTGTATTTACGTATGTTTGTACCTTCATCATTGTATTGTGTATTTATGTATGTTTGTAGCTTCATCATTGTATTGTGTATTTATGTATGTTTGTAGCTTCATCATTGTACTGTGTATTATGTATGTTTGTTCCTTTATCATTGCACTTTGTGTATATATACTGTTCAAAAAAAGAAACGCAATATTATTGCAATGCTAATGGACACCAAATTTTAAACGTGTACCAAAGTTTTCTTACGGAATTAATGTTCAACCTTGACACGAAGAACATTTCAGCCTTTAAAAATGAAATGATGTTCATTAATTTGGTTTGGTCTTTTACTCTGTGCAACAGAGTCCTTCTTTTCAGTATGGTGTATGGTCTTCTCTGGCCTCTATCAGAGAACGACATCTCCGTGACATGGATCCAATTAGCTGTTGGATCTGTTGTGGGATGGCTGCCCACTCTTCCCGCAGTGCAAGAGACAACTGTCAGAGATTGGCTGGAACCATGTCTCACTGGTGGAGTCATCTGTTGAGTTCATCCCATAAGTATTCTATAAGGTTCATGTCTGATGACATGGCTGGCCATGGAATGGTCTGAATGTTGTGCCACATGAGGTCGAGCGTTATCCTTCTTAAAAATCGACCCTCGTGCTGCCAAATTTGGAAAGATTAACATTTGCAGCAATGTATCTTTCAACATTCAGGTATCCTTCAATTTGTGCCAGGTCACTAGAAATTCCCATGAAGTTGATCGCCAACCACATCAGTACGCCTTCACCACCATGTGGAGGAGCCTCATCAACGCTGTTCTGGGCATAGCACTCACGAAATCTGTGGTAAACTATTCTCCGTCTATGGTGTCGCTGGAGCACATAAAATGGTTAATCACTAAACCCAACCCATCTCCATCATTCCCAATGGTCCACTGATGATGGTTTTCTGATGAAAGAGTTGACAGAAGTAACAGAGATGTTAGATATGAATTAAATAGCAGGGTTAAAATTGTTTATAAAGTTGATGAATCGAGACAATTCTGTCTCAGGCATGTCAGTAATATCTATACCATCATCAATATATCTATAAAATAGAAATGGAAAAGGACATTCATAAGTCTCCCAAAACTGATGTTCAAGATGTCCCTTGAAAAATATGGATAACTGAGTCCCATCTTAGTGCCCATAGCAACAACACTGATCTAATATAAAAAGTGCCCATCAAATTAAAGAGTTGAGTATAAGCACCGGTTCAGCACGGCGGAAAACAGTGGGAGTGGTTACAGAGGGATGGGGGCTTTTATCAAGAAAAAAGTATATAAAGAAAAAACATCAAGTATGAACAGAGGATAAGTGTTGTCAGAAGACAACTAAACAGAAGATAAGTGTTGTCAGAAGACAACTAAACAGAAGATAAGTGTTGTCAGAAGACAACTAAACAGAAGATAAGTGTTGTCAGAAGACAAGTAAACAGAAGATAAGTGTTGTCAGAAGACAACTAAACAGAAGATAAGTGTTGTCAGAAGACAACTAAACAGAAGAAAATATAGTGAAAGCATGCTTAGCATCTTTTAAGAATGAAGGCTGCTGCTCTACTAAGGGTTGGAAAATATTATCAAGGAAATTGGATATGCGCACAGTGGGACTAGAGCAAGCAGAGACAGTGGGTCTACCTGGATTTGTGCATTTTATGAAGCAGTTTTAGATATGATTTTAGTGAATTTGAGATACAATGGCAAAGGTATAATAACTGCCACAGCTATATAGAAACAACAGTATTGAAATACTGGCAAGGATAGAAACATTGCCACAACTGTATTGAAGTATTAGAAAGGGTATAAACATTTTTATACCAACACTGTGCTACCAATGTCAAACATAGTCTTTAACAGCTTCACAGTAAAGAAAAATTGTCACATGTGAAATGAGGTGTCTGAGAAAAGCTGCAATGGTTACCAAATTAGATAAAATAAGAAAGATAAAATAAGAAATTAGGAAAATAGTTGGTATAATATCATGTATCGAACATATTGAGAGACAGCAAGTAAAATGGTTCGGTCACCTTATGAGAATGAACCCAAACTAAATACTAATAGGAGCATATAATAAAATAATATCCGGGTGTAAAGGCAAAGGTAGACCAGGAAAACAGATAGAAAACATCAAGGCAGCCTTGAATAAACATGGACTAAATGCAACCATGGTGAAACATCTGGCCTTGGAACGATAGCTTAAGCTCTCATCCCTACAATTAATGGCAAGTGTGAATACGATCAACTATCATTCACCCTGGGACACACAATAGACAATAATTAAATTAAATTTAACCAAGTGTATTATATAATGAGAAAAGCTGCAATGGTTACCAACTAGATAAAATAAGAAATGAAGAAATTAGGAAAAGAGTTGGTATAATATCATGTATCGAACATATTGAGAGACAGCAAGTAAAATGGTTTGGTCACCTTATGAGAATGAAGCTAAACCAAATATCAATAAGAGCATATAATACAAGAATATCCGGGCTTAAAGCCAAAGGTATACCAAGAAAACAGTGGATAGAAAACATCAAGATAACCTTGAACAAACATGGACTAAATGCAATCTCGGCGACACATCTGGCCTTGAAACGACAGCTTAAGCTACTACCCCTACGCTTAACGGCAAGTGTGAATGCGATCAACAATCATTCACCTGGGGAAAGACAATAGACAATAAACATTGCCACAACTGTATTAAAAGACTGGCAAAGGTAGAAACACTGCCACAGCTGTATTGAAATACTGACAATTGTAGAAACATTGCCACAAGTGTATAGATACAATGGCAAGGGTATAAACGCTGCCACAACTGTTCAGAAGCACTAGTAAGGGTGGAAATATTGCCACAACTGTATAGAAACAATGGCGCATGTAGAAAAATTTCAAGACATAAATGTATGTATCGAGTGGCATATTCGTTCCAGAACGTCTTCATTGTGGAGAATCCGAACGCCTCTCTGTCCCAGGCAAGCAGACCTGAATTGACCAGAGACATGTGCAAAAATTCTTTGATGTTGCTGGTCCATCGTCTTCTTGGTTTTCAACTTCCTCTCTCACCTGGCACTCTGCCATCCAGAATCAGCCTTTCGATACCATCATGTCACTTTGAGTGTCCAAAATACTGTAGCTTCCTTCTTATGATAGTATTTTGAAGCCACCCTTCATTTAGTTTCAGTAATTTCAAAATTTCAATGTTCTTTTTCTCTGTCCATGATATCCATTGGATCTTTCTGTAGCATTTCATTTCAAATTAATGTATTCTTTTGGATTTCGTTTTTAATAGTGAATTTAAACAATTCCAAGTCTCGCATCCATATTTTGCCACTGGAAAAACACATGATTTTAAAAGGGCTATTTTAGTGTTGTTATTACAACTATGCTATTACTAAGGCCTATATAGACAGTGAGGCACCCCTACGATACTGACAGTTTATAGCAGTATTTTCCAAACTTTTTTTAAAAACCTTTCCCCACTTCAGTCTTTCTAAAATTCTGATTTCCCCCCCCCCCCCCCCCCCGCCCCATGTAACATATACATTTTTGTATAGGCCTTTTCAAAAATTGAGTTATTACATAAATGAAACCTAATTACAACTTGTTCAGGACACAAAACTTATGTTTTAGGAAGAAAACACTAGATAATTATTAAGAAGAAAATAAAACAGTTAAATAATATTCTGTCAACTACACGTAATTATGAGAGACCAAACTGGTATCAGTGTATAGCTTATCCATTTATCTTACATTTGTGATGTTATTGACAACATACAACTTTGTTTAGACAATAGAATGAGAATGTTCTAACATATGTTAAAAAAAACCATCTTGCCCCATTTTTGGGGGCAAGATGGCGCAGGAAAAAAGGTGATACAAACCATTATAAAATGAAGGCAATTACCTCTGCAACAGGTCTAACACACAGCCAGCCCCCTCTACAACAGGTCTAACACACAGGCAGTCACCTCTACAACAGGTCTAACACACAGCCAGCCCCCTCTACAACAGGTCTAGCACACAGGCAGTCACCTCTACAACAGGTCTAGCACACAGGCAGTGTGTAGATGTGTGTTAAGAATAGATAGAATAAATAGATGGACCTAGTTTTGTAACTTTACTCTAAAAACAAAATTTTTAAAAAAAAATAGTATGTAAGTTCCGTTTTAAATCTAATACTGCTTTTGTAAAGTTGGTTGATCATTATAACGATATATATCAGTCTCTCCCAGCTTTAGATCAGCATCCATGACATCTGCATTTTTTCTATAACATTTTGAATGCACCATCTTGCCCCACTAACTGTGCGACATCCTTCCCCAAATTATATGGTTAGCACCTTTAATAAAATGTCACACAAAAAAACAAATTATTTTGACAATGTAATGTGCTTAATAACATAACAATACAATATATGTTTCAGTTTAAACATGTAAAAAACATGACAGTAATGATAACAGTAGGCAAGGAGTAAAACGTTGGGGGAAAAATAATTAAAGACTCATAAAAAATGAATCAATACCAATAAAGTGTGTCTGGCAGAATCACTACCAATAAAGTGTCTCAGGCAGAATCACTACCAATAAAGTGTGTCATGCAGAATTACTACCAATAAAGTGTCAGGCAAAATCACTACCAATACAGTGTGTCATGCAGAATTACTTCCAATAAAGTGTCCCCTGCAGAGTCTCTAACAATAAAGAGTGTCCAGAAGATCACTACCAATAAAGTGTGTCAGGCAGAATCACTACCAATAACGTATGTCTGGCAGAATTACTACCAGTAAAGTGTGTCCAGCAGAATCACTACCAATAAAGTATGTCAGGTAGAATCACTACCAATAAAGTATTTCAGGCAGAATCACTACCAATAAAGTTTGTCCAGCAGAATCACTACCAATAAAGTTTGTCCAGCAGAATCACTACCAATAAAGTGTTTCAGGTAGAATCACTACCAAGAAAGTGTTTACAATAGAATCACAACCACTAAAGTGTGTCAGGCAGAATCACTACCAATAAAGTGTGTCAGACAGAATCACTACCAATAAAGTGTCTCATGCAGAATCACTACCAATAAAGTGTCTCAGGCAGAATCACTACCAATAAAGTGTTTACAACAGAATCACAACCACTAAAGTGTATCAGGCAGAATCACTACCAATAAAGTGTGTCAGACAGAATGACTACCAATAAAGTGTCTCAGGCAGAATCACTACCAATAAAGTGTGTCAGACAGAATGACTACCAATAAAGTGTGTCAGGCAGAATCACTACCAATAAAGTGTGTCAGGTAGAATCACTACCAATAAAATGTTTACAGCAGAATCACAACCAATAAAGTGAGTCAGGCAGAATCACTACCAATAAATTGTGTCAGGTAGAATCACTACCAATAAAATGTTTACAGCAGAATCACAACCAATAAAGTGAGTCAGGCAGAATCACTACCAATAAATTGTGTCAGGTAGAATCACTACCAATAAAATGTTTACAGCAGAATCACAACCAATAAAGTGAGTCAGGCAGAATCACTACCAATAAAGAGTGTCCTGCAGAATCACAACCAATAAAGTGAGTCAGGCAGAATCACTACCACTCAAGTGTTTCTGGAAGAATCACTACCAATAAAGTGTCTCAGGCAGAATTACTACCAATAAAGTGTTTCAGGCAGAATCACTACCATTAAAGTGTGTCAGGCAGAATCATTAACAATAAAGTGTGTCATGCAGAATCAGTACCAATAAAGTGTGTCAGGCAGAATCAATACCAATAAAGTGTGTCAGGCAGAATCAATACCAATAAAGTGTGTCAGGCAGAATCACTACCAATAAAGTGTGTCAGGCAGAATCAATACCAATAAAGTGTGTCAGGCAGAATCAATACCAATAAAGTGTGTCAGGCAGAATCACTACCAATAAAGTGTGTCAGGCAGAATCACTACCAATAAAGTGTGTCAGGCAGAATCAATACCAATAAAGTGTGTCAGGCAGAATCACTACCAATAAAGTGTGTCAGGCAGAATCAATACCAATAAAGTGTGTCAGGCAGAATCAATACCAATAAAGTGTGTCAGGCAGAATTACTACCAATAAAGTGTGTCAGGCAGAATTACTACCAATAAAGTGTATCAGGCAGAATCACTACCAATAAAGTGTGTCAGGCAGAATCACTACCACTAAAGTTTGTCAAGTAGAATACCTGTGACATTCATGTTATATACCTGTGATATTCATGTTATATACCTGTGATATTCATGTTATATACCTGTTATATTCATGTTATATACCTGTGATATTCATGTTATATACCTGTGATATTCATGTTATATACCTGTTATATTCATGTTATATACCTGTGATATTCATGTTATATACCTGTTATATTCATGTTATATACCTGTGATATTCTTGTTATATACCTGTGATATTCATGTTATATACCTGTTATATTCATGTTATATACCTGTTATATTCATGTTATATACCTGTGATATTCATGTTATATACCTGTTATATTCATGTTATATACCTGTGATATTCATGTTATATACCTGTGATATTCATGTTATATACCTGTGATATTCATGTTATATACCTGTTATATTCATGTTATATACCTGTTATATTCATGTTATATACCTGTGATATTCTTGTTATATACCTGTGATATTCTTGTTATATACCTCTTATATTCATGTTATATACCTGTGATATTCATGTTATATACCTGTTATATTCATGTTATATACCTGTGATATTCATGTTATATACCTGTGATATTCATGTTATATACCTGTTATATTCATGTTATATACCTGTGATATTCATGTTATATACCTGTTATATTCATGTTATATACCTGTGATATTCATGTTATATACATGTGATATTCATGTTATATACCTGTTATATTCATGTTATATACCTGTTATATTCATGTTATATACCTGTTATATTCATGTTATATACCTGTTATATTCATGTTATATACCTGTGATATTCATGTTATATACCTGTTATATTCATGTTATATACCTGTTATATTCATGTTATATACCTGTGATATTCTTGTTATATACCTGTGATATTCTTGTTATATACCTCTTATATTCATGTTATATACCTCTTATATTCATGTTATATACCTGTTATATTCATGTTATATACCTGTGATATTCATGTTATATACCTGTGATATTCATGTTATATACCTGTGATATTCATGTTATATACCTGTGAAACTCAAATTGAATGGATAGTAATAAATACAGTACGAACATGGATTAAAACAATTAGTTGTTTGTGTTTCTAATATGTGATGTTAATTGTGAAACGTTATACTACTACGGCGGATGCACCTCATAGATAATAAATTGTGTCAACAATTGGGAATGGTGGTAGGGGGGCTGAAGAAGTGTAATAAGAGGGATATTTCTTATTGGGGGGAGGGGGTCAGAGCCGTAGACATGACTTTGCTAAAATGAAGAGTAGGTTTCTTTAAAAAAAATAATTGTAACCTCCCGTTAAAGGGATTAATGGGATGGGGAGGAAATCGCTACACATCAAATAATTTTTTGTAAGTGGTGGTGGGGATTGTTACCAGGCCTGGACCCTGGACTTTTGTGACTACTTTTTTTTGGTGATCGTGTGGTAAAGACTTAGATTTAAGTCTTTACACTCACCTGCGCTTAGTGTTATCATGCATCTGTGTCAAAAAGCTTACTAAACTGGTAAACATTATCACACTTCTCTTGTTTTAACGAAGTTATATCAAGAGTGTTGATTCGAACACGTGACACATTCGTTATATTTCTATTAGTAAACTGACAGAACGCGGGACACGTCAAAACCGGGAGAGATATCAGGCAGCGATATAAAACCAAGACAATCCCGTAAGACCGTGACTAACACATATCTGCCATTCACATAAACAAATGCATATTTCAGTTATTTTAGTGAGAAATATGTTTATCGAGTCAATATATTTTGAGTTTCCTTTTTTTAAAAAAAACATAACTCAACCAACACAATATATGTTTTTATATTGTGAATTTGCGTTATTGTTGAAAGTAAATGCTCTCTCAAGCATTAGGTTTTAAAAACTCATGACTGCAATTCCTCACAAATAACAAATACGTTTAAATAAATGAAATTCTAATGTGAACCTGAGTCTTTAAAAACTATACATTTGTATATGTATCAAAATACTTATTTTTTTCAATAGTTTGTTTTATTTTTATCAAAAATGTCTTCTTTCCAATAAAACCAAATGAAATAATTTGACTAAGCATTAAAATACGTTGTATAACCGTGATACTAAATTATGCTAAAATGAATTATACTAGAATGAAGGGACGCTAATTACAGATTTTTTAAAAATGACAAAAAAGTCGAGTGAAGCACTTTCTAAGCAGCTCTCCTATACCCCCGTAATCCTCTCTCGAGGCGGTATGACATAGCAGGCGCCGACATTCGAAAGCCACTCGGACGCTGAGTATAGCTCACCACTCAGCTGAGCACGTTTATGCTGTTAACATTCCGTACGACCGAAAACTTCACCCCGGTGACTTCGTCCTGTGTTAACATGTCATATGGGGAGGAACCAGCCTAGATCCCAAGCGGTACTGTGACGAGCGAGCTGACTCGACACTGGCTGAACCTTGACCCCGCGGTGGAGTCTAAGACATGCGAACGGACTACTGACACTAGTTCCCATACAAAGTCAAGAGCCAACTTTTGTAAAGTTCCGCGGGGAACTTGAACCTGATACGGACATTATCCCTTAACATTCAAAATCTTATGTGCCACACATTTTGTTACCCATGACAACAGTGAGGGAAGAATGTCGTGCATATTGCTTTCAAAAAACGTTTCTATATATAGGAGAACGGGGAAAAGTTACATAAAATCTCTTAAAATAAATTAGAGTTATTACTTTAAATGATATTGCCAATTATCAGATCAAAATATTTGTGTTTTGATGATTTATTAATATCTCATACTTATTACCACCCTTGATTTTAGAGTGTATGCTCGGCTATCGCCCTTGGTAAATAAATTCTACTATCTTTAACTTCCGGTTCAAATAATGTTTTCGTTTTGCTGAATCAAGAACTGGTTGATCATTAATTTAACACATTAATATCGTAGAAATTAAATATCTGTGTTACTGATACGGATTTAATGATTTCCATATTTACATCATGATTCGTTCAACCTTATATAGTTGGCAATGAAGATCTAAAGCAAATTGCAATGAAACGATAGACATGGGAAATCTACTATCTAGATTCTAGACTGTACAACTTACTGTACTAGGTAGAACTTAGGTACGTGGACAAAATTGTCAGCAATGTGCTACATAATTACAAATAATATAGTTAGATAGCCCTTAAAAAATGCAATTCAACGATATATCACGCCTGTACGTCAACCCTGAAAAAAGCTAAAGTATTTTTTTTCGTATTAATTTCACATCAAAATATTTTATGACACAGAGGAAAATATAAATAAAATGATAAAACTTGTGACCACCAAGCTGATAATTTCTCAATTATCTTTGTTATTTTCAATAATACAACTTGTTCAATAATACAAGTATTACAACCCACAAACTGTAAATTTTTGTGTTCATGAAGACAAGACACACGCCAACACATCTATTGTTCCCATTTCTGTAATTTTTAGGTATTTAAAAGTATTTAATCAAATACCACAGACATTAAATTGTGTTGGCAAAGACAAGACGCAACTGTTGAGCCTATTTCTATAATTTTTAGTTGCGCGCAGAACTAATTAATATTAAAAATGGCAGCAAATTAGCATAATTAAAATGAAAATAAATTATCAAACTATTGAATATAATAAAATACCACAGAAATTATATATATTTGTATTGGCAAAAGCAAGACACATCTGTTGATCCTATTGCTATAATTTTTAGGTTCCCACAAAACAAATAAATATTAAAAATGGCAGCAAATTAGCATAATTAAAATGAAAATAAATTATCAAAATATTGAATATAATTAATTCCCACAGAAATTATATATTTTTGTGTTGGCAAAGGCAAGACGCATCTATTGATCGTATTTCTATAATTGTAAATGCTCGCAGAACTAATTAATGTTAAAAACGGCAGCAAATTAACATAATTAAAATGAAAATATATTATCAAACTATTGAATATAATTAAATGCCACAGAAATTATATATATGTGTGTTGGCAAAGGCAAGACGCATCTGTTGATCCTATTTCTATATTATTTAGATGCACGCAGAACTAATTTATATTGAAAATGGTAGCAAATAAGCATAATTAAAATGAAAATAAATATCAAACTATTGAATATAATTAAATACCACAGCAACTAAATGTATGTGTATTGGCAAAAGCAAGACGCATCTGTTGATCGTATTTCTATAATTTTTAGATGCTCATAGAAGTAATTAATATTAAAAATGGCAGCAAATTAACATAGTTAATATTAAAATAAATTATCAAATCATCGAATATAATTAACTACCACAGAAACTATATATTTTTGTGTGCTCAAAGGAGAGACGTAACTGTTGATTCATTTGTGCTTATCTTCAGATGAAATAAGGGCTAATAAAATTCAAATGGCGGTAAATTTGCATAACTAACATTGCATCAGATAGTCTATCTATCAAATATTTCCATTATTTCCAATATAATATTCTACAATACATACCTTTTTTGTGTTTGGAAAAACTTGACGAATCAGCTGGTTATGTTGCTATTATTATTAGATACAACCAAAGCAAATTAATATTCAAAAAAGCTAATTTACATAATTAAAATTCATTTTAATATAGGATCGTTAAATGCATTGTTATTTATGATAAAATGTTTCTGTGTTGCAAATGTGAGAAAACTTTCATGGATTATGTGCATAGTGATGTGTTTAGTTAGTTTTGTGAGCAGCTTGTGTGGAGGAATACTTTTCATGTACATCTACTGGCAAGTAGATCTTCTATGTCTGCTGTATCTCTCCCCCTCCCCCCTCCATATTATACATATAGTTAAGTTATTGGTAGCATTATTGTGTAGTCATGTTCTAGGAATAATAGTTGAACAATTTGTGGAGAAAAAAATACGTCCAATGTGATTACTATATACCTTTTCTGCGTGTTAAAACCATGATCTAGGTTGCATGGAATGTTGTGAAGGTTGGGTATTTGTTTTTCTTCTTCAGATGACATGTTTTTTTCCCAAAAGGTAGCCTTCCGTATGGTTATTCTGAACTCATGATTTTATGTTTGTTGACTTCTGACAGACAAGGGCATGATTAAATGCTCTGTGATGTTTTGTCCATCCTTATCTTGGTTAACCCTTTCTCTAGGTACTTGGACATCTGGGAATAGCGTGTTTGGAAAATTTTGTGTATTGTATTATTGAATATAACAAAGATAATTCAGAAATTGTCAGCTCAGTTACATTTTGTGGTCACAGGTTTTATTTATATTTTCCTATATGTTTCATGTAAATTATTTTGATGTCAAATGAATTTGAAAAAAATTCATAACTTTTTTCAGGGTTGGCATACAGTCTTGGTTGAGATATCGTTGAGTTGCAATTTTCAATGGCTATATAACTATAGTATTTTTAATGATGTAACATTATTTAGAAAATTTTGTCACTTTCTCTATTTACCAACAACCATGCCTTCCATTACTTATTTATTTACACTAGCATGTCCCCTTCTTCTTCTTCTGTGTTTGTTCTCAAACCCATGTAGATTAGCAGGATGTCATCCGGATGATGATTTGCATCATGCTTTACAACTTTTACCTGCCACTCATCTTTTACTTGTCACTATCTTTTACCTGCCACTCATCTTTACCTGTCACATATCTTTTACCTGATACTCATAGTTTACCTGTCAATTATCTTTTACCTGCCACTAATCTTTACCTGCCACTTATCTTTTACCTGATACTTATCTTTTACATGCCACTTATCTTTTACCTGCCACATATTATCGATTGTGGTTCACAATTTGGTTGGGATATCTGCACCATTTGGCATGACACATCTGACTTCAACATGGCTTCTGAGTCACTTTACCCTCTTAGGGATAGGACAGCCAACTGCACCATAAAAACCTCCTTAGTCACCTCCTAAGACGTGCATGGCAAGTAGCAGTGTCACTATTCTTTGCTGCCCTTACAGGTCCGTCAAGATGTGGGTGCTTCTTTCCCGAATCTCTATATGGCCTACAAGGCTGTTTTCTGTTGTAATGTTGTTTGGGAGTAAACCTCTTCCACTTTCAATGTTGTTTGGGAGTAAACCTCTTCCACTTTCAATGTTGTTTTCTCCTTTTGATTTGCTTTGTTGATCATTGTATTCTCAAAATATTTTTTCAGTTTTTTTTGTTTCATGGATATTTTTTCTCTACTGTTTGTTTCATGGATACTGTTTCTCTAATTTTTTATTTCATGGACTTTCATGGATATTTTTTCTCTATTTTCTATTTCAATGATTTTTTCCTCTATTTTCTGTTTCAATGAATTAATTGATATTTTTTGTTTCAATGATATTTTTGTAGCATTTCTGTTAAAAAATATATTTCACTGTTGTAAAAATATATATGTTATTGTAAAGATATATATGTTATTGTAAAGATATATATGTTATTGTAAAGATATATATGTTGTTATTGTAAAGATATATATGTTATTGTAAAGATATATATGTTATTGTAAAGATATATATGTTATTGTAAAGATATATATGTTATTGTAAAGATATATATGATGTTATAAAGATATATATGTTATTGTAAAGATATATATGATGTTATAAAGATATATATGTTATTGTAAAGATATATATGTTATTGTAAAGATATATATGTTATTGTAAAGATATATATGATGTTATAAAGATATATATTTATGATGTTGTAAAGATATATATTTATGATGTTGTAAAGATATATATTTGATGTTGTAAATATAAGGTTGTAAAGATCATTACTACTTTACATTTCTTGTATTTTCAGGGCAAAGATCAAGTGAAAACATTCTGGCTACTTGGAAAAAAAAATATATGTGACAGCCTTGGAGTTTTGCTCAACATTTTGTGATATTTATTCTAGTTGACTGAAATCTAGCTTTCATGCCTCAAGTCATCTTTCAGCTGTACATATAACGTGGTTAAGTCTGAGAAGTCACTGAGATTATAGTGCTGACCTTGAGTATGAACAGCTGTACATATAACATGGTTAAGTCTGAGATGTCACCGAGATTATAGTGCTGACCTTGAGTATGAACAGCTGTACATATAACATGGTTAAGTCTGAGATGTCACCGAGATTATAGTGCTGACTTCAAGTATAAACAGCTGTGGTTACGTGTTGACCTGATTTTAATTGACAATAAAGTTCTGGTGTATGTATGTACATAATAACATTTACAGCAAATCATAACGATAATATTTGTCACAATAAAATAATATTATATATCTTGTGAATTGTGATGATTTTATTCGGGTTATATTGTAAATATATTAAAATGTATCTACGAAAAATATGCCAGGATGTCATTGATTGACCATCATTCTTTCTCGCCCATGAGGCTGCTACTTTCTGCGACACCACATTATATTAGTATATTATATTAATATATTAGCGTTGATTTCCAATTATATTTAGCCATATAAGTAATTTGTTTGAAATGTGTAGTCACTTTATTGTTGGGAGAGATGAAGGGAGAAGTACTACATTATTTTGGGCACACACTGAGTACAGGCTAATCTGTTTAGTATTTCAGACTGTTTCTCACACAGGACATACAGAGTACAGTCTAATATTTCATACTGTTTCTCACACAGGACATACAGAGTACAGTCTAATATTTCAGACTGTTTCTCACACAGGACATACAGAGTACAGTCTAATATTTCATACTGTTTCTCACACAGGACATACAGAGTACAGTCTAATATTTCAGACTGTTTCTCACACAGGACATACAGAGTACAGTCTAATATTTCAGACTGTTTCTCACACAGGACATACAGAGTACAGTCTAATATTTCAGACTGTTTCTCACACAGGACATACAGAGTACAGTCTAATATTTCAGACTGTTTCTCACACAGTACATACAGAGTACAGTCTAATATTTCAGACTGTTTCTCACACAGGACATACAGAGTACAGTCTAATATTTCAGACTGTTTCTCACACAGTACATACAGAGTACAGTCTAATATTTCAGACTGTTTCTCACACAGTACATACAGAGTACAGTCTAATATTTCAGACTGTTTCTCACACAGGACATACAGAGTACAGTCTAATATTTCAGACTGTTTCTCACACAGGACATACAGAGTACAGTCTAATATTTCAGACTGTTTCTCACACAGTACATACTGAGTACAGTCTAATATTTCAGACTGTTTCTCACACAGTACATACAGAGTACAGTCTAATATTTCAGACTGTTTCTCACACAGTACATACTGAGTACAGTCTAATATTTCAGACTGTTTCTCAGACAAGTATAAAGTCACTCACTGAAAAAGGGGGTTTAAACATCATAGTTGATTGGCCAATGCACACAAGGAAATGAAACAGACTTATAAAATGTTATGAAAAGAGTCGGTGGTTATAAAAAAAAGCCGAAATTTAAAGTACAATATTTCTTCTCCAAAATAATTATGTGTACTGATCTCACACGACATTACTTCTCTTGACTAATGCGATGGGTCATTGGTCATTTTGTGCATACTTTGTGTCCACAATACCATTAACATTCACGACCATCCAAGGGATACAACCCCATAATTAGAAACACATTGTACAGGTAATGTTACTTCCCTGAAATCTGCTACCCTGTATTCAGAATGTTATAGATTATTATTTTCACTTGAAGCTGCGTGATATTAGTGACACTCCCAGCAGTGGTGTGCTGTATATTATTACAGGGTGTATATGTTGGCAAAACATTACAAGGCTGCAAATGGGATTTGAACCAGTTCCATTCAGCTGGTACCTATTCATCTCGACGTATATAAGTGAAACTAGAAAGAGGCTGCAGGCTGCTAAAAAAAAAACTCATTGGCTCACAGGCCAATTCGTGAATATTTGTACAGAATTTAAAAAATCCAAACTGGCCCTACTGTTGCTGACAAAGTCGATGGCACAGGCCACCGGCATGCTCATTATATTCATGTGACAGCCATTATTAAGCCGTGTTTCTTAGATTACCAGACCCGATATGAGCCTGACAATCGTTATAAAATATATGTGATATATTATCTTATAATATAATTATATATCAATCTGACTTGATTGATGCCTTTAGGATAAATGAGGTCAGTCCTAAGGATAATCTGTTATTCTATCATTTTTTTCTGTTGATTTTTTGTTTGTTTCATTGATATTTTTTTGTATATTTTGTGTTTCATTGATATTTTTGTCTATTTTGTGTTTCATTGATACTTTTTGACTATTTTGTGTTTCATGGATATTTTTTTTCTACTTTTTTGTTTCATGGATATTTTTTGTCTCTTTCTTGTATCATGGATATTTTTTCTCTATTTTTTGTTTCAATGATATTTATTCTTTTACTTTTTGTTTCAATTATATTTTTTGTCTATTTTTTGTTTCAAAGATATGCTTTGTATATTTTTTGTTTCTATATTTTTGTTCTATTTTTGTTTCAATACTTTTTATCTATTTTTTGTTTCATAGATATGCTTTGTCTATTTTTATTTCATGGATATTTTGTGTTTCATTGATATTTTTTCTCTTTTTTTATGTTTGATGGATATTTCTCTATTGTTTGTCTATTTTGTATTTCATTGGTATTTTGTGTCTATTTTTCACAGATATTTTTTCTCTATTTTTTGTCTTTTTTGCTTTCATGGATTATTTGTTTGAAAAACCCCGGGAATTGCGAGCGATTAGCTCTTACTTTCTATGTGCAATGGTGAGGTTTTTCTTAGCTGTCTTTCATACCCAAGAAACTTCAGCTTTCGGCTTAGTGTTCAAGAGGAACATTGAAGAAGCCTTCTACTCATAGCGGCCTATAATTGCATAGATGCCAAGCTAGAAAGATTCCATAAGACTCAATATAATGGCATATATTGGATATTTTTTGTCTATTTTTTTGTTTCATGGATATTTCTCTATTTTTTGTTTCATGGATGTTTTGTTTCTCTATTTTAATTTTTTGTTTCATGGATATTTCTCTATTTTTTGATATAATTTTTGTTTCATGGATACTTCTATATTTTATGTCTATTTTTTTGTTTCATTGATATTTTGGTGTATTGTGTCTACTGTTTGTTCCATGGATTTTTTGGTATGTTTTGTCTGCTTTGTTTCATGGATATTTTGTGTCTATTTTTGGTTTCATAGATTTATTTGTCAATTTTTTGTTTCATGGATATTTCTTTATTGTTTGTAGATTTTTCTTTCACAGATATTTTTTATCTATTTTTCACAGATATTTGTTGTCTATTTTATGTTTCATGGATATTTTTGTGTGTATTTTTTTCATGGATATTTTGGAGTGTTTTTATATATTTTGTTTGATGAATATTTTTTCTCTATTTTTTTGTTGCATTGATATTTTTTGTCTATGTTTGTTTCATGGATTGTTTGTTTGAAAAACCCTGAGAATTGCGAGCAATTAGCTCTTACTTTCTATGTGCAATGGTGAGGTTTTTCTTAGCTGTCTTTCATACCAAAGAAACTTCAGCTTTCGGCTTAGTGTTCAATAAGAACATTGAAGAAGCCTTCTACTTATAGCGGCCTATAATTGCATAGATGCCATGCTAGAAAAATTCCATAAGACTCAATATAATGGCATATAATGGATATTTTGTGTCAATTTTTTGTTTCATGAATAACTCTCTATTTTTGTCTATTTTTTGTTTCATGGATATTTATCAATGTTTTGTCTAATTTGGGTTTTATGGATACTTCTTTATTTTATGTCTATTTTTTGTTTCATTGATATTTTGGTGTATTGTGTCTACTGTTTGTTCCATGGATTTTTGGTGTGTTTTGTCTGCTTTTGTTTCATGGATATTTTATGTCTATTTTTTGTTTCATAGATTTATTTGTCAATTTTTTTGTTTCATGGATATTTCTCTATTGTTTGTAGATTTTTTATTTTATTGATATTTTTTATCTATGTTTCATAGATATTTGTTGTCTATTTTTTCTTTCATAGATACTTTCTGTCTATTTTGTGTTTCATGGATACCTGTATATTTTTTGTTTCATGGATATTTATGTGTGTAATTTTTTCGGGTATTTGGGAGTGTTTTTATAATTTGTGTTTGATGAATATTTTTTGTCAATTTTTTGTTGGTCAATTGTGAATAAAGTACAATGGTTAATGTGATTATATAACTATCGAATGTAAAACATAAATAAATAACAATAAAACGTAGAACAAGGACAGTTATCCACGTATCGTCAAATCGGGACCTTACAATGTCCCAGTCAACTTAGCTTTTAATATTTTTATGGTTGTGTTTTCTTGACCATTATTTGTTTCATGAAAAAGGTCCCGATTTGGCTGATATGTGGTTAATTGTCCTTGTTATTTGTTTAATTCTTCTTCTTCTTCTTGTTCTGCGTTCGTTCTCAAACTCCTGTAGATTCGCAGGATGTAGTCTGGAGAACAGAATGCATTGTGTCATGATTTACAGCATTGCTGCAATATCTGCACCTTTTGGCCTGACACATCCGACTTCAGCATGGCTTTGGGTCACTGACCCTATATGGGATGGGACAGCCAACTCCATCCCATAACCTCCTTAGTTGCTTTTTACGACATGCATGGAAGGTAAACAGTGTTGCTATTCTTTGCTCCCTTTTCGGGCCCCATAACACACAGGCATTTCTGTTATTGAAATCAATTTATTTTTACATTCATTAGTTAGGTATTCACAGTAACCTTTGTACTTTTTTCAAGATTTGCCATTTGTTTGTTTGGTTACTGTGGTACTTTCCATTTTGTCTGACTTCCTCCAATATTGTGGTTGTTTTTATGTTGTTGTTTTTTTGCATGAATATTTTTGTCTATTTTGTGTTTCATGGATCATTTTTGTCTATTTTGTGTTTCATGGATACCTGTTTATTTTTTTGTTTTATTTATATTTTTTGCCTATTTTTTGTTTCATGGATATGTTTTGCATATATTTTGTTACAATTATTTTTGCTATTATTTTTTGTTTCAATATGTTTTTCCTTTTTTTTTTTGTTTCATAGATATGCTTTCTCAATTTTTTATTTCATGGATATTTTTCATTTATATTTTTTCTCTAGTTTTTGTTTCATTGATATTTTTGTTTCATGGATATTTTTTTCTATTTTTTATTTTATGGATATTTTTTGCCTATTTTATGTTTCATGAATAGTTTTCTCTATTTTTTATTTTATGGATATTTTTTATTTCCAATATTTTTTATCTATGCTTTGTTGCATGGATACTTTCTCTTTTTTCTGTTTCAATGATATTTTTTCTCTATTTTTTTGTTTCATTTATATTTTTTCAGTTTTTTTTGTTTCATGGATATTTTTTTCTCTACTGTTTGTTTCATGGATACTGTTTCTCTAATTTTTTATTTCATGGACTTTCATGGATATTTTTTCTCTATTTTCTATTTCAATGATTTTTTCCTTTATTTTCTGTTTCAATGAATTTTTTGAATTTTTTTGTTTCAATGATATTTTTGTGTCTGTTTTTTGTTTCAATGATATTTTGGTGTCTGTTTTTTGTTTCAATGATATTTTATGGTAAATTTTTGGTTTCAATGATATATTTTGGTCTATTTTTTGTTTCAAGGATATTTTTTGGTTTATTTTTTGTTTCATGTCCTATCATCTAGTCTGATCATCTCGTTCGGGTTATATCTAAATTTAGCTCTGGCGTGTTACCCTAGGCAACAAGAATATATAGTTTAAAAACATGTCAGTAGCATATCTACTCCACAATGTAACAATGATTTTCTAGGCAATACATACTTTCATTAGTCTGCCATTGCTTTCTTAACTGCTTGTGACGGAAATTAATCCTGGCACCAGAACCGCTCAATGCAAACACAGTTACAGTAAGCATTTAGTAAATGGAGACAAGCAATATGCTCGGATACCCCATGTGTTGTTGTTGTTCTTCGTCCATCACATGTGATGATGACTATTTGTTACATCCGCTTTTGAAAATTCAAATTTAGTTATATTCTTGATTATGAGTTCGTAGATGGCTAATGAGCCCTATTCGAGCTATAAATGTGTCTCACCATGCCCGATGTGGTCCACACAGCCCCATGTGTAACCTGCGCATGTTAGAAGAAAAGATTAGCAGTTTCGAAATGGAGGAAAGTTAGACTGAAACAGCAATCTCCAGATACACCTGCACTACAGTGTTGGTGCTTTGTTACTGAGATCTCCTTTAGCATGCAGGAAATGGAAGCACACATGGTCTATTGGCTAAAAATGTAATGACAATCCGTCTATTGGCTAAAAATGTAATGACAATTCGTCTATTGGCTAAAAATGTAATGACAATTCGTCTATTGGCTAAAAATGTAATGACAATTCGTCTATTGGCTAAAAATATAATGACAATTCGTCTATTGGCTAAAAATGTAATGACAATTCGTCTATTGGCTAAAAATGTAATGACAATTCGTCTATTGGCTAAAAATGTAATGACACTTCGTCTATTGGCTAAAAATGTAATGACAATCCGTCTATTGGCTAAAAATGTAATGACAATCCGTCTATTGGCTAAAAATGTAATGACAATCCATCTATTGGCTAAAAATGTAATGACAATTCGTCTATTGGCTAAAAATGTAATGACAATCCGTCTATTGGCTAAAAATGTAATGACAATCCGTCTATTGCCTAAAAATGTAATGACAATCCGTCTATTGCCTAAAAATGTAATGACAATCCGTGGTGATCCATGGTTGCCTGTTGTAGACGATCATGAATCTGATTCTGTGGTGGAGTGTCCAGAGTGCGTTTCGGATTGTGAAAGTACCACCTCCAGTATATTGTATTATCTGATTCTGTGGTGGAGTGTCCAGTGTGCGTTTCGGATCGTGAAAGTACCACCTCCAGTATATTGTATTATCTGATTCTGTGGTGGAGTGTCCAGAGTGCATTTCGGATCGTGAAAGTACCACCTCCAGTATATTGTATTATCTGATTCTGTGGTGGAGTGTCCAGAGTGCGTTTCGGATCGTGAAAGTACCACCTCCAGTATATTGTATTATCTGATTCTGTGGTGGAGTGTCCAGAGTGCATTTCGGATCGTGAAAGTACCACCTCCAGTATATTGTATTATCTGATTCTGTGGTGGAGTGTCCAGAGTGCGTTTCGGATCGTGAAAGTACCACCTCCAGTATATTGTATTATCTGATTCTGTGGTGGAGTGTTCAGAGTGCGTTTCGGACGGTCAAAGTATCAGGTTCAAAAACTAATGTAGTTAAATATGCATCTGGACTGTTCAGAAAGCAATGGTAACCTAATGAACAGATTTATATCCCTAGAAAGTCTGCACAGCCAAAACATGCTGATTTTATCGTTGTGTCCTGAATGGAATATACAACCACCTTGTTCTGGTATCAGGATCGCTGTTGACTAGGTGACGCCACAATGTTAAGCTATCACATATTTTCTGATGCTCTTTATCTTTGCAAATCTTTCTCTCATTTATGCCAATTGTAAGTATATTGCCCAAACCCACCGTCTCATGAATCAGGATAAATTCAAGACAACATCATAAGTATTGTGGCAATGTTTATTTCATATTATGTAGAAGCCAATTGTATGGACGGAATGTGAAGATAGAAAATGCAAAATATTTGATACAGTCACAAGGCAGTACCATTAGTTTAGTTTATATAAGTAAAGTTTAGTTTTTTGAAGCATTGTCGATGCACTGTGGGAAAAATTATCAGTTTCTACCAGCACATGGCGAAGAGTATTCATGCTGATGGTTCCTGTTGCTAAATGGATACACACACACACACCTTAGAGACCTTCTCAGTTGCCCTGTTCAGCAAGATCCAGGAGTAATTCCGAATTCTTAAAGTCACATTATCATATCTCCTTTTAGTTTGATGTTCTTATTTAGAGAATGTGCACGTAAGGATCTTAATATGTCTTTCTTCTTCATAATTAATTACCCTAGTTTTTTTAACGCTAATGTGTCAGCTCTTTTATTGTCACGGACCCCTGCATGTCCAGGAGAATAGTTCCACAGAATTCTTTGCAGATCAGGATATGCAATATACCTCAGCCATTCATGTCTGGGCCAGTCATTTTCGATCTTTCTAAGCATGAATTGAGAATATGTGATTATTACAGCTTTCAATGTGTATGTGCTGGAAATCCACTTTAGTGCTGCTGTAACTGCTTTATATTCCATCCTCTCTTTGGAGGTTGCTGCCATTTTACTTCTTTACAATTCTACCCCCCCCCCCTTTTTTGGGGGGACACAGACAATCCGTGGGATGAGGCAACCATTCTTAAACATAAAACCACTTTACCCGCTTCTTTCTGCATGCATTGCAGGTTAGTGTTGATATTCGTAATCCTTCATTCTCGCCACAGCAACAGATAGATTAGAACTGAATTAACAAGACAAACTTGCGAGAGTTCGTATCAAAAATATCATTTTCTACTATAATTTATAGTAATTGTAACAAATTTACATACTAGAATTTATAGTAATGAACAAATTTACATACTAAAATTTAGAGTAATTGTAACAAATTTACCAACTACAATTTATAGTTATTTTAACGACTTTATTATTAAGTAATTCGAATTTATAATTATTGTAACATATTTATCATTAAGTCATTATATATTATAGTTATTGTAAGTAACCTCTGGTGGGGGGGGGGAGGTAATGTGCCAAACGCATCTTTGACGAGGCCAAACATAAAAAAATAATTGTCATACTGTATTATTTCCGTTAGGGAGTTACAGGGAGTATTTCAGTGGCTTGTGGGATAAAGTTAGGGATTTCCAGGGAATAAATGAGTGTCTTGTATGATAAAAGCCACAGACCCTTGCTGTCGTTACGTCATGTTCAGGGTGAGTTTTTTAATTTACACAGCTTTCTGTAAAAAAAACACACGGCTTTCTTGTTGTTTTTAAGGAACCACCCCTCTTTGAAGTTTATTGATCTTAACACTTCTTGATTTCTCTTTCTAGCTGTTCATGGTATACGAAAAATTCTAATCTAGCATTTGATTTCGAAAGCAGCGATACTCTTTGGTAATTTTTTATTTAGTGTCCATGCCTCACAACCATATATTATCACTGGACATACACATGTTCTGATCATACATAATTTGGCTGTGCTGCTGGTACCTTGTCAAAGCTTTTTCATTTTTTTTCAATTTTTTCATTACAATTGTTCTCTTAAACACGGGTTTGGGGTTCATGTGAGTATTCATAATATATTTACGTCACTATTTTCTGTGTCAGGTCTGCTACAAAATGTAAACACATCTAATTCTAAATATAACACAATCACATGCTCGCCCGTGTGTTGCTGGGGCCCGAAAGGGGAGTAAAGAATAGCAACACTGTTTACCTTCAATGCATGTAGTAAAAGGCGACTAAAGAGGTTATGGGATGGAGTTGGCTGCCCCATCCCATATAGGGTCAGTGACCCAAAGCCATGCTGAAGTTGGATGTATCAGGTTGAAAGGCGCAGATATCGCAGCAATGCTGTAAACCATGACAAAACGCATTACATTCTCTGTACTAAATCATGCTAATATGCAGGAGTTTGAGAATGAATGAAGAAGAAGAAGAATATAACACATAATCATGAATTAACTCTTCAAAAAAATGTGTCTGGCAGAATCACTACCAATAAAGTATGTCAGGCAGAATCACTAACAATAAAGTGTGTCAGGCAGAATCACTACCAATAAAGTGTGTCAGGCAGAATCACTAACAATAAAGTGTGTCAGGCAGAATCACTACCAATAAAGTGTGTCAGGCAGAATCACTACCAATATAGTGTGTCAGGCAGAATCCCTACCAATAAAGTGTCACCTGCAGAATCACTACCAATAAAGAGTGTCCAGAAGTATCACTACCAATAAAGTGTATCAGGCAGAATCACTAAAAATAAAGTGTGTCAGGCAGAATCACTACAAGTAAAGTGTATCAGGCAAAATCACTACAAATAAAGTGTGTCAGGCAAAATCACTACCAATAAAGTGTGTCAAGCAGAATCACTACCAATACAGTGTGTCAGGCAAAATTACTACTAATAAAGTGTGTCAGGCAAAATTACTATCAATAAAGTGTGTCTGGCAGAATCACTACCAATAAAGTGTCTCCTGCGGAGTCACTACCAATAAAGAGTGTCCAGAAGAATCACTACCAATAAAGTGTGTCAGGCAGAATCACTACAAATAAAGTGTGTCAGGCAAAATTACTACTAATAAAGTGTGTGAGGCAAAATTACTACCAATAAAGTGTGTCAGGCAGAATCACTACCAATACAGTGTTTCAGGCAGAACCACTACCAATAAAGTGTGTCAGGCAGAATCACTACCAATAAAGTGTGTCTGGCAGAATCACTACCAATACAATGTCTCAGGCTGAATCACTTCCAATAAAGTGTGTCAGGTAGAATCACTACAAATAAAGTGTGTCAGGCAAAATCACTACCAATAAAGTGTGTCAGGAAGAATCACTACCAATACAGTGTGTCAGGCAAAATTACTACTAATAAAGTGTGTCAGGCAAAATTACTATCAATAAAGTGTTTCTGGCAGAATCACTACCAATAAAGTGTCTCCTGCGGAGTCACTACCAATAAAGAGTGTCTGGAAGAATCACTACCAATAAAGTGTGTCAGGCAGAATCACTACCAATACAGTGTTTCAGGCAGAACCACTACCAATAAAGTGTGTCAGGCAGAATCACTACCAATAAAGTGTATCATGCAGAATCACTAAAAATAAAGTGTGTCAGGCAGAATCACTACTAATAAAGTGTGTCAGGCAAAATTACTATCAATAAAGTGTGTCTGGCAGAATCACTACCAATAAAGTGTCTCCTGCGGAGTCACTACCAATAAAGAGTGTCCAGAAGAATCACTACCAATAAAGTGTGTCAGGCAGAATCACTACAAATAAAGTGTGTCAGGCAAAATTACTACTAATAAAGTGTGTCAGGCAAAATTACTACCAATAAAGTGTGTCAAGCAGAATCACTACCAATACAGTGTGTCAGGCAAAATTACTACTAATAAAGTGTGTCAGGCAAAATTACTATCAATAAAGTGTTTCTGGCAGAATCACTACCAATAAAGTGTCTCCTGAGGAGTCACTAGCAATAAAGAGTGTCCAGAAGAATCACTACAAATAAAGTGTGTCAGGCAGAATCACTACCAATATAGTGTGTCAGGCAGAATCACTACCAATAAAGTGTGTCAGGCAGAATCACTACAAATAAAGTTTATCACGCAGAATCACTACCAATAAAGTGTGTCAGGCAGAATCACTACCAATAAAGTGTGTCTGGCAGAATCACTACCAATAAAGTGTTTCAGGCAGAATCACTTCCAATAAAGTGTGTCAGGTAGAATCACTACAAATAAAGTGTGTCAGGCAAAATCACTACCAATAAAGTGTGTCAGGCAGAATCACTACCAATACAGTGTGTCAGGCAAAATTACTAATAATAAAGTGTGTCAGGCAAAATTACTATCAATAAAGTGTGTCTGGCAGAATCACTACCAATAAAGTGTCTCCTTCGGAGTCACTACCAATAAAGAGTGTCCAGAAGAATCACTACCAATAAAGTGTGTCAGGCAGAATCACTACAAATAATGTGTGTCAGGCAAAATTACTACTAATAAAGTGTGTCAGGCAAAATTACTACCAATAAAGTGTGTCAGGCAGAATCACTACCAATACAGTGTTTCAGGCAGAACCACTACCAATAACGTGTGTCAGGCAGAATCACTACCAATAAAGTGTGTCTGGCAGAATCACTACCAATAAAGTGTCTCAGGCAGAATCACTTCCAATAAAGTGTGTCAGGTAGAATCACTACAAATAAAGTGTGTCAGGCAAAATCACTACCAATAAAGTGTGTCAGGCAGAATCACTACAAATAAAGTGTGCCAGGCAAAATTACTACAAATAAAGTGTGTCAGGAAGAATCACTACCAATAAAGTGTATCCGGCAGAATCACTAACAATAAAGTGTGTCAGGCAGAATCACTACAAATAAAGTGTGTCAGGAAAAATTACTACTAATAAAGTGTGTCAGGCAAAATTACTACCAATAAAGTGTGTCAGGCAGAATCACTACCAATACAGTGTTTCAGGCAGAACCACTACCAATAAAGTGTGTCAGGCAGAATCACTACCAATAAAGTGTGTCTGGCAGAATCACTACCAATAAAGTGTCTCAGGCAGAATCACTTCCAATAAAGTGTGTTAGGTAGAATCACTACAAATAAAGTGTGTCAGGCAAAATCACTACCAATAAAGTGTGTCAGGCAGAATCACTACCAATACAGTGTGTCAGGCAAAATTACTACTAATAAAGTGTGTCAGGCAAAATTACTATCAATAAAGTGTTTCTGGCAGAATCACTACCAATAAAGTGTCTTCTGCGGAGTCACTACCAATAAAGAGTGTCCAGAAGAATCACTACCAATAAAGTGTGTCAGGCAGAATCACTACCAATATAGTGTGTCAGGCAGAATCACTACCAATAAAGTGTGTCAGGCAGAATCACTACCAATAAAGTGTATCAGGTAGAATCACTACCAATAAAGTGTGTCAGGCAGAATCACTACCAATAACATGTATCCGGCAGAATCACTAACAATAAAGTGTGTCAGGCAGAATCACTACAAATAAAGTGTGTCAGGCAAAATTACTACTAATAAAGTGTGTCAGGTAAAATTACTACCAATAAAGTGTGTCAGGCAGAATCACTACCAATACAGTGTTTCAGGCAGAACCACTACCAATAAAGTGTGTCAGGCAGAATCACTACAAATAAAGTGTGTCAGGCAGAATCACTACAAATAAAGTGTATCAGGCAAAATCACTACCAATAAAGTGTGTCAGGCAGAATCTCTACCAATAAAGTGTGTCATGCAAAATCACTTCCAAGAAAGTGTATCAGGCAGAATCACTACCAATAAAGTGTGTCAGACAGAATCACTACCAATAGAGTGTGTCAGAAAGAATCACTACCAATAAAGTGTATCAGGCAGAATCACAACCAATAAAGTGTGTCAGGCAGAATCACTAAAAATAAAATGTGTCAGGCAAAATTACTACTAATAAAGTGTGTCAGGCAAAATTACTACCAATAAAGTGTGTCAGGCAGAATCACTACCAATACAGTGTTTCAGGCAGAACCACTACCAATAAAGTGTGTCAGGCAGAATCACTACCAATAAAGTGTATTATGCAGAATCACTAAAAATAAATTGTGTCAGGCAGATTAACTACTAATAAAGTGTGTCAGGCAAAATTACTATCAATAAAGTGTGTCTGGCAAAATCACTACCAATAAAGTGTCTCCTGCGGAGTCACTACCAATAAAGAGTGTCCAGAAGAATCACTACCAATAAAGTGTGTCAGGCAAAATTACTACTAATAAAGTGTGTCAGGCAAAATTACTACCAATAAAGTGTGTCAAGCAGAATCACTACAAATAAAGTGTGTCAGGCAAAATTACTACTAATAAAGTGTGTCAGGCAAAATTACTACCAATAAAGTGTGTCAAACAGAATCACTACCAATACAGTGTGTCAGGCAAAATTACTACTAATAAAGTGTGTCAGGCAAAATTACTATCAATAAAGTGTTTCTGGCAGAATCACTACCAATAAAGTGTCTCCTGAGGAGTCACTACCAATAAAGAGTGTCCAGAAGAATCACTACCAATACAGTGTTTCAGGCAGAACCACTACCAATAAAGTGTGTCAGGCAGAATCACTACCAATAAAGTGTGTCAGGCAGAATCACTACCAATAAAGTGTATCAGGTAGAATCACTACCAATAAAGTGTGTCAGGCAGAATCACTACCAATAACGTGTATCCGGCAGAATCACTAACAATAAAGTGTGTCAGGCAGAATCACTACAAATAAAGTGTGTCAGGCAAAATTACTACTAATAAAGTGTGTCAGGTAAAATTACTACCAATAAAGTGTGTCAGGCAGAATCACTACCAATACAGTGTTTCAGGCAGAACCACTACCAATAAAGTGTGTGAGGCAGAATCACTACCAATAAAGTGTGTCAGGCAGAATCACTACAAATAAAGTGTATCAGGCAAAATCACTACCAATAAAGTGTGTCAGGCAGAATCTCTACCAATAAAGTGTGTCATGCAAAATCACTTCCAAGAAAGTGTATCAGGCAGAATCACTACCAATAAAGTGTGTCAGACAGAATTACTACCAATAGAGTGTGAGGCAGAATCACTACAAAAAAAGTGTGCCAGGCAAAAATCACTACCAATAAAGTGTGTCAGACAGAATCACTACCAATAGAGTGTGTCAGAAAGAATCACTACCAATAAAGTGTATCAGGCAGAACCACTACCAATAAAGTGAGTCAGGCAGAATCACTACTAATAAAGTGTATTATGCAGAATCACTAAAAATAAAGTGTGTCAGGCAGAATCACTACTAATAAAGTGTGTCAGGCAAAATTACTATCAATAAAGTGTGTCTGGCAGAATCACTACCAATAAAGTGTCTCCTGCGGAGTCACTACCAATAAAGAGTGTCCAGAAGAATCACTACCAATAAAGTGTGTCAGGCAGAATCACTACAAATAAAGTGTGTCAGGCAAAATTACTACCAATAAAGTGTGTCAGGCAGAATCACTACCAATAAAGTGTGTCAGGCAAAATTACTAATAATAAAGTGTGTCAGGCAAAATTACTATCAATAAAGTGTTTCTGGCAGAATCACTACCAATAAAGTGTCTCCTGCGGAGTCACTACCAATAAAGAGTGTCCAGAAGAATCACTACCAATACAGTGTTTCAGGCAGAACCACTATCAATAAAGTGTGTCAGGCAGAATCACTACCAATAAAGTGTATCAGGCAGAATCACTACCAATAAAGTGTCTCAGGCAGAATCACTTCCAATAAAGTGTGTCAGGTAGAATCACTACAAACAAAGTGTGTCAGGCAAAATCACTACCAATAAAGTGTGTCAGGCAAAATTACTATCAATAAAGTGTTTCTGGCAGAATCACTACCAATAAAGTGTCTCCTGCGGAGTCACTACCAATAAAGAGTGTCCAGAAGAATCACTACCAATAAAGTGTGTCAGGCAGAATCACTACCAACATAGTGTGTCAGGCAGAATCACTACCAATAAAGTGTGTCAGGCAAAATTACTAATAATAAAGTGTGTCAGGCAAAATTACTATCAATAAAGTGTTTCTGGCAGAATCACTACCAATAAAGTGTCTCCTGCGGAGTCACTACCAATAAAGAGTGTCCAGAAGAATCACTACCAATACAGTGTTTCAGGCAGAACCACTACCAATAAAGTGTGTCAGGCAGAATCACTACCAATAAAGTGTATCAGGCAGAATCACTACCAATAAAGTGTATCAGGCAGAATCACTACCAATAAAGTGTGTCAGGCAGAATCACTACCAATAAAGTGTATCCGGCAGAATCACTAACAATAAAGTGTGTCAGGCAGAATCACTACAAATAAAGTGTGCCACGCAAAATTACTACTAATAAAGTGTGTAAGGCAAAATTACTACCAATAAAGTGTGTCAGGCAGAATCACTACCAATACAGTGTTTCAGGCAGAATCACTACAAATAAAGTGTGTCAGGCAGAATCACTACAAATAATGTGTGTCAGGCAAAATTACTACTAATAAAGTGTGTCAGGCAAAATTACTACCAATAAAGTGTGTCAGGCAGAATCACTACCAATACAGTGTTTCAGGCAGAACCACTACCAATAAAGTGTGTCAGGCAGAATCACTACCAATAAAGTGTGTCTGGCAGAATCACTACCAATAAAGTGTCTCAGGCAGAATCACTTCCATTAAAGTGTGTCAGGTAGAATCACTACAAACAAAGTGTGTCAGGCAAAATCACTACCAATAAAGTGTGTCAGGCAAAATTACTATCAATAAAGTGTTTCTGGCAGAATCACTACCAATAAAGTGTCTCCTGCGGAGTCACTACCAATAAAGAGTGTCCAGAAGAATCACTACCAATAAAGTGTGTCAGGCAGAATCACTACCAACATAGTGTGTCAGGCAGAATCACTACCAATAAAGTGTGTCAGGCAGAATCACTACCAATAAAGTGTCTCAGGCAGAATCACTACCAATAAAGTGTGTCAGGCAGAATCACTACCAATAAAGTGTATCCGGCAGAATCACTAACAATAAAGTGTGTCAGGCAGAATCACTACAATTAAAGTGTGTCAGGCAAAATTACTACTAATAAAGTGTGTCAGGCAGAATCACTACAAATAAAGTGTGTCAGGCAGAATCACTACAAATAATGTGTGTCAGGCAAAATTACTACTAATAAAGTGTGTCAGGCAAAATTACTACCAATAAAGTGTGTCAGGCAGAATCACTACCAATACAGTGTTTCAGGCAGAACCACTACCAATAAAGTGTGTCAGGCAGAATCACTACCAATAAAGTGTGTCTGGCAGAATCACTACCAATAAAGTGTCTCAGGCAGAATCACTTCCAATAAAGTGTGTCAGGTAGAATCACTACAAACAAAGTGTGTCAGGCAAAATCACTACCAATAAAGTGTGTCAGGCAAAATTACTATCAATAAAGTGTTTCTGGCAGAATCACTACCAATAAAGTGTCTCCTGCGGAGTCACTACCAATAAAGAGTGTCCAGAAGAATCACTACCAATAAAGTGTGTCAGGCAGAATCACTACCAACATAGTGTGTCAGGCAGAATCACTAACAATAAAGTGTGTCAGGCAGAATCACTACCAATAAAGTGTCTCAGGCAGAATCACTACCAATAAAGTGTGTCAGGCAGAATCACTACCAATAAAGTGTATCCGGCAGAATCACTAACAATAAAGTGTGTCAGGCAGAATCACTACAATTAAAGTGTGTCAGGCAAAATTACTACTAATAAAGTGTGTCAGGCAAAATTACTACCAATAAAGTGTGTCAGGCAGAATCACTACCAATACAGTGTTTCAGGCAGAACCACTACCAATAAAGTGTGTCAGGCAGAATCACTACCAATAAAGTGTATCAGGCAGACCACTAAAAATAAGGTGTGTCAGGCAGAATCACTACCAATAAAGTGTATCCGGCAGAATCACTAACAATAAAGTGTGTCAGGCAGAATCACTACAAATAAAGTGTGTCAGGCAAAATTACTACTAATAAAGTGTGTCAGGCAAAATTACTACCAATAAAGTGTGTCAGGCAGAATCACTGCCAATACAGTGTTTCAGGCAGAACCACTACCAATAAAGTGTGTCAGGCAGAATCACTACCAATAAAGTGTGTCTGGCAGAATCACTACCAATAAAGTGTCTCAGGCAGAATCACTTCCAATAAAGTGTGTTAGGTAGAATCACTACAAATAAAGTGTGTCAGGCAAAATCACTACCAATAAAGTGTGTCAGGCAGAATCACTACCAATACAGTGTGTCAGGCAAAATTACTACTAATAAAGTGTGTCAGGCAAAATTACTATCAATAAAGTGTTTCTGGCAGAATCACTACCAATAAAGTGTCTCCTGCGAAGTCACTACCAATAAAGAGTGTCCAGAAGAATCACTACCAATAAAGTGTGTCAGGCAGAATCACTACCAATATAGTGTGTCAGGCAGAATCACTACCAATAAAGTGTGTCAGGCAGAATCACTACCAATAAAGTGTATCAGGCAGAATCACTACCAATAAAGTGTGTCAGGCAGAATCACTACCAATAAAGTGTATCCGGCAGAATCACTAACAATAAAGTGTGTCAGGCAGAATCACTACAAATAAAGTGTGTCAGGCAAAATTACTACTAATAAAGTGTGTCAGGTAAAATTACTACCAATAAAGTGTGTCAGGCAGAATCACTACCAATACAGTGTTTCAGGCAGAACCACTACCAATAAAGTGTGTCAGGCAGAATCACTACCAATAAAGTGTGTCAGGCAGAATCACTACAAATAAAGTGTATCAGGCAAAATCACTACCAATAAAGTGTGTCAGGCAGAATCACTACCAATAAAGTGTGTCATGCAAAATCACTTCCAAGAAAGTGTATCAGGCAGAATCACTACCAATAAAGTGTGTCAGACAGAATCACTACCAATAGAGTGTGTCAGGCAGAATCACTACAAAAAAAGTGTGCCAGGCATTATCACAACCAATAAAGTGTGTCAGGCAGAATCACTAAAAATAAAATGTGTCAGGCAGATCACTACAAATAAAGTGTCAGGCAGAATCACTACCAATAAAGTGTGTCTGGCAGAATCACTACCAATAAAGTGTCTCAGGCAGAATCACTTCCAATAAAGTGTGTCAGGCAGAATCACTACAAATAAAGTGTGTCAGGCAAAATTACTACTAATAAAGTGTGTCAGGCAAAATTACTACCAATAAAGTGTGTCAGGCAGAATCACTACCAATACAGTGTTTCAGGCAGAACCACTACCAATAAAGTGTGTCAGGCAGAATCACTACCAATAAAGTGTGTCTGGCAGAATCACTACCAATAAAGTGTCTCAGGCAGAATCACTTCCAATAAAGTGTGTTAGGTAGAATCACTACAAATAAAGTGTGTCAGGCAAAATCACTACCAATAAAGTGTGTCAGGCAGAATCACTACCAATACAGTGTGTCAGGCAAAATTACTACTAATAAAGTGTGTCAGGCAAAATTACTATCAATAAAGTGTTTCTGGCAGAATCACTACCAATAAAGTGTCTCCTGCGAAGTCACTACCAATAAAGAGTGTCCAGAAGAATCACTACCAATAAAGTGTGTCAGGCAGAATCACTACCAATATAGTGTGTCAGGCAGAATCACTACCAATAAAGTGTGTCAGGCAGAATCACTACCAATAAAGTGTATCAGGCAGAATCACTACCAATAAAGTGTGTCAGGCAGAATCACTACCAATAAAGTGTATCCGGCAGAATCACTAACAATAAAGTGTGTCAGGCAGAATCACTACAAATAAAGTGTGTCAGGCAAAATTACTACTAATAAAGTGTGTCAGGTAAAATTACTACCAATAAAGTGTGTCAGGCAGAATCACTACCAATACAGTGTTTCAGGCAGAACCACTACCAATAAAGTGTGTCAGGCAGAATCACTACCAATAAAGTGTGTCAGGCAGAATCACTACAAATAAAGTGTATCAGGCAAAATCACTACCAATAAAGTGTGTCAGGCAGAATCACTACCAATAAAGTGTGTCATGCAAAATCACTTCCAAGAAAGTGTATCAGGCAGAATCGCTACCAATAACGTGTGTCAGACAGAATCACTACCAATAGAGTGTGTCAGGCAGAATCACTACAAAAAAAGTGTGCCAGGCAGAATCACAACCAATAAAGTGTGTCAGGCAGAATCACTAAAAATAAAATGTGTCAGGCAGATCACTACAAATAAAGTGTCAGGCAGAATCACTACCAATAAAGTGTGCCTGGCAGAATCACTACCAATAAAGTGTCTCAGGCAGAATCACTTCCAATAAAGTGTGTCAGGTAGAATCACTACAAATAAAGTGTTTCAGGCAGAACCACTACCAATAAAGTGTGTCAGGCAGAATCACTACCAATAAAGTGTGTCAGGCAGAATCACTACCAATAAAGTGTCTCAGGCAGAATCACTTCCAATAAAGTGTGTTAGGTAGAATCACTACAAATAAAGTGTGTCAGGCAAAATCACTACCAATAAAGTGTGTCAGGCAGAATCACTACCAATACAGTGTGTCAGGCAAAATTACTACTAATAAAGTGTGTCAGGCAAAATTACTATCAATAAAGTGTTTCTGGCAGAATCACTACCAATAAAGTGTCTCCTGCGAAGTCACTACCAATAAAGAGTGTCCAGAAGAATCACTACCAATAAAGTGTGTCAGGCAGAATCACTACCAATATAGTGTGTCAGGCAGAATCACTACCAATAAAGTGTGTCAGGCAGAATCACTACCAATAAAGTGTATCAGGCAGAATCACTACCAATAAAGTGTGTCAGGCAGAATCACTACCAATAAAGTGTATCCGGCAGAATCACTAACAATAAAGTGTGTCAGGCAGAATCACTACAAATAAAGTGTGTCAGGCAAAATTACTACTAATAAAGTGTGTCAGGTAAAATTACTACCAATAAAGTGTGTCAGGCAGAATCACTACCAATACAGTGTTTCAGGCAGAACCACTACCAATAAAGTGTGTCAGGCAGAATCACTACCAATAAAGTGTGTCAGGCAGAATCACTACAAATAAAGTGTATCAGGCAAAATCACTACCAATAAAGTGTGTCAGGCAGAATCACTACCAATAAAGTGTGTCATGCAAAATCACTTCCAAGAAAGTGTATCAGGCAGAATCGCTACCAATAACGTGTGTCAGACAGAATCACTACCAATAAAGTGTGTCAGGCAGAATCACTACAAAAAAAGTGTGCCAGGCAGAATCACAACCAATAAAGTGTGTCAGGCAGAATCACTAAAAATAAAATGTGTCAGGCAGATCACTACAAATAAAGTGTCAGGCAGAATCACTACCAATAAAGTGTGCCTGGCAGAATCACTACCAATAAAGTGTCTCAGGCAGAATCACTTCCAATAAAGTGTGTCAGGTAGAATCACTACAAATAAAGTGTGTCAGGCAAAATCACTACCAATAAAGTGTGTCAGGCAGAATCACTACCAATACAGTGTGTCAGGCAAAATTACTACTAATAAAGTGTGTCAGGCAAAATTACAATCAATAAAGTGTGTCTGGCAGAATCACTACCGATAAAGTGTGTCAGGCAGAATCACTACCAATATAGTGTGTCAGGCAGAATCACTACCAATAAAGTGTGTCAGGCAGAATCACTACCAATAAAGTGTATCAGGCAGAATCACTACCAATAAAGTGTGTCAGGCAGAATCACTACCAATAAAGTGTATCCGGCAGAATCACTAACAATAAAGTGTGTCAGGCAGAATCACTACCAATACAGTGTCCAGCAGAATCACTAACAATAAAGTGTGTCACGAAGAATCACTACAAGTAAAGTGTGTCAGTCAGAATCACTACCAATAAAGAGTGTCCAGCAGAATCACTAACAATAAAGTGTGTCAGGTAGAATCACTACCAATAAAGAGTGTCCAGCAGAATCACTAACAATAAAGTGTGTCAGGCAAAATCACTACAAATAAAGTGTGTCAGGCAAAATTACTACTAATAAAGTGTGTCAGGCAAAATTACTACCAATAAAGTGTGTCAGGCAGAATCACTACCAATACAGTGTTTCAGGCAGAACCACTACCAATAAAGTGTGTCAGGCAGAATCACTACCAATAAAGTGTATCAGGCAGAATCACTAAAAATAAAGTGTGTCAGGCAGAATCACTACCAATAAAGTGTGTCAGGCAGAATCACTACAAATAAAGTGTATCAGGCAAAATCACTACCAATAAAGTGTGTCAGGCAGAATCACTACCAATAAAGTGTGTCAGGCAGAATAACTACAAATAAAGTGTATCAGGCAAAATCACTACCAATAAAGTGTGTCAGGCAAAATCACTACCAATAAAGTGTGTCAGGCAGAATCACTACCAATAAAGTGTGTCACAGAATCACTACCATTGAAGTGTGTCACGTAGAATCACTACAAGTAAAGTGTGTCAGGCAGAATCACTACCAATAAAGTGTGTCAGGCAGAATCACTACCAATAAAGAGTGTCCAGAAGAATCACTAAAAATAAAGTTTGTCAGGCAGAATCACTACCAATACAGTGTATCAGGCAGAATCACTATCAATACAGTGTATCAGGCAGAATCACTACCAATATCTAGAACTAGGTAACTTACTTTAACTAGAATGCTGTTCAACAGCATGTACTCCAGCAGCCAATTCCAATCTACAAGCTCTGGACAAGGTACAAAATCAAGCACTTCGCCTTATAACAGGTGCTATGAAGACCTCTCCCATAAATGAAATGGGGACAATTGCAGGCACCACCCCCTTACCATACAGTCGAGACACTAAAACCATGATACATGTATAAAGGTACAAAAGCATCCCAGCACATCTAATGAAGGTCAGATTCAGTGACGTAGCCAGTGGAAGGCTGAAGATAAGCAGTTTTATTCACCGATCCTCCGCTGAAGACGGATGTGTCTGGCCATTGGCGCAGATAAACCGTGACAAAGCATTTCCATTTACTGTACTACATCCTGCTGGTAATCTAGTTGGACCATTGTCCTACTACAAGAGAGATCCAGTGGAAGTTGGATATTGAACGCTGAAGAAGAAGAATTAACCGATACCAAAAAAAATACTAAACAGAAAGTATAAGGACGAACTACCAGACAAAACAAAAGAAATAACACCAACAAATTTCCCAGTTCAATGGGAACAATATCAAAGGATAAATATCAGAACCACCATAAACAACAAGTACCAGTACACTATGAGATAACTGAATAATCTTCAAACAAAAACAATAGTATGCAACATGATTGAAGATATGTACCACAGTGATTATGGAGGTGCTGAAGTTTACGTGTGTGTATTCGTCCATCACAAGATGATAATGACCATTTTTACAGCTACTTTTGAAAATTAATTTAGAATTGTTACCATGCCTAACAGTTCGTAGATGGTTAATGAGCCCTATTCGAGCTGTAAATGTTCTTGGACAGTTCGGACATGGAATGACGACTGTAGGCGAATGTTGGTCTATCCGTGGCTTTTTAGTTACTCTCCGCTGTTGGGTTGCACATTCTCCTCTTTTCACAAGATGATGCGCTCTTTTTGACTGTAGATATGAAGTTTACATAAAATATCAGCAAAAGAATAAACATTGCTGCAGAAATAACTAAAAATAAAACAAGCCAATGTCAACAGGTGGTATTTCATTCTTGTGCAATATATGTCTTTACAAGAATAAACTGCCAGAATAAAAATACCAAGACATCACCTACAAAGAAAAGGAGACCCTCATCAAAGATTTCAGAAAAGTTGATAAAAGACAACTATCAATATCTTTATAGAGCTTAGCATGTTATTATCTTCTGCATCAGAACTGCGCACACCATACAGAACAGCCATTTAAATAGATTACGTATGGCTCCATCACCTATGTGTCCATATGGACAGGCAGATAGGGTCCGCTGATTGTCGGACATAGTCGAAAAAACACAGCAGTTTCAACGCTGCTCCCCTAGTACCAGCGAGCTGTGATTATTTACAATTTTATAAAAGGTAACATTACAATGTAAAATGACGGCAGATGTGAAGCGAAGTTAAAAGGAACAGGAATGGCTAAAAGTACCTTCAATGACATAAGGAAAATAGTAACATCTAAACAAATTACATACAAGATAAAAATGAGAATTATAAAATGCTACATCTATTCTATAGTAATGTATGGCTAAGAAACATGGACACTGGGCCAACAATTAGAAGACACATTTTATGCCTTTGAGATGTGGGTATATAGAAGAATCCACAGCATTGACACTATCCTGATACAGACACATTTGATTGGGCAGGTCATTTGGTACGTATGCAAGACAATCGTCTGCCAAAGACACTTCTCTATGGTGAGCTGGAGAAGGGTACACGATCTCAAGGTGGCCAAAAGAAGCGCTACAAGAACTCGTTAAAGACCTAACTGAAAGCCTTTGAAATAGACCATGATACGCGTGAAGAACTTGCACAAAATAGATCTACATGGCGCTCTACAAGAAAACATAGCGCATCATCTTGTGAAATGATGAAACATGCAGCAGCAAACAGCGGATAGTAGCTAGAAAGTCACGGATATACCAAGATCGGTCTACAGTGGTCATTCCATTCCCGAACTGTCCAAGGATATTTACAGCTCGAATAGGGTTCATTAGCCATTTACGAACTCATAATTAAGGCCATAACTGAATTTTCAAAAGTGGATGTAACAAATGGTCATCATCACTTGTGATGGACGAACACAACAATATAGAAGAATAGGGAGAACATCATGGGAAAAGAAGAAAACAAACAAAGAGGTTCTAAAAACACTTAATATGAAGAAAGAATTACTAAGATAAATAAAGATTAGGCAAATAAAATATTTTGAACATATTAAAAGACATGACTCCTTATTGAAGACCTTACTTGAGGGTAAAGTCAAAGGGAAGTGAGTAAGAAGTAGGCAGAGATGCATGTGGGAGAGTAACATCACAAGATGGACAGGTTACAGTCTGGCAGAGTGCCCCACCAAAACAAGAGACAGGGGATGATGGCGATCTGTTGCAGCCAACCTTCGTTACCGAGACGGCAAAAAAAACAACAACGTTGCGAGAGACAAAGTTCCGCCAGTGTATTGACGGGAAGAAAAAAACTAGAGCAAAGAATAATAACACAACACTACAGCATACCATGCATGTTGTAAGCAGCGATTAAAGAGATTCGGTGTTGAATTAACAACCGAATTTTCCACGATTTTCGATTGCCTCCTAAAGACATACGGGAGGCGTGTCTTTTCCCTGACCATGAAGGAAAAGGAGGAAAAAGTTGAAATTTATTACAGCGATTACACACACACACACATACATATATACACACACACATACATACACACATACATGCATATATACATACATACGTACGTACGAACAAACATACATACATATATACATACATACATACGTACGTACGTACAAACATACATACATATATACATACACACATACATACATATATACATACATACATACATACATACATACATACATACATACATACATACATACATACATACATACATACATACATACATACATACATACATACATACATACATACATACATACATACATACATACATACATACATACATACAAACATACATACATATATACATACATACATACATACGTACGTACGAACATACATACATACTAACACACGCACACACATACTAACACACATACGTGTGTACGTGCGTGCGTGCGCGTACTCATGTTCATTATTACATGATGGTCAAACAGTCCCTTATGTAAGCTTAAATATATATATGCGTCATCAAGGAATAATTTTGATCAAAACATATTTTTGTCATAAATCTATGTTTTGTGATCCTCGTGTTTCATTATTACATTGTTTATACCTCAGTATTTTATTATTATAATTATACTTTTTTTAAAGGTACCCTTGTGGTTTATGTGTCTGTTTCTTTGAGAACCCCAGGAATTGTGAGCGATTACCTCTTACTTTATATGTGCAGTGGGGTGGTTTTTCTGAGCTTTCTTTCATACCCAGGAAACTTCAGCTTTCGGCTTAGTACAATGCCCATTTAAAGAAAATTCTACTCAGAGTGGTTCTATAATGTTATAGATGACATGCTACAAAGCTTCCACACGAGAGCCTCAATATAACGGCATGTCATCTACTAAGGTTTTCTGTTGCATTGGTGGTACCATTATGGTAATTTGCTATTCTGTCAACCGCGGACATGATTCAATTCTCTCTTGTTCTTCTGCGTTCGATTTCAGACACCTGATCAGTATTATGTAGTTCGGAGAACGAAGTGCATTGTGTTATTGCTTACATCTTAGCTGCGATATCTGCGCTTTTCGGCCTGCCAGATCCTACTTCAGCATATCTTCTGCGTCACTTTGACTCTTTGGGATGAAACAACCAACGTGAGCCCAAGACCTGCTTAGTCGCCTCTTACAACATGATTGGCAGGTAGCAATGTCGCCTTTCTTTACTCCAATTTATGACTCCGGAAACGCTCGGGCGACAATTTGGTTAAAACATCAAAGTTTTTAACCATCAGATGATAATAATAGAGGTCGTGTTCTGATAATTCAGACACCACGAATTCAAGAGTTTGTATTAAATAGTGTGTTCCTGAACCAAAACTGCCGGGGCATATAATACATCACGTTTTTATCATCCCAATTTTATTATTGGTCATGGTGATAGGATTATCTGAACCAGTACCCCCATGATATTTTATGCTCAAAAACCTCTAATATAACTAAATTGGACTCAGCCCCGTAGTTTAAAAAGTCGTACCTCACCACAAGGGGATCAACCCGTGATATATTCTTTCCAGAACGTGGTTTTCCTTATGGCTCTATTGAATTCTCCTCGGTCTTGAGCATGGTGTACCGCCTCCTTTAGGGCAGACATTCCTGTATATCTTCTGTCCAACGGCGTCTTGGTCGGCCTTTACCCCTGTTACCTTCTATCATCCTTCAAATATCACTATCTCTATACCATCATGTCTCTTAACATAACCGAAAGAAACTAGTTTTTCATTGAATATGGTTTTCAGAAGCCAGCCATCGTGGACGATGATTGTGCTTCGCACCTCCTGGTTTGTTTTCCTTGCTGTCCATGACTTTCTCAGAACTCTTCTGTAGCACTTTAATTCAAATGATGTCATTATATTGGATAATGTTTGATTTAATGCCCATCATTCGTATGCTTTGCATTCGTTGTTACTGGAAACACACATGTTTGTAATACGCACAATTTGGTTCTTATTTGGTTCGCAGGGGGATATCATCCTAATTTCCAGTGTTTGTACACAGGAATCATGGTCAACCTACATATGAGCTTTCCATAATAATATTTTTAACATTTAGACAGATGCATACAACAGAAAAAGAACAAACTATTTGTTTAATTCGTGTTTAAATTGAAAATGTAGTAGGAGTAGATTTCTTCACTTTATTTTGGCACAATAATTACTCTTCTTTTTCTTCTTCTTCTCGTTTGCAGTTTGACATGTCTGCACAGCAAGTCCTGTTTTCTTAATAAATGCTGCTGTATTTGAAAGCTCCTCAGTACTCCCATACATCTTACTGTGGATATCCATCTCTGTGGGACAGCGTTCTTCCCTTACCTGATTTAGTGTATTGCAGTCTTGCAGGATATATTCAGCGGTCCGTGTTGCCTGCCTAAAAGGGCACAGCGTTGATGGGACCAGTCTTAGTCTATTTAAGTGGCTGCTTAATTTGTTATGTCCTGTTCCTAGGCGGAAGATAATAACCTGCTCTGTCGAGATAGTGGTAATTGTCTTTTGGATTGTCGACTTTCCTGATAGATTTGATGAGTGTCCTCTTTTCTTGGTAGGTGATTTCTTGGTCTCTTTGTTCCTGTGTTAATCCATCCTTTGCTAGTCTATCTGCCTCTTCGTTTCCTGGTATGCCACAGTGGGATGATAACTAATTAGGGGACAATAATTAGTTAAAACAACTATTTATTGACAATTGTTCTTATTATCTCCCTTTGATTGCAAACGTTAAACCACCTTTTATAAAATGTGATGTTCTCTACTGCGACTAAATTAGGTTGATATGTCAAGACCTATCATTTGGAAAAACAAAATCAATATTATAAATGTATACATGTCTACAAGATTCATTAGTTTCAATATTAAACGCGTGCGGTTGCATCTGTGGGTCCCACAAATATCCCACTAGACAAACCACCCATGCAAAAGAAAACCTCAGTAGATGACATGCCGTTATATTGAGGTTTTCTTATGGAAGCCTGCAGCATCTATACAATTATAGACCCACTCTGAGTAGAAGACTCATTCAATAGGCATTGAACTGAGTTGAAAGCTAAGTCTCCTGGGTATGAAAGAAAGCTCACAAAAAATCACCCTACTGCACATAGGAAGTAAGAGCTAATAGCTAGCAATTACAGGGATTCAGAATCAATGAGCCGGTCAATATTAAATTGACAAATTAACTACTTGCATGGTTTATTCTTCTATTGATATGGGTGTGTGTGTGTTTTTTTGTTTGTGTGTGTGTGTGTGTGTGTGTGTGTGTGGGATGGGTGTTAACCACTTCCTACTTTTAGAAAATCATACATTTCTTTTATTGCTAGGAATTTAGCCAAAAGGTGAGCGAAACCCCTTCCTTGACGGTTTGTTAACAACAAAAAAGTCATCACCTTTCTCATGAAAAATACGGAATTATTTAATACAAAAACGGATGAATGCCTGTTTACAGTATTGTTTTGTTAGGAAAAACCCCTTTCACATCGAAAACATCTCTACGGCCCTGATAGTTATCTATGGACCTTTATGGAACAACGAACTCCACATCAAAATCCTCTTAATTTCTGCTTACGAAATGTAGGACAGGTAACAGTGAAGTTATTCTGTGCTCTCCTTCTAGTCCCGTCAAAACAAGGGTAGTTTATATCCTTTGCTCCCACCCAGGCCCGGAAACACAAGGGCAGTTTCTATTGGAAACTAAGTTTATTTAACTACCATTGCTTTCAGAGTGTTCACTAGAAACAAATTATCAAAGACATTCTTTCTTTTTAATTGTATCAAAAAACACAGGTTAGCTGTGTTGGAAATCTAATTTATTCATTGGAGGATCCCCTGACAGAAGACCCTTGACATTTATATAATATTCTGAGTTAATTTAATATGTCTACAGAAAATATACTATTACCACTGATATATGTATAAATAGATTTAAGTCTTTACACTCACCTGCGCTTAGTGTTACCATGCACCTGTGTCAAAAAGCGTACAAAACTGGTAAACATTATCACACTTCTCTTGTTTTCACGAAGTTATATCAAGTGTGATATAACTTTAGTGTGTTGATTCGAACACGTGACACATTCGTTATATGTCTATTAGTAAACTGACAGAAAGCGGGACACGTCAAAACCGGGAGAGATATCAGGCAGCGATATAAAACCAAGACAATCCCGTAAGACCGTGACTAACACATATCTGCCATTCACATAAACAAATGCATATTTCCGTTATTTTAGTGAGAAATATGTTTATCGAGACAATATATTTTGAGTCTCCTTTTAAAAAAAAAAACAGAACTCAACCAACACAATATATGTTTTTATATTGTGAATTTGCGTTATTGTTGAAAGTAAATGCTCTCTCAACCATTAAGTTTTTAAAACTCATTACTGCAATTCCTCACAAATAAAAAATTCGTTTAAATAAACGAAATTCTAATGTGAACCTGAGTCATTAAAAACTATACATTTGTAAATGTATCGAAAAACTTATTTTTTTCAACTTTTTGTTTTATTTTTATCAAAAATTTATTCTTTCCAATAAAACCAAATGAAATAATTTGACTAAGCATTAAAATACGTTGTATAACCGTGATACTAAATTATGCTAAAATGAATTATACTAAAATTTAGGTACACTAATTACAGATTATTTTTAAATGACAAAAACGTCGAGCGAAGCACTTTCTACGCAGCTCTTCTACGCCCCCGTAATCCTCTCTCGAGGCGGTTTGACATATCAGGCACCGCAGATTGAAAGCCAGTCGGACACTGAATTTGCCATCACTCAGCTAAGCACGTTTATGCTGTTCACATTCTGTACGAACGAAAACTTCGCCCCGGTGACTTCATCCTCAAGTTTAGTAAGCAATGTTTATCAAGTCAAAATATTTTGAGTTTACATTTTCTTTTAAAACTCAGCTGACACAGGCGGATGTCGTTATATTGTGGAATTGCGTTATTGTTCAAAGTAAATTTTCTCTAAAAATGAAGTTTTTTAAAACTCACTAATTGCAATTCCATTTTTCCAATCGAGAATACTAAATTTATTTTCTTGTGTTAACGAAATTATAGTTAGATATTTAAGAACTTTTAAATTAAGAATTATGGCCATAAAAACTGTAAGACTACATTACAACTTTTTATCAAAATACTTAATTTATTCTTTCAAATAAATAACAGTATCCAAATGTTAAATCAAAAATACGTTTAAGTGTAAGGGTGTAAATACAAATAATACTAAAATTTAGATAATTTCATGACAAAAAAGTCGAGTGAAGCACTTTCTAAGCAGCTCTCCTATACCCCCGTAATCCTCTCTCGAGGCGGTATGACATAGCAGGCGCCGACATTCGAAAGCCACTCGGACGCTGAGTATAGCTCACCACTCAGCTGAGCACGTTTATGCTGTTAACATTCCGTACGACCGAAAACTTCACCCCGGTGACTTCGTCCTGTCTTAACATGTCATATGGGGAGGAACCAGCCTAGATCCCAAGCGGTACTGTGACGAGCGAGCTGACTCGACACTGGCTGAACCTTGACCCCGCGGTGGAGTCTAAGACATGCGAACGGACTACTGACACTAGTTCCCATACAAAGTCAAGAGCCAACTTTTGTATAAAGTTCCGCGGGGAACTTGAACCTGATACGGACATTATCCCTTAACATTCAAAATCTTATGTGCCACACATTTTGTTACCCATGACAACAGTGAGGGAAGAATGTCGCGCATATTGCTTTCAAAAAACGTTTTTATAAATAGGAGAACGGGGAAAAGTTACATAAAATCTCTCAAAATATATTAGAGTTGTTTATTTAAATGATATTGCCAATTGTCAGATCAAAATATTTCTGTTTTGATGATTTATTAACATCTCATACTTATTACCACCCTTGATTTTGGAGTGTATGCCCGGCTATCGCCCTTGGTAAATAAATTCTACTATCTTTAACTTCCGGTTCAAATAATGTTTTTGTTTTGCTGAATCAAGAACTGGTTGATCATTAATTTAACACATTAATATCGTAGAAATTAAATATCTGTGCTACTGAAACGGATTTAATGATTTCCATATTTACATCATGATTCGTTCAACCTTATATAGTTGGCAATGAAGATCTAAAGCAAATTGCAATGAAACGATAGACATGGGAAATCTACTATCTAGATTCTAGACTGTACAACTTACTGTACTAGGTAGAACTTAGGTACTTGGACAAAATTGTCAGCAATGTGCTACATAATTACAAATAATATAGTTAGATAGCCCTTAAAAAATGCAATTCAACGATATATCACGCCTGTACGTCAACCCTGAAAAAAGCTAACGTATTTTTTTTCGTATTAATTTCACATCAAAATATTTTATGACACAGAGGAAAATATAAATAAAATGATAAAACTTGTGACCACCAAGCTGATAATTTCTCAATTATCTTTGTTATTTTCAATAATACAACTTGTTCAATAATACAAGTATTACAACCCACAAACTGTACATTTTTGTGTTCATGAAGACAAGACACACGCCAACACATCTATTATTCCCATTTCTGTAATTTTTAGGTATTTAAAAGTATTTAATCAAATACCACAGACATTAAATTGTGTTGGCAAAGACAAGACGCATCTGTTGCTCATATTTCTATAATTTTTAGTTGCGCTCTTGATCTAATTAATATTAAAAATGGCAAAAAATTGGCATAATTAAAATTAAAAATAAATTTTCAAACTATTGAATATAATTAAATAACACAGAAATTATATATATATTTATGTTGGCAAAGGCAAGATGCATCTGTTGATCCTATTTCTATAATTTTTAGGTGCCCTCACAACTAATTAATATTAAAAATGGCAAATATTAGCATAATTAAAATGAAAATAAATTATGACACTATTGAATATAATTAAATACCACAGAAATTATATATATTTGTGTTTGCACAGGAAAGACGCATCTGTTGATCCTATTTCTATAATTTTTAGTTGTGCGCATGATCTAATTAATATTAAAAATGGCAGCAAATTAGCATAATAAAAATGAAAATAAATTATCATACTATTGAATATAATTAAATACCACAGAAATTATATATATTTGTGTGGCAAATGCAAGACGCAACTGTTGATCCTATTTCTATAATTTTTTAGTTGCACACAGAACTAATTAATATTAAAAATGCCAAAAAAATTGGCATAATTAAAATGAAAACAAATTATCAAACTATTGAATATAATTAAATAACACAGAAATTATATATATATTTGTGTTGGCAAAGCCAAGATGCATCTGTTGATCCTATTTCTATAATTTTTAGGTGCCCTCACAACTAATTAATATTAAAAATGGCAAATATTAGCATCATTAAAATGAAAATAAATTATGAAACTATTAAATATAATTAAATAATACAGAAATTATATATATTTGTGTTAGCACAGGCAAGATGAAACTGTTGATGCTATTTCTATTATTCTTAGATGCGCACAGAATTAATATTAAAAATGACAGCTAATTAGCATATATAAATGAAAATCAGCCCGCGTCTTTGTTGGGGCCCGAAAGGGGTGCAAAGAATACCAACACTGTTTACCTTCCATGCATGTCGTATGAGGTGACTAAGGAGGTTATGAGATGGAGTTGGCTGTCCCATCCCATATAGGATCAGTGACCAAAAGCCATGCTGAAGTCCGATGTGTCAGGCCAAAAGTTGCAGATATTGCAGCAGTGCTGTAAACCATGACACAACGCATTATGTTCTCCGGACTACATCCTGCTGATCTGCAGGAGTTTGAGAATGAACGCAGAAGAAGAAGAAGAAAATGAAAATAAATTATAAACTATTGAATATAATAAAATACCACAGAAATTATATATATTTATGTTGGCAAAGGCAAGCAGCATCTGTTGATCCTATTTCTATAATTTTTAGTTGCGCACAGAATTAATATTAAAAATAGCAGCTAATTAGCATAATGAAAATGAAACTCAATTCATGTTTTTGTTGGGGCCCGAAAGGGGTGCAAAGAATACCAACACTGTTTACCTTCCATGCATTTCGTATGAGGTGACTAAGGAGGTTATGAGATGGAGTTGGCTGTCCCATCCCATATAGGATCAGTGACCAAAAGCCATGCTGAAGTCCAATGTGTCAGGCCAAAATTTGCAGATATTGCAGCAGTGCTGTAAACCATGACACAACGCATTATGTTCTCCGGACTACATCCTGCTGATCTGCAGGAGTTTGAGAATGAACGCAGAAGAAGAAGAAGAAAATGAAAATAAATTATAAACTATTGAATATAATAAAATACCACAGAAATTATATATATTTATGTTGGCAAAGGCAAGCAGCATCTGTTGATCCTATTTCTATAATTTTTAGTTGCGCACAGAATTAATATTAAAAATAGCAGCTAATTAGCATAATTAAAATGAAAATCAGCCCGTGGCTTTGTTGGGGCCCGAAAGGGGTGCAAAGAATACCAACACTGTTTACCTTCCATGCATGTCGTACGAGGTGACTAAGGAGGTTATGAGATGAAGGTGGCTGTCCCATCCCATATAGGATCAGTGACCCAAAGCCATGCTGAAGTCCGATGTGTCAATCCAAAAGTTGCAGATATTGCAGCAGTGCTGTAAACCATGACACAACGCATTATGTTCTCCGGACTACATCCTGCTGATCTGCAGGACTTTGAGAATGAACTCAGAAGAAGAAGAAGAAGAAAATAAATTATCAAACTATTGAATATAATTAAATACCACAGAAATTATATATATTTATGTTGGCAAGCAGCATCTGTTGATCCTATTTCTATAATTTTTAGTTGCACGCAGAACTAATTAATATGAAAAATGGTAGCAAATTAGCTTAATTAAACTGAAAATAAATTATCAAACTATTGAATATAATTAAATACCACCAAAAAATGTATATTTGTATTGGCAAAGGAAAGACGCATCTGTTGATCCTATTTCTATAATTTTTAGGTGCGCGCAGAAATAATTAATATTAAAAATAGCAGCTTCTTCTTCTTCTTCTGCGTTCGTTCTCACACTCCTGCAGATCAACAGGATGTAGTCCGGAGAACGGAATGCATTGTATCATGGTTTACAGCATGGCTGCGATATCTGCGCCTTTCGGCCTGACACATCCGACTTCAGCATGGCTTTGGGTCACTGACCATATATGGGATGGGACAGCCAACTCCATCCCATAACCTCCTTAGTCGCCTCGTACGACATGCGTGGAAGGTAAATAGTGTTGCTATACTTTGCTCACCTTTCGGGCCCCGACAACACACGGGCGAAAAATAGCAAATTAGCATAATGAAATAAAAATTGTGAAACTATTGAATATAATTAAATACCACAGAAATTATATATATTTGTGTTCGCACAGGCAAGACGCATCTGTTGCTCATATTTCTATAATTTTTTTTAGTTGCGCGCAGAACTAATTAATATTAAAAATGGCAAATATTAACATAATTAAAATGAAAATAAATTATGACACTATTGAATATAATTAAATACCACAGAAATTATATATATTTGTGTTTGCAAGGGAAAGACACATCTGTTGATCCTATTTCTATAAATTTTAGTTGCGCTCTTGATCTAATTAATATTAAAAATGGCAAAAAATTGGCATAATTAAAATAAAAAATAAATTTTCAAACTATTGAATATAATTAAATAACACAAAAATTATATATATATTTGTGTTGGCAAAGGCAAGATGCATCTGTTGATCCTATTTCTATAATTTTTAGGTGCCCTCACAACTAATTAATATTAAAAATGGCAAATATTAGCATAATTAAAATGAAAATAAATTATCATATTATTGAATATAATTAAATACCACAGAAATTATATATATTTGTGTGGCAAAGGCAAGACGCATCTGTTGATACTATTTCTATAATTTTTAGGTGCGCGCAGAAATAATTAATATTAAAAATAGCAGCTTCTTCTTCTGCGTTCGTTCTCACACTCCTGCAGATCAACAGGATGTAGTCCGGAGAACGGAATGCGTTGTATCATGGTTTACAGCATGGCTGCAATATCTGCGCCTTTCGGCCTGACACATCCGACTTCAGCATGGCTTTGGGTCACTGACCCTATATGGGATGGGACTGCCAACTCCATCACAAAACCTCCTTAGTCGCCTCGTACGACATGCGTGGAAGGTAAACAGCGTTGCTATTCTTTGCTCCCCATTCGGGCCCCGACAACACACGGGCGAAATATTGCAAATTATCATAATAAAATAAAAATTGTCAAACTATTGAATATAATTAAATACCACAGAAATTATATATATTTGTGTTCGCACAGGCAAAACGCATCTGTTGCTCATATTTCTATAAATTTTAGTTGCGCTCTTGATCTAATTAATATTAAAAATGGCAGCAAATTAGCATAATAAAAATGAAAATAAATTATCATACTATTGAATATAATTAAATACCACAGAAATTATATATATTTGTGTGGCAAATGCAAGACGCAACTGTTGATCCTATTTCTATAATTTTTTAGTTGCACACAGAACTAATTAATATTAAAAATGCCAAAAAAATTGGCATAATTAAAATGAAAATAAATTATGAAACTATTGAATATAATTAAATAATACAGAAATTATATATATTTGTGTTAGCACAGGTAAGATGAAACTGTTGATGCTATTTCTATAATTTTTAGTTCCGCACAGAATTAATATTAAAAATGACAGCTAATTAGCATATATAAATGAAAATCAGCCCGCGTCTTTGTTGGGGCCCGAAAGGGGAGCAAAGAATACCAACACTGTTTACCTTCCATGCATGTCGTATGAGGTGACTAAGGAGGTTATGAGATGAAGTTGTCTGTCCCATCCCATATAGGGTCAGTGACCCAAAGCCATACTGAAGTCGGATGTGTCAGGCCGAAAGTCGCAGATATTGCGGCTGTGCTGTAAACCATGACACAACGCATTCTGTTCTCCGGACTACATCCTGCTGATCTGCAGGAGTTTGAGAATGAACACAGAAGAAGAAGAAGAAAATGAAAATAAATTATAAACTATTGAATATAATAAAATACCACAGAAATTATATATATTTATGTTGGCAAAGGCAAGCAGCATCTGTTGATCCTATTTCTATAATTTTTAGTTGCGCACAGAATTAATATTAAAAATAGCAGCTAATTAGCATAATGAAAATGAAACTCAATTCATGTTTTTGTTGGGGCCCGAAAGGGGTGCAAAGAATACCAACACTGTTTACCTTCCATGCATGTCGTATGAGGTGACTAAGGAGGTTATGAGATGGAGTTGGCTGTCCCATCCCATATAGGATCAGTGACCAAAAGCCATGCTGAAGTCCGATGTGTCAGGCCAAAATTTGCAGATATTGCAGCAGTGCTGTAAACCATGACACAACGCATTATGTTCTCCGGACTACATCCTGCTGATCTGCAGGAGTTTGAGAATGAATGCAGAAGAAGAAGAAGAAAATGAAAATAAATTATAAACTATTGAATATAATAAAATACCACAGAAATTATATATATTTATGTTGGCAAAGGCAAGCAGCATCTGTTGATCCTATTTCTATAATTTTTAGTTGCGCACAGGTTTAATATTAAAAATAGCAGCTAATTAGCATAATTAAAATGAAAATCAGCCCGTGGCTTTGTTGGGGCCCGAAAGGGGTGCAAAGAATACCAACACTGTTTACCTTCCATGCATGTCGTACGAGGTGACTAAGGAGGTTATGAGATGAAGGTGGCTGTCCCATCCCATATAGGATCAGTGACCCAAAGCCATGCTGAAGTCCGATGTGTCAATCCAAAAGTTGCAGATATTGCAGCAGTGCTGTAAACCATGACACAACGCATTATGTTCTCCGGACTACATCCTGCTGATCTGCAGGAGTTTGAGAATGAACTCAGAAGAAGAAGAAGAAGAAAATAAATTATCAAACTATTGAATATAATTAAATACCACAGAAATTATATATATTTATGTTGGCAAGCAGCATCTGTTGATCCTATTTCTATAATTTTTAGTTGCACGCAGAACTAATTAATATGAAAAATGGTAGCAAATTAGCTTAATTAAACTGAAAATAAATTATCAAACTATTGAATATAATTAAATACCACCAAAAAATGTATATTTGTATTGGCAAAGGAAAGACGCACCTGTTGATCCTATTTCTATAATTTTTAGGTGCGCGCAGAAATAATTAATATTAAAAATAGCAGCTTCTTCTTCTTCTTCTGCGTTCGTTCTCACACACCTGCAGATCAACAGGATGTAGTCCGGAGAACGGAATGCATTGTATCATGGTTTACAGCATGGCTGCGATATCTGCGCCTTTCGGCCTGACACATCCGACTTCAGCATGGCTTTGGGTCACTGACCCTATATGGGATGGGACAGCCAACTCCATCCCATAACCTCCTTAGTCGCCTCGTACGACATGCGTGGAAGGTAAATAGTGTTGCTATACTTTGCTCCCCTTTCGGGCCCCGACAACACACGGGCGAAAAATAGCAAATTAGCATAATGAAATAAAAATTGTGAAACTATTGAATATAATTAAATACCACAGAAATTATATATATTTGTGTTCGCACAGGCAAGACGCATCTGTTGCTCATATTTCTATAATTTTTTTTAGTTCTGCGCAGAACTAATTAATATTAAAAATGGCAAATATTAACATAATTAAAATGAAAATAAATTATGACACTATTGAATATAATTAAATACCACAGAAATTATATATATTTGTGTTTGCAAGGGAAAGACACATCTGTTGATCCTATTTCTATAAATTTTAGTTGCGCTCTTGATCTAATTAATATTAAAAATGGCAAAAAATTGGCATAATTAAAATAAAAAATAAATTTTCAAACTATTGAATATAATTAAATAACACAAAAATTATATATATATTTGTGTTGGCAAAGGCAAGATGCATCCGTTGATCCTATTTCTATAATTTTTAGGTGCCCTCACAACTAATTAATATTAAAAATGGCAAATATTAGCATAATTAAAATGAAAATAAATTATCATATTATTGAATATAATTAAATACCACAGAAATTATATATATTTGTGTGGCAAAGGCAAGACGCATCTGTTGATACTATTTCTATAATTTTTAGGTGCGCGCAGAAATAATTAATATTAAAAATAGCAGCTTCTTCTTCTGCGTTCGTTCTCACACTCCTGCAGATCAACAGGATGTAGTCCGGAGAACGGAATGCGTTGTATCATGGTTTACAGCATGGCTGCAATATCTGCGCCTTTCGGCCTGACACATCCGACTTCAGCATGGCTTTGGGTCACTGACCCTATATGGGATGGGACTGCCAACTCCATCACAAAACCTCCTTAGTCGCCTCGTACGACATGCGTGGAAGGTAAACAGCGTTGCTATTCTTTGCTCCCCTTTCGGGCCCCGACAACACACGGGCGAAAAATAGCAAATTATCATAATAAAATAAAAATTGTCAAACTATTGAATATAATTAAATACCACAGAAATTATATATATTTGTGTTCGCACAGGCAAAACGCATCTGTTGCTCATATTTCTATAATTTTTTTTAGTAGCGCGCAGAACTAATTAATATTAAAAATGGCAAATATTAGCATCATTAAAATGAAAATAAATTATGACAGTATTGAATATAATTAAATACCACAGAAATTATATATATATTTGTGTTTGCAAGGGAAAGACGCATCTGTTGATCCTATTTCTATAAATTTTAGTTGCGCTCTTGATCTAATTAATATTAAAAATGGCAAAAAATTGGCATAATTAAAATAAAAAATAAATTTTCAAACTATTGAATATAATTAAATAACACAAAAATTATATATATATTTGTGTTTGCAAGGGAAAGACGCATCTGTTGATCCTATTTCTATAAATTTTAGTTGCGCTCTTGATCTAATTAATATTAAAAATGGCAGCAAATTAGCATAATAAAAATGAAAATAAATTATCATACTATTGAATATAATTAAATACCACAGAAATTATATATATTTGTGTGGCAAATGCAAGACGCAACTGTTCATCCTATTTCTATAATTTTTAGGTGCCCTCACAACTAATTAATATTAAAAATGGCAAATATTAGCATCATTAAAATGAAAATAAATTATGAAACTATTGAATATAATTAAATACCACAGAAATTATATATATTTGTGTTAGCACAGATAAGATGAAACTGTTGATGCTATTTCTATAATTTTTAGTTGCACACAGAATTAATATTAAAAATGGCAGCTAATTAGCATATATAAATGAAAATCAGCCCGCGTCTTTGTTGGGGCCCGAAAGGGGAGCAAAGAATACCAACACTGTTTACCTTCCATGCATGTCGTATGAGGTGACTAAGGAGGTTATGAGATGAAGTTGTCTGTCCCATCCCATATAGGATCACTGACCCAAAGCCATATTGAAGTCGGATGTGTCAGGCCGAAAGTCGCAGATATTGCAGCTGTGCTGTAAACCATTACACAACGCATTCTGTTCTCCGGACTACATCCTGCTGATCTGCAGGAGTTTGAGAATGAACACAGAAGAAGAAGAAGAAAATGAAAATAAATTATCAAACTATTGAATATAATTAAATACCACAGAAATTATATATATTTGTGTTCGCACAGGCAAGACGCATCTGTTGCTCATATTTCTATAATTTTTTTTAGTAACGCGCAGAACTAATTAATATTAAAAATGGCACATATTAGCATAATCGAAATGAAAATAAATTATGACACTATTGAATATAATTAAATACCACAGAAATTATATATATATTTGTGTTTGCAAGGGAAAGACGCATCTGTTGATCCTATTTCTATAAATTTTAGTTGCGCTCTTGATCTAATTAATATTAAAAATGGCAAAAAATTGGCAGAATTAAAATTAAAAATAAATTTTCAAACTATTGAATATAATTAAATAACACAGAAATTATATATATATTTGTGTTGGCAAAGGCAAGACTTATCTGTTGATCCTATTTCTATAATTTTTAGGTGCCCTCACAACTAATTAATATTAAAAATGGCAAATATTAGCATGATTAAAATGAAAATAAATTATGAAACTATTGAATATAATTAAATAATACAGAAATTATATATATTTGTGTTAGCACAGGTAAGATGAAACTGTTGATGCTATTTCTATAATTTTTAGTTGCGCACAGAATTAATATTAAAAATGGCAGCTAATTAGCATATATAAATGAAAATCAGCCCGTGTCTTTGTTGGGGCCCGAAAGGGGAGCAAAGAATACCAACACTGTTTACCTTCCATGCATGTCGTATGAGGTGACTAAGGAGGTTATGAGATGGAGTTGGCTGTCCCATCCCATATAGGATCAGTGACCAAAAGCCATGCTGAAGTCCAATGTGTCAGGCCAAAAGTTGCAGATATTGCAGCAGTGCTGTAAACCATGACACAACGCATTATGTTCTCCGGACTACATCCTGCTGATCTGCAGGAGTTTGAGAATGAACGCAGAAGAAGAAGAAGAAGAAAATGAAAATAAATTATCAAACTATTGAATATAATTATATACCACAGAAATTATATATATTTGTTGTTGGAAAAGGCAAGCAGCATCTGTTGATCCTATTTATATAATTCTTAGGTGTTCGCAGAACTAATTAATTATTAAAAATGGAAGAAAATTAGCATAATTAAAATTAAAATAAATTATCAAATTATTGATAAATGTCTGCATTGAATAAATCATAAAATCACAGATAAAAGTCCGCAATTAAAAAGTACGAAGAGGAATTTGTTGGAGCTAGTAGAAGCTCAAATTGAAGGTAGTAACAATATCAGTGTGTTTGTTGTCCTCTATTTTGTTATATTTCTTATACTATATATTCATCCAAGACTTATACTATATATTCATCCGAAACTGGTAACATTACCTCTGTGTCCATGTGGGCTGACGGTGGAATATTATTAAAGGAGGAATGTTGGCCAATAGAGACGGATATCTACAGAAAACTGTTAATTAATTTTGGCAGACCATCTGACTGAGTTGGCAGATGTTTTTTTTCACATTTTGATACAGACCACAGAAGACCACAGAGTTTGATGAATCCATTCGCTTGAAGTGTTTTCTAGTGCTCTTTGGGCACTCTTCTTCTGTGTTCATTCTTAAACAATGCAGATTAGCAGGATGTAATCCAGAGACTGCATGATCATCCTGTCATGTTTGTCTGTCATAGTCGATAATAATCATTTGGGATCAACTGTACAAGGTAAAGGTAATTTGAGTTATGAACCAGTGTCATAATACATGGTTTCCTATAAGTGCTCAGCAGTCTAGTCAGTGGTTGACCGGAAACTCCCATAGAAAATTGATGTGTCGGATTATTGATGCAAATTAAATGACACACAACACATTTCCATTCTCTGGACTAAATTCTGCTGGAAATCTAGTAGGGCCATTGTTCTGCTGCAAGAGAGATCGAGTGGGAGTTTTGGAATGAACGCTGAAGAAAAAGACCAGAAACCACCTGATTAGGGTCCTCGACAACACTTGCTAAATAAATATGGCACCTTTCCTCAACCTTTCCAGAGTTTGAGGCCTGGTACCCAACTACCTGATGTCTGGTTTAACCATGGAAGTAATTTTTATTTCAAACCACGAATAATGAATGGACCCATGTGACGTCAGTGACCCGCAAAGCTGTACTAAATTGAGTTTGTTGTGCTGAAAGGAGCAGATATCTCAGACTCGCTGTAAACCTTGATTTGACAGATTCTGTTCTCCAGAATACATCCTGCTAGTTTACAAGAGTTTGAGAATGAATGCGGAAAAAGAAGTAACTGCTCATGTCTGGAACGTGTGCCTACCAATGTTCACAGTGCTCATAGTTTTAAAAGAATTGTCTGATCATAATTTTTTAGTAGTTTGTGACATCATTTGTTTAGTAGTTTGTGACATCATTTGTTTAGTAGTTTGATGCCAGGGGAAATAATCAATGAAAATAGGAAGAACACAGTTTTTGAAACACAGACATATAGTAGGAAGGGGTGGGGGTAGGGATTATAATTAGTTGCAGGTAAAGGTAGGTTCCATGGCAGCCACCTGATGTCGCGGATGAATATAACTTCATGTACTAAGTCGTAGCAGCTATTAGGTAGGGTGGCCAGTTCCCATTCTTACTGTCTTTACCTCCCCTACTCATGCGTCAGGTACTCCTTTACAGTTGAGTCAACAGAAGGATTGTTCATGTCCAGCGAGAAATCACAACAGGAATTTTTGTTTGTCTAGACTTGGTTTCAAACCTGGCATGCTGTAATCCAGTGATAGCAAGCAAGCTCTCTATCAACTAGGCTACTGTGCTCCTCAGAAATAGTTTTAACACTGCGCCTAACTCCTCTCCCTCCAAACTCTAGCATTATCCCTTCTCTTTAAATCATGGCATAATTTCACTAACATTTGTTATTTGTGGTGACATGTTCTGCAAGTGATGTAAAATTATTGACTACATGAAAACTGTGTACACAATAACAAACTTTCAATGAACCTATGCATAATGTCCAATTTCGTACCATATTCCGCTTATAGATGAACTATTACATAGGCACGCGTTCCAGACAAGGACAGACGTGACATTATTCTATTGATCTGCTGGTGCCCAAAAGAGGATCAAAGTATTCAACATTGTGACCTGCTAAGAATGTCATACGAGGCAGCTAAGGAGCTTAGAGGTGTACCCGGTACTTTTCTATCCTATCACATGGGTCAAAGTGACCATAAAGCCATGTCAAAGGATGAGTCTAGAGAACTGAGATCATTATGTGTGGTTTACAGCTTATCTGTGATATATCGCCTTTCTGTCGACACATCCCAACTTCAAAATGACTTCTGGGTTACTTATATTCTATGGGATGGGTCAAGCCAACCCCAAATCTCCTTAATTATCTTTAACAACATATATGACAGGTCATATTGTTGATATTTTGTGCAACACTTTAAGATCCCGTCAGCATTCTGGGGACGACTAAATCGTCATATCCATGACAAGGGGCTGGCCTTGATGTGTATTGACCCAAATAAAACATTAATTAAAGTCTATATTATTAATTTGAAGATCTGTCACAACTTTCTAATTTTCAGGGGGATCTGCATAGAGTAATGGTTAAGCTGTTCGCCTTGTGTTCAAGAGGTCATGAGTTTGAATCTGGCTCGTGTCGTCTTGTTTACAAGGTGGATTATTTCGGGGATCTCTGTGGATTATCATTTGAAGCTATGGAGTTACATGCTATTACATGCATGTGTGCCGCTTCATCGAGAATGACGAGTAAATATGGGAAATCGGGTACAGTGAAGTCAATCCTCTACAACATTTGAACTCTTTTTTTAATTTTTCTAATTTTCAGATGATGAGAGAAACAAAAGACAGAAAGTAGAACAGACTGCAGATAAACATCAACAAATGACTTCAGTAGTGGAATATGAAGACTTGAAAAGAAAAATATTAGCTAGAGCTGCTGAAACTTCTTGATGGAGCTTTACTAACCCTACTGCCTGTGAATGGAAACAATCATGGCTTCATGATTGGAGTGCCCAAAGAGGGAGCTTTAGGAGTGTACTTTGCTGTCAAAATCCAATTCCGTTGTTAAATGTCATGCGGAAAGTTGGAGTTGTTGGACTTTGGCCATGGTCAGCCCATGTCTCTTTAAGATTTGATTGTCTCCACCCATCTCGTTCTTGGTCTTCCTCGCACCCTGTAGCTCGATCTTCAGTGGTTGTATGCACAAAGCGCTGGTTGATTTGGTTCCATTCTTATGATGTGACTAAACCACATTGCTTGCTGTCTCTCGATATAGTCTTGACTTGAGATGGTTTTTATTTCTTCTTGTATATCTTTATTTCTCCGTTGGTCTCAACTTTTGATATTTTTCGCTTTCGTCAAACATCTCATTTCATGCAAATGTGTTGTTAAAACCATACCTTGCAAGGCGATTTGGTGCCGCTAGAACGGGCCTGGTTCAATTTCCATTAGTCTTACGAATTTTTACTTTGCTGGGGTAGACTGTGTGCTGAAGATTTCAATATGGTAACCTAATGATCCTGGCGGGTGCAGGTTTAAAGATAGAATGGATATTTAATGTAAATAAAATTGTTGAAGATTATATAAAGTATTTTGTATTTTTTTTTTTAACCACAATGAATGACAGGAGTATAAAAAAGAATGATTGTCACAGAATGAGTGATTGATGTCACAGAATGAGAGATTGATGTAGCAGAGTGAGTGATTGATGTCACTGAATGAGAGATTGATGTCATAGAATGAGTGATTGATGTCACAGAATGAGTGATTGATGTCATAGAATGAGAGATTGATGTCATAGAATGAGAGATTGACATCACAAAATGAGAGGTTGACATCACAAAATGAGAGATTGATGTCATGGAGTAAATGATTGATGTCATAAAATGAGAGATTGATGTCATGGAATGAGAGATTGATGTCATAGAATGAGAGATTGATGTCATTAAGTGATTGATGTCACAGAATGAGAGATTGATGTCACAGAATGAGAGATTGATGTCATAGAATGAGAGATTGACATCACAGAATGAGAGATTGATGTCATAGAATGAGAGATTGATGTCATAAAATGAGAGATTGATGTCATAGAATGAGAGATTGATGTCACAGAATGAGATGTTGACATCACAAAATGAGAGATTAATGTCATAGAATGAGAGATTGATGTCACAGAATGAGAGATTGACATCACAAAATGAGAAATTGACATCACAAAATGAGAAATTGACATCACAAAATGAGAAATTGACATCACAAAATGAGAGATTGACATCACAAAATGAGAGATTGATGTCACAGAATGAGTGATTGATGTCATAGAATGAGTGATTGATGTCACAGAATGAGAGATTGATGTCATAGAATGAGAGATTGATGTCATAGAATGAGAGATTGACATCACAAAATGAGAGGTTGACATCACAAAATGAGAGATTGATGTCATGGAGTAAATGATTGATGTCACAGAATGAGAGATTGATGTCACAGAATGAGAGATTGATGTCATAGAATGAGAGATTGACATCACAGAATGAGAGATTGATGTCATAGAATGAGAGATTGATGTCATATAATGAGAGATTGATGTCACAGAGTGAGAGATTGATGTCACAGAATGAGAGATTGATGTCACAGAATGAGAGATTGACATCACAGAATGAGAGATTGATGTCATAGAATGAGAGATTGATGTCATAAAATGAGAGATTGATGTCATAGAATGAGAGATTGATGTCACAGAATGAGATGTTGACATCACAAAATGAGAGATTAATGTCATAGAATGAGAGATTGATGTCACAGAATGAGAGATTGACATCACAAAATGAGAAATTGACATCACAAAATGAGAAATTGACATCACAAAATGAGAAATTGACATCACAAAATGAGAGATTGACATCACAAAATGAGAGATTGATGTCACAGAATGAGATATTGATGTCACAGAATGAGAGATTGATGTCACAGAGTAAGTGATTGATGTCACAGAGTAAGTGATTGATGTCACAGAATTAGACATTGATGTCACAGAATGAGAGATTGATGTCATAGAGTAAGTGGTTGATGTCACAGAATTAGAGACGTGTCTCACAAATGATGTTTTCTACATCAATCGCTCTGATTCTGAAACATTTTTGAGTCATGAAACCATTTTATAGAAGCAAACTGATCTGCGACCCCATTTTATGAAGACAAAGTTACTTGATATAGTTAGAAGAAAACATAAAAAATTACGGCTTTGTACGACATTACAGATGATCGAAAAGCTGGCCAGTGCAAAATTTCACATGAACTAGGAGACACTCAAATTAATTACAAAGCCAAAACGCATAGTCTCTATGTTTCACACATGATTTCTTTCCTATGCAAGTTTTATGAAGATACTTCTTTATCAGTTTCTACTTGGAGGCTTTGAGTAGTTTAGAGGGGAAAAGTAATGCCAATATGCTTGGAACAAACAGAACTACAGAAGATACATCATTCACTGCCTTAGGGTTTCCTCCCCTTAGGATATTCTGTTGGGGTTTACTACCTTCTCTAAATATATTTTTTTAAATACCAAGTCTTTATTGCTTTTTCTCTGCTTTTGCTGTAAGGCGTCGCAGGGTTGAATGACGATAAGTTTTTAGGCCATGGCTTGTTTGGTCGCTTGATATACAATAATATTATGACATCTCAGAATGTCTGTAACTCCTTCAATCTACCTTCTTCATAGTCTTTCTCTGTATCTTGCTGTTTCTATTTCATGTTGTATGCTCTTGTCGCTGGCCAATAAGGATTCATTCTCATAAGTGGCTGAACTAATGAGAACTGAATGTTCTCATTCTCTTTTTTCAATATAGGCCTAACTTGACCACATATTTTGTTCCAACAGTTCTTGTAATATCTCTTCTTGTTTTGTTTGCTGCTTTTCTAAAACATCTGATTTCACACGTAGTACGCTCTCTCTCTTGTTCTTTACTTAGTGTCCATGTCTAACATTGATAACACAATGTTGATATGAAGATTGAATTTATTATTTGTCTTTTAGTTTCCATCGGGATAAATGTGTGTTTCAAAATTTGTGTACGTTCATAATTAACGTAGTTGGCTTTAGTAATAGTTGACTCAAACTTTCAATCCATTCTTCCATCGTCTGTATACCAGAGTATCTAAGATTTTTTTTGACTATAATATAATTCTTCTGCGTTCGTTCTCATACTCCTGCAAATTAGAGGTTGTAGTCTGCACAACACAGTGTGTTATGTCATGGTTTACAGCTTGACTGCGATACCCGACTTCAGCACAGTTTCTGGGTCACAAATCAAGTCTAAACTTGATTTCGAAACGCAACATCAGTCTATCTATCTATACTTTGGCCTTTGTTTGTCTTGCGGTGTTCTCTGGAGATGGCCTTCTTGTGTGCTGTTTGTAAGCTTGTTCCTGCGGCTTCTTTGATCCATCTTTTAGATGGTCTTCATGTAAAACATCAGTGTTCGAGTGAAGATGAAACTTTATAACTCACTAGTGTTTTCAGATGTGCTGTATAGTTGTGAGAGTTGGACAAACAGCGGACATGGGGACCCGACTACAGTCTTTCGAATACAAATGTTATAGACCAATTTACGAGTCTCCTATAGAGAGCAGAAGACAAATGTGTATGTAAATAACAAGAAAAAATTTTATAGATTTATGAAGGGCTACAAGAACCATTTCTTTCAATAATGAAGTGACGAAAACTTGCACTATGTGGACATGCATACAGACATGATTTCTTGCCAAAAACAATACTACAGGGAACTGTCGAAGGTGAAAAAAAGCAGGACAAATAAAAACATGGACAAAACATCAAGAACTGGACAGGACAAGATTTTTCTTCAATCCTCCGCATTGTTGAAAATAGAAATCGCTGGAGGACTGCTGAAGCAGCCAATGTGGTACTCCTACTACCCTGGCCGGTTACGGCATTATAGACAGATTTAGACAAAATACCTTAATGGCACCTAACTGCAATATATAACGATTTACCTAACTCTATCGTCAGTAAATCGATCAGCAAAACCCCCTCTATCGTCAGCACAGATTTTATTTCGGTTACCAGAATGTCACCGCTTCTAAAGATGATCAGTGCTATTGAAATGTATAACAACAGGAGTAGGTGATTTGCGGTTAATGGAATGAAGATGTAGGCAGAAACAATCATACAGATAACGTTTACAGATAACGTAAAAGTAACCATTTGTATTCATTTATGTTTCTGGATTTACATGTAAAGACATCGTCGATAGTGAAAGTATATATCTATCTATCTCTATCTATACGATGTGGCCCTTGTTTGCCTTGCGGCGTCAGGGGTAGAAGAGTTCTTTGATTTCTGTGATCCATCTTTTACATGGTCTGCCTCTGGCTTTATAGCCGTGATGTCTATGTGTCATGGCCATCTGTGGCATGCTGTCTGTTGGTAGTCTGGAAGTATGTGAAAACCACTTAATCTGTTGTCTTGTGATGTGTTCCAATACTGGTATTGTTTTGGTTATCTGTCTGATGTTATTGTTTCTAATTCTATCTCTTAATGACACTCCCAGTATGCCATTTCTGCTGTCACTATTTTTCTTTTGTCTTGTGCTGTCATTTGATAGTGAAAGTGGCATTAGGAAATGACAAGGAGCTGATTTACACTACATAGGCCCCGTTGTCGTCTTATCCATTTTGTTATAATTGTTTTTATCATCTTTTTATTAATACTAGTAGGTATTTGTAATACATAATTACTTATTCACTATAATTACTTCTGTTCTCATTATTCACCACGTCAGGTCTTTTTACTATCGTAACAGAGTTTCCATACATTTTTGGACAAATTTCAACAAGATCATATGTGAAAGTAGATGCTTTTAAAATAGGCAAATTTTCAAAATGTTCAAAAAAATCGCCAAACATTTCTTTTTCTGCGTTTGTTCTCAAACTCGATTGGTAGAATGTAGTCTGGAAAAAAAATGTATTGTGCCATGGTCTAGAGTTTTGTTGAGATATCACACCCTTCGGCCTGACAAATCCAACTTAATCATGAACCAGATATTTCAAATGGCAACCTTGTGAAAGAGAAAGAAGATGGAGATCCGTTTCAGTAACGGTAAATGTCCGAAGATTAGACTTGAAATAGCCTCGGCTGCAATGCCCATATTAAATATCATTTGGAAGAGCAGAATAAGTACAGCAGTGAAGATAAACCTGAATACCATTTGTGTACCATTATTTACCTATAGGCCCTACATCTAAAAACAAAAATACATATTCTTTTGTATGGGTACGAGAGATTGACATTTACAATGGACATTGAGAGGAGAATCGTATACTATAATCCCGTAACCTGTCAGGTTCGTAGGGGTAGCACATTGGACGCCTCAGCAGACAGTCATCCAGCTATTTCTATCTTCAACGATGATTTTACTTGTCCTCCTATTCTTCTTCCACCTTCGACGGTTCTTGTTTTGGTGATTGTTTTTAATAAGAAATCAAGTCGACATACACTTTAAAACCAGGCACTTTTCGTCGTCTCACTAATGAAAGCAATGGTTCTTGTGAATATATAGGCATATCTCTATTTTATTTATTACGTACACATTTATCTTATGCTCTAGATAGTGCACTGAATGTTCAGAGAAGAGTATACAGATTTCTGAAAACAGATAGTACAGATCAGCATTACGCGTCTATTATACGTAACTTAAAATCAACATATAGGCAGGGTCGTAGCTATGAACTCCTCTGAAGGTCGTAGATATGAACTCATCAGAAGGTCGTAGATATGAACTCCTCTGAAGGTCATTCGTGTGTTTTGGCTGCAACAAATAATCGTTTATGTGAGAAATAAAGGCAGCAGACAGCATGCAGACCACGGAGTCCCCCAACATCCGATAAGCCTATGTCAGAGCATATACGCCAATAGTCAATGCGCAGTAAGAACGAGCACAGGTACATCGGATAATTTCCAAATTCACTCGGGAGTGAGACAGGGATGTGTACTATCCCCCACCCCCCTATTGTTCATAACATACATAAATGACATTTGCAAAGTAGCAAAGACAGCGGAGGAAAACAATTTGAAGGATAACTTAAACGAATTGCCATTTGCAGACGACCAAGCACTAGTAGAATCACTAGAAGAGCAACTACAAAGACAGATAGACAGATTATATCAAACATGCCAAATCTTTCACATGAAGATAAATATAGAGACCGAAGTAATGAAGGTAGGAAGAACAGAAAGAAACACCAGCATATCTTTTGGAAACAATAGACTTAAATAAGTGAAAATAATACTCACGTGGAAGACAGGTAATGGAGTTCTACTGGAAAACAACTGACCCATTATCACTATCCGAGTCTGACACGCTTGTTGTGGTGTATTCATTTCTACTTGTAGTATTTTTATGTTTGTATGTTATGTGCGTATCTTGAAAAAGGCCTTTTTGGTCCGAAACGTCGATTATGTCCTGTGTATTGTCATTTGTATGATTATATTCTTTGTTTTGTTGTGTATACTATATTAATTCATGTAGGCATCCGACAGTGATAGTGTGTCAGTTGTTTTTCTGTAGAACTCCATTACTTTTCTCCCACGTGAGTATTGTTGTCTTTCTGTTCTACTAGCAGTACTACCTTTTATTGATTAAACAAGTGACAGAATTCACATATATAGGAAGCCATATAACAACAGATGGCAAGAGCAGCATAGAAACACACAATAGATGCAGTAAAGCATAACAAGCCCTAGGAAAAATGACACCAATCTTCAGAAACAGAAATTTCAGATGTAGATTTAAACACCAAACTAACACTACTGAAAAAATATACTAACGCTGTGTTACCAATGCCAAACATGTACAACGACAGCAAATGATAAACGTAAACTTGTGACAGCTAAAATGGCATGCTTACCCAGAATCCTAGGAATATCGCTAAAAGACAGAGTGAGACATGATGACATTAGCCAAAGAACCAGTACCACCCCAATCGTGGAATATATTAAGAGACAACAGATAAAATGATTTGCACACATCAACAGACTACCACCAGACAGCATACCACATCAAGCTATGCTACACATATACAGTGAAGGCAGACTTAGAGGCCGACCACGAAAACGATGGCCCACCGAAATATAAGAGGCGACAAGTTCCACAATATACTCAAGACAAAATGGGGCCATCTCCAGAAAACTAATTTACCCCTGACGCTGAAAGGCAACAAAGGGTTTAGCGAATAGATTGATAGATAGACAACATAGGCAGAGAAATACAAAGATCAATGCTGAAAAGTCTTCAATAGTCTTCGCTCTCTCAAATAAAGAGAAAGCAGGAGAAATAAAGCTTGGAAATGTAAGTATACAAATAGAAAAGGTGTCGGTGTACTTTGACACCATACCATATAAGAAACTGACATGGGGGCATCACATTGAGAAAATAAAGGCAAGAAAGAAACTAGATCCTGAGGAAATTGGCGGGAACAACCGGGGGTGGGGGAATGGGAGAGAGCAATGAGGGAACTTTAAAAAAAACATATATAAACAGGTGCAATTAGACCAGTCAAACATCAATAAGCTCGTAACCCTTCAGGGTCGTAGGGGCACCACATTGGATTTTTATTTAAAGCTCTTGCCTTGATATAGCACTTTGCTAAACAGTATCCTATATATCTCGAGATGTTTTCCTCCTAGTTTTATCTCTGCCTACCTCTTGTTCTCCGCTCTTCGACCCTGAAGTGAGATGGGCATGTTCATCCAACAAACAGATTATAGAAAAAAAGGATATCACACACATATTAAGAGGCCTATTAATATAGGGCCTACATCATTACATTTTTTTAAAAAACATAGGCCATTATATATTTTCATTTCATGTACCTTTAGCGCTGAAGTTAGCGCATAGGACAGAGGTAAGATCTCTCCAATTCTGTCTGTTCAAAGCTATTATATGCAGTTCTAGGATAGTATGTATACTTGAACTTAATACTTTTGAAATAATCAGTAACCATTTCTATCATGGAAAACTATAAATTGCGTAATATAAGTTGAATGTAGAATGACAGTTTATTTAGAATTATATTTATTCTGTGATTGGCACCAATCACATTGTTTGTTTCGTTTGCAATGAAAATTAAATCTGATTTTTTAAACAAACGTTTGTGTCAGTTTGTTCTGTCACTTTCGTTATTTTGTCTGCTTCTGTACATCGTCATAGAACCAAAGATGTGCCGGTAGGTGTCTCTGAAGTTTCTGTTGATATAAATGTATATAAAAAAGTTGCAGGAACTATGAATACACTTCACGAATCTGACCATTGTATCCAAAATCTTGTCCACCCGCGTGTCTCTATTTCTGGTGACGGTCAACTGAATAAAGAAGGCAGACCCGATAGTTATTGTGTAAACCACACATACGACCATCAAAGTCCAGGTTGTTCGTGACACTGGATTAACTGTCGCCTTTTGAGTGACTGACAACACTGCCGACATCATTTTTCTGCGTTTCACCGAGGCAGCCTTAACCTTCACGCCGACCATGATGCAGCCAATGATAACCATCAGAACAGAGACAGGTTCGGTGAGGATAATTGCAAACAGGCTAACATACGTATAAATCTGCCTGTAGTAGCTATTAGTATATAAATTGGCGTGAGAAATAAACCCAATTTTTTGTCCGTTTTTCTCAATGAAGACTAGATCTTCAAGAAAGAAATTATAAATGTTTAGAGGAATCCATAAAATAAAGACAACGATAACCGATATCCACGTTCTCTTTGGGGTAACGATTAAGGGGAACTTGAAAGGGGAATAAACTGCTACAAGTCGTTCCAGTGTGATAAGGACTGGTAAAGTCAAGGAGCACCAGTTTCCCCAGAGCTCCAAAAGAAAGTAGATCCGGTAGAGCCCGAAGAGGAAATAGCAGACGTTGAATGAGAAAGCAAATCCCTGTGTGCTGGAGTAGTCATGAACAAATGCGGCTACATTATTCACCCCAATGAGATAGAAAGCGTCGGCTAAGGTCAAAGCAGCAAGAAGTATGTTGGAGGTTTTCTTGAAACCATGACGGTATAAAACTATCAGGCTAGATACATTTCCAAGAATTCCTGGCAGCGACACGCATGGGATGATTACTAGGGCAAAAATCCATTGAATGTTGTGAGCTGTCTCACTATTGACAGAATTTCCCCAGTCCGGGTATCTGATTGGAATATTATCACTTGAAGTTGCAGTAGCCTCTGGATACACTGGAACATTCTGCGTTGTATTCTCAGTCCCGTGATTAAGCCACGTGTCATTCGACATTAATATCTTGGCCATACAGAAAATAAAAACTTGTTTTTGTCTTTTAATTGAATGTTTTTTCACAACTGTGCTGCAGAAATCACTAAGACTGTGTATGTATGTTATCTCTTTCCAAAGTGCACTTGTTCAGAAATGGGAATCGACGTAGGCAGATTTTGTAACCACCAACTGTTGAAGATTGTTATATAGAAAATAAAGTTTAGACTATATTTATGTCAAAAATACAGTAAAAATCTGACCAAATAATAGACATACATAGTGGGAAACATATGAAATCCAACACAATTGGCATCAATAATAGACATACATAGTGGGAAACATGAAATCCAATACAATTGGCATCAATAATAAACATACATAGTAGGAAACATGAAATCCAACACAATTGGCATCAATAAAAAACATACATAGTAGGAAACATGAAATCCAACACAATTGGCATCAATAATAAACATACATAGTGGGAAACATATGAAATCCAACACAATTGGCATCAATAATAAACATCTATCTATTTTATTTTTTTCTGCTTAGGCCTATGCTGTGAGGCCTCTCAGGATTGAATGACGATCGATTTACGGGCTACAGCACGTCTGGTCACTTGATATGCAGTAATACTGTGCCTTGTCAAAATATTGGTAACTCCTTCAATCCACCTTCTTCTTGGTCTTCCTCTGTCTATTGCTGTTTCCATTTTCATGATGTATGCTCTTGCCGTTGGCCAATAAGGGTTCATTCTCATTTGGTGACGAACCATTTCAATCTCTGTTTTTCAATATATTTAACCACATATGTTGTTCCAACAGTTCTTGTAATCTCCTCATTCCTCACATGATCTCTTCTTGTTCTGTTTGCTGCTTTTCTTAGACATCTCATTTCACACGTTGTAAGCTTTCTCTATTGTTCTTTAAGTTAATGTTGAAAACGTAATGCTGGGATGAATATTAAATACATCATTTGCTTTTTGGTTTCCATCGGGATAGCAATACAATTGATGCAAATAATAAACATACAACGGGGAAAACATGAAATACAATACACTTGATGCAAATAATAAACACACAGATGGGAACACATAAAAATCCAACACAATTGACACACATAATCAAAAATATATAATACAGATAACTCAAAATTTGCATAAATTTGCATTTGTATACACGATTCAGAGACAAGGGGTTTATACCCGATCTGCAGGGACTAGATATGTTCTCCATAAAGGAGGGAGGGAGAAATTACCTAAAAAAAAGTCAGCCGTACGTTTTCACGTGCCAGATCTTCCTTTGTATGAAAAATACATTTTATGACTTTTGTGCGATACATCGATAAAGGGGCGGAGGGGGAGGGGGTGGGTTTGATGTCCGAGTTACTTCTTTTTAAGTAACAAATGTACTTTATATTTTTCTAAAAAAAAGGGAAATTTAAAACCTTAACGGATCCCCTTAACTACAATACTATGTGTAATTCTATAGCTGTAACATATTGTGCAAAGACTGTTATAGTTAGTTAGCTAGTTAGTTAGTTAGTTTAGTTTAGTTTAGTTAGTTAGTTAGTTAGTTAGCTAGTTAGTTAGTTAGTTAGTTAGTTAGTTAGTTAGTTAGTTAGTTAGTTAGTTAGTTAGTTAGTTAGTTAGTTAGTTAGTTAGTTAGTTAGTTAGTTAGTTAGTTAGTTAGTTAGTTAGTTAGTTAGATAGTTAGTTAGTTAGTTAGTTTAGTTTAGTTTAGTTTAGTTTAGTTTAGTTAGTTAGTTAGTTAGTTAGTTAGTTAGTTAGTTAGTTAGTTAGTTAGTTAGTTAGTTAGTTAGTTAGTTAGTTATTTAGTCGTCGGATCATCATCACTGCAAACTAGACACATCCATAATTAGTTAGTTAATTAGTAAGTTAGTGAGTTAGTTAGTTAGTTAATAGTCGGATCATCATCACTGACATCTGGACACATCTATAGTCGATCCGATCTCTCCTTGAGTGTATCCGCCATTACACTTCTGCTGACAGTACATCTCCTATGCTGGTTGACCATAATTCTTCTGCGCCCTCCAAAATGTTCACTTCTAGCAACACCGCATTTCAATCCCTGATCTTTAATCCTAGCCATTGAAAAGGAATCATCATCCACATTAGTCTCACTCTCGCAAGCTATATCTCTTAAGGAGTTCAAAACGTCAACGCGATCCATTGCTTCATCGCCCTGTGCCACAATCGCGTATAACGCAAATTGATCAGCTCTTTCATTGCCTCGAACAATGAAACGCCTCGAACACTCACAAGTCCCGGCACGAAAATAAATGTAACCACTTTCAGCCTCGCCTTTCTGTAGGCCCCAATCCACTGTTCGCGAACGAGACCCACTTGTACCTTTCTAATCATACTCATAGAATCACTCAAGATGCAGACCTGCGTTACCTTCTGTGTGCATACCCACTCAAATATCCTGGTCATCTCCATAGTCTCCATGGTCATACTACTCGTATGATACTACGAAAAACCTTCAATGCTACGCAAAACTGTTATGAATCAGTCTATGCAAAGACACGGGTTGTTGTTTAATGTTAGGATAACAAAAAATCACCATGTGAAGACCCAAACTAACAACTGCCGTCTCATGTTGATTTTGATTGTGAATTCTGAAATTGTTAACGGGAAAAGAAGGAGAACAAATGATGAACCTGTGATATACGGAAACTGAATAATCACCACAGATAAGAAAAAGGCAGAACACTTTAATCACTTTTTTTGCCAGTGTGAACAGAGTAGAGAAGCTGTCCGAGGCTGACAAGAAGCGTCTGTACCTACTGAAGCAGCAAGAAAAAGTCCAAACTTCTAACTCATCCATATTTGAAGATGACTTCAATATGCAGGAACTCCAACAAGTGCTTCTTCTTCTTTCTGTCCTCATGTACCTTTAGGTGTTGAGGGGAGAGTGAGTGTACGGTCTTTTGCCCTTCTATTTGCCTCTTCCGCTGTTATATTTCGAGTGTCTCTAATACATTATCTATCCACCTTTTACGAGGGCGTCCAATAGGTCGACTGTTTTCGTATCGTTTGTTAAGTGTGTTTTAGATAATACTTTGCTCTTTCCTTCTGGTTATGTGGCCGTACCATTTAACTGTTTCTTATTGAGCACTTCAACAAGGGCTAAAGAAACTAAAGCTAAGAAAGTCTCCTGGACCAGATACAATTTATAATGACATGTTAACACACATGGGCACATTTGGGAAAGAAGTCCTTAAACAAATAATACTCACGCGGAAGACGGGTAATGATGTTCTACTGGATACAACTAATACACTATCACTGTCGGATGTCTACGTGAATTAATATGTACAACAAAACACAGAATATAAACATACAAATGACAATACACAGGACATAATCTATGTCACAGAACATATTCTACCTTTTATTGATTACCTTAAACAAATAAATATGACCTGGAGAAATGGAAAACTGTCTAAACACTGGAGAAGTGCTCACATGATTCCCATCCTGAAAAGTAACAAACCTCCAGATGAGTCCAAAAGCTACTGCCCCATATCACTAACATCATGTCTTGGGAAATTGGCAGAAAGAATGGTTAATGTACGACTTTACTGGTTCCTCGGGGGCTCAGACATCCTCAGAATTGAACAGGCTGGCTTCAGAAAAGGCAGTTGCACAAAAGACCAACTATTTAGGTTGACACAGAAAATCCATGATGGATTCTAGGAAAACAAATACTCTGTATCCATCTTCTTTGACTTACAACAGGCTTATGATCAAGTATGGAGAAAGGGTCTTTTGATGAAGATGATTGAGATGGGAATTAGTGGAAAGCTATATAACTGGATAAAATTTGTCCTCCTTGACAGAACAATCCAGACAAAGATAAATGATGCAATCTCATCTAAAGAAGTTCTAGAGGAAGGCTTTACACACGGTTCTGCTTTGAGCTGCACCCTCTTTCTTATTTACATTAATGTCCTTGCCAAACATATCAAAGCTGAAAAAGCCATCTATGCTGATGACCTAACAATATGAAAATGTTGAAAGTGCAGCCAAAAGACTAAATGGAGATTTAGAAAAACTACACGAGTATTGTCAAACATTCAAGCTGTGAGAAAACTGTCTATATCTATTTTGCCAAGAGTCATAAAGCAGCCAAATAAAATATCAGTCTATGGTTGGACATGCAGAAATTGCCAAGAGAAGAACATATCACATATCTTGGAATCACGCTTGATCGGCACATGTCCATCACGCTCAAGAAGAATCTTGAAAATGACAAAAATAAAGCGCTTAAACAGGTGAAAAGACTATTGAAAAGACTCACTGGCACATCTTGAGGATCAGACAAGAATACCATCAGAGGACTTTATCGTGGTTACATACGTTCTGCTTTAGAATACAACAGTGCACTCCTCGCAACATGTACCAAGACAAATGTAGAATCTCTAGACAGAGTGCAGAACAATGCCATATGCCTTATTAATGGAGCAATAAGATCTACACCAACGGCTGAATGTGAAATACATACAAATGTAGAACCCCTTGAGATGCGGAGAGATATGGCTGCAATGGAAGCTTATGAAAGAAGCAAAAGAATGAACAAAGACTACCCAAATAAACAACTTGTAGAAAACTGGCAACCAAACCACAGAAAAAACAAAACAAAAGTCAGTACTAGTCATGTGAATGAAATTTAAAAAAACAGCTATCACCTCCCAGACAGGAACTACAAAGATTAGAAAAAATGTTTACCACCACACGCAGGTTTTAAATTGTCGGAAATCAAGACACAATTAAGATATAATGCAACGAAAAATTCTGATTCAGTCTTATGAAAGCAACACATAAAAATATAGACACCTAACCAGAACAATGGATTCATGTCTATACTGATGGGTTTGCTTTCAACGCCACGATCAAAGCAGGTTATGGTTAATCTAAATAGATTATCCAGACAAAACATCTGATGAGTTGTTTTGTTTGATGCATGTGGGAAGTATGTTCTAACTATGAAGCTGAAAAAACATCACTAGAAGTTTCATTGTACCACCTGAAGATCATATTTGATGCTTTCCAACAAAAGTAAAAAACATTGTCATTTTTACAGATTCTCTGTCCGCTCTTCAAGCACTAGAAAGTTATGGACATTGTAGACATGAGCTGGTTGAAATATATCACCATGCCAACCAGTTGCTTGCATCTTATGAAGTCAGCATTGTTATACAGTAGACTCCTGACCACTAAAACACACCTAGCAATGACAAGGCAGGCAAACAGACTAGCAAAGAAGGGAGCACAGCAAGAACATTCATATACACAAACGACAAAGCACACAATTAAAATGATGTTGAAATCTGTGAACAAAGAAAATTGGATGAACAGAAAGTCGATTATTTAGCAGGTTAGACCCCTAGACCTCGTGTGGCACAACTCACCATCCAATTCCTCTCGGACAACAACGTCCAGACAATTCCGTTGCTAGCCATGTCATGAGACATGAACCCCATAGAACACTTATTGGATGAACTCGACAAACGACTTCACGAGCAAGACGTGGCTCCAGCCAATCTCTGACAGTTGTCTCTTGCACTGTGGGATGAGTGAGCAGCCATCCCACAACAACAAATCCACCAGCTAATCGGATCCATATCGTTCTCTGATAGAGACCAGAGGAGGTCATACACCTTGCTGAAACGGAGTCCTCGTTCGCAAAGAATAAAATTTCAAACCACATTTAATGAACATCTTTTCATTAAAGTCTGAAAGGTTATTCACGCCAAGATTGAAACATTAATTCCGTAAAATAAAATTTTGACACACATTTGAAATTTGGTGTCCATTAGTTATATAATAATGTTTCGTTGTTTTTTTTTTAACAATATATATTTATCCCGCTGAAGACGGATGTGTTGGGTCATTGGCGCAAATAAAATGGCGATACAATGCATTCCCATTCTCTGGACAACATCCTGCTGGAAATCTAGTAGGACGATGGTCCTGATACAAGGGAGATCCAGCGGGAGTTTGAGAATGAACGCTGAAGAAGAAGAAGAACAGTATATATTACATTTATTTTTAGATATATACAATTGCTAATAATTAAATATCTATAAAATAATGACTATCTTACCCAGAAAATAAATATCAAAATATCAAGTCTCCTTGTTTACAATTGTCGATGATTGTACTGGCTTAAATATGAATTGTTTTACTGGAATGAAAATGAGAGGTCGGCGAAAAATGTTAAGTTTTTCAGTATCATGAGCCGTCTCGCCATAGGCGGAGAGATCATTAGACATTGCTAAAGCATTGCAGATGCTGCTTATGACGATTAGTAGAGGAGGCGGTGGAGAGGTGTTTGTCACACGTTTTTTTCTCTGGTAACTTGTACAATATCACGCGGTATATTCGCGTGAGTGAATTGTTGTTCTCCAACATTCGCACGTTAAGATTCTACTAACCTCTCTCTGTCTCTATGTCACTCCCAATCGCCTCTCCATCACATACAACAGCTGTATTAACTCTTTAACTCAAACAAGCCCCTAAAAGGGGAAATTATGCAGATCCATCCTGCCGGTAAGTAGCAAAAACCTAAAATTTTACTTCTAAACTCATTACAGCAATGTATCAAAATCATCATAGGATAAAAAGTTAATGAAGTTCTGGAAATCTAAAATTGGTGTCATGTTTGTACTGTGAGTCTCTGTGAAAACTAAATAATGTGACGATATTCTTACACAAACATTAGAAAATAAACGTGACATTGTAAACGTGAAAGGAGATAGCTGTGGAGAAAGTGTTTGGTCCGTGAGAATACCAAAGAGGGGGGTGTGATTATATACACTGATGGATCTGTGATTAGACATGTTCGCAGTGCTTGATACGAGTAGTATGCCTATATCATTTATATATATTAAAGGTATACATATACCTATAGCAGGTCAATATTCTTACTATCACGTCACATAATAAACCTGTTTTTTATAGTCAGTGAAAAAATTAGAAGATAGATACATTGTCATACAAGATAGAAACGTGACTTTTCAAGTTTAACGAAGATTAGGATGATATTATTGCTGTCACGAATGATAATAAACGTGACTTTTCACGTTTATCAAAGAACGCACTATATTGTTAGTTACATCAGATAATAAATGTGATTTTTAACGATCAACGAAGAAAGAGACAATATTTTTATTATCACACAGGATAAGAAACGTGACTTTCCACGACTATGGCATAGCGGGATTGCATAATACGGCTAATTCATTACACTATTACCCCAGTTCAATTGCCTGCGAGACATGCTCTCAATCAAGACCCTAGACGTAAAATAAATGTTATGAAAATGAGAATCTTCCGTGAGATCATACACATGACTTTTAGAGTGTAGTACTAAAGGAGAAATGCGAGAGTTATGTGGAGAACGATTAAATCATCTGAAGGTCTCGTAACTATAGTTAAAAATACAAGATACGAATTGTTACATTATGGACACATTTTAACAATAGCTCTTACGTAGAACACTAGTTTGATGCTTACGTGGAACACCAGTTTGATTATTACGTGTGGTAAACAAGTTTGATGGGTGCTACAATGACCCATAGACTATCAGTGTGTCATGTGACGTATTCCTTCCAGAACGTTGTCTTCCCAATGAACTCTCTGAACCTCTCTCTGTCTTGGGCGATGTGGCTTGCATTTTCTAGCGATGTATTCATATTATCTTTAATGTCGTCAGTCCATCGTCTTTTTGGTCTGCCCCTTCTCCTCTTCCCAGGTACTCTTCCCTCCATTATTTGTCTTTCTAAACAGTTATGTCTCTTTATATGACCAAACAGGCGTAGTTTTCTTTTTGTTATTGTGTTTAGTAACCAACACTCTGGAATATTCAGTGTTTATAATATCTGAGTTTCTGATTTTATCCTCCCATGATATTCTAAGTATCTTTCTGTAGCATATCAGCTCGAAGGCGTTGATCTTCTTTGCCGCTGTTTTACTTAGAGTCCATGTTTCACAGCCGTATCTTGCAACCGGAAAAATAAAAGTTCGTAACATTAGCACTTTCGTTTCTATTTTGTTGTTTTTCCATATGTTTTTCAGCCGTGTTATTTTGCAATATACCATTGCCAATCTCTTCCTTATTTCTGCCATGCAGTCTCCTGCACCGTTGATGTTTGCTCCTAAGTATTCAAATTTATCCACACATTCTATCTCGGTATTGTCTATTCTGATTTTTGGTTGTTGTGTTGTTATATCTGTTGACATGATTTTTGTTTTCTGCGTGTTTAAATACAAATTTTGTGCTTCGCTATATTTCTTTGTGTTCTTGATTAGTTGTTCCAATCCCTTTATATCGTTTGAAAGAAGTACTGTGTCGTCTGCGTAGCGTAGTTCCGGGATTAGGAATCCACCTATGTTTAAAGCGTGGTAGTCAGTGAGACTATCAGACTATGTGGTATTGGTGCGTAAAGGTAATTTTAGATCCCATGGCAGCAACCTGTGGTTGGGTTCCCTTCCTTGCTGCCTTTACCTGCCCTAACTCATGGTGTCCATTTACAGCTGGTTCGATTGGAGAAGCGCTTGTGTCAGACGAGACATCACGACACGAAATTTTTAAATTCCAGACGTAGTTTCGAACCTGGTACACTGTAACGCTGTGATAGTAAGCAAATTAGCTATCAACTAGACTACATCGCTCCATTGGTAGGGGAAAAAAAACAGTAAGCCTATACAAGACATTGTAAACGTTTCAACTTTAAAATATGTTTCAAGAAAAATACAATACAAACTGAACAAACAATAACAATAGTGTCACTGTCACAAAGGCATTAGACAACAGATATTCCAGATAGTAGAGACTCCAAGGTGCTTGCGTTCTACGTATCAAACATATGTCCTACGTAGGCATAAAACTTGTGTTTTACGTAAGCACCAAATATATCATGATGTATAGATAGGACAGAAATCGAGAAGAGTGCGTCGTGGAACTACAGAAGGAGCTGGACAGACTGACAAATTGGTGTCGAGATACGGGAGCAGTGGTTAATCCTTCCATGGCTTTCGTGGCGTGGTTTTCCTTGAACAATCACATAGTAAAGACACACGCTTCGCTGTCCGGGAAAAGTTTAGAAAGAACTAGCACAATGAGATATCTGGGTGTGTTTTTTGACAGAAGCCTGAGTTTCAGGGAACATGTTGACCAAGTTATCATAAGGACAGGCAAAGGCTTAGCAGCAATGAAGGTTATGGCTATTGCGTAGTGTGAGCAGAGGTTATTATTTCTTTTGTACCAGGATTTGGTTGTGGCTGTGGTGGAATATGCACTGGCAATTATGACTCTTAGCCAAACTGAGATCGAAAGACTGGATAGAATCCAGAATGCAGCAATGCATATCATACTTGGGTGCAAAAGAGACACATTGACAAGAGCTATGCGATACCTACTTGACTGTCCAACAGCTGAGCACAGATTACAGTATTGCCGTGCACGGACGTACATTCAAATACATGCAGATAAGGAACACCCGTTGCATTCCGAACTACATAAAGTTAAACTCAATACAGGGAGGTCGTAGATGGGACGTGCTGAGGATGTCATACAAAGCGTATGCAGAATGCAGTATGTGGCAGCACGTGTGGAATGGATAAGTCTACCCACAGATTTCGAAACTTGTTTGAGAGTAATAATATCACTTAACAGGGAATGCAGAGAATGGTGTCCCACAGCAGTGGAGAAAGAAGTGCAGGCTGTGGTCAGTGAGAATACCAAAGAGGGGGATGTGATACACTGATGGATCTTGTGATTAGGCATGTTCTCAATACTTGGGCCTTCACAGATCAGTGCGCAGGTAAAACGATCAGGTAGGAAAGTGGTGCCGTTGAGGTCACTACGAGTAGTATGTCTATATCAAATATATATATTTACCTATATATACCTATAGCAGGTCTGCATCTTGAGTGAATCTATGAGTATGATTAGAAAGGTACAAGTGGGTCTCGTTCGCAAATCTTGGATTGAGGCCTTGAGAAACGAGAGGCTATAAGTGGTTAGATTTATTTTCATGCCGCGTCATACGGGTGCTCGAGGCAATGAAAGAGCGGATCAACTGCCATCATGCGCGATTGTGACACGGGGGAAATGGGGCAATGGATCGCGCTGACGTTTTCAAATCCTTAAGAGATATAGCACGCGAGAGTGAGACTAATGTGGATGATGATTCCTTTTCAATGGCCAGGATTAAAGATCAGAGATTAAAATGCGGTGTTGCTAGAAGTGAACATTTTTGAGGGCGCAGAAGAATGATGGTCAACCAGCATAGAACCGGTACTGTCAGCAGAAGTGTAATGGCGGATACACTCAAGGAGAGATCGGACCACCTATGGACGTTTCCAGTTTGCAGTGTTGATGATCCGACGTCTAACTAATTAACTAACTAACTAACCAACCAACCAACCAACCAACCAACCAACTAAATAACTAACTAACAAACTAACTAACCAAACTTGTATTTCATTTACTATCAAACTTGTGTTCCACGTAAGCATTAAACGTGTGGTCCACGTAAAATTCATATGTTTTCTAGGTAGGTATGAAACTTGTGTTCTTCGTAAGTAAATTCAAGTACGAAACACGAGGATAAATGAAAAAATTCTTAAAAGGCTGATGGGAACTGAACCAGAGCCGATCCGGCGGCACCAAATCGCCTTGCAACTCAAGTAAACAGGGTTTACGTACTTGACTTCCACATCCACCGCAATTCCCTTCAGCCTTAAGAAATTGTTCTATGTAATCATGAAACTTGTGTTCTACGTAAGTAATATTGTTATACAGTGTTACAGCGGTATCTCTTATTATCGATAGTCATATTGTTAAAATCATTCCGGCAGATCAGACAATCTTATAGGGAATCGTGTGTTTAGGGGAAAAGACAATCTGACAGGAAATCGTGTTTAAGGGAAAAGACAATCTGATAATTTACACTTCATGCAGATTTCATTTTTTAAACCATCAAGATAACTCTTTTCTTCTCCTTTTTTCCATTCTCATATGGCCTTAGACAATCATGATTGTAGTGAGATGAACATATGTCTTTAGACAATCATGATTGTAGTGAGATGAACATATGTCTTTAGACAATCATGATTGTAGTGAAGTGAACAGATGTCTTTAGACAATCATGATTGTAGTGAGGTGAACAGATGTCTTTAGACAATCATGATTGTAGTGAGGTGAACATATGTCTTTAGACAATCATGATTGTAGTGAGGTGAACAGATGTCTTTAGACATCATGATTGTAGTGAGGTGAACAGATGTCTTTAGACAATCATGATTGTAGTGAGGTGAACATATGTCTTTAGACAATCATGATTGTAGTGATGTGAACATATGTCTTTAGACAATCATGATTGTAGTGAGGTGAACATATGTCTTTAGACAATCATGATTGTAGTGAGGTGAACATATGTCTTTAGACAATCATGATTGTAGTGAGGTGAACAGATGTCTTTAGACAATCATGATTGTAGTGAGGTGAACATATGTCTTTAGACATCATGATTGTAGTGAGGTGAACAGATGTCTTTAGACATCATGATTGTAGTGAGGTGAACAGATGTCTTTAGACAATCATGATTGTGATGAGGTGAACAGATGTCTTTAGACAAACATGATTGTAGTGAGGTGAACAGATGTCTTTAGACAATCATGATTGTAGTGAGGTGAACAGATATCTTTAGACAATCATGGTTGTGGTGAGGTGAGCAGATGTCTTTAGACAATCATGATTGTAGTGAGGTGAATAGATTTCGTTGTTCAATGGTTAAACCTTCATGTGATACCTGCGCCCCCCTCGCATCCCATTATACCTTGATGTGATACCTTCCCCTCCCCCCCCCCACATCCCATTACGGTATAACATTCAAGGGCTATCCATAAAAGATTCAAGTTTTTTGTTAATTTTCTATATCCCTCACCCTTATCAACAGACAGTCAAGAATTCAGACACCCCCCTCCCCCCACCCTTTCCAAGAAATTAGATATACAGACGATACAGTGATATTAATTACAAAAGAACACGGTCTTCTGAACATAATTAAGTCAACCCAAAAGTTCAGCGAACAGCAAAATTTGTTCTTAAATATGAAACAGACAAATATAATGGCAACTGACAAAACTAAATCATCATCATCATCAGGTGTCATGCCGGCTGGCGTAGGCGGTCATGGCTCTCCACAGCTCTCTGTCCACAGTATATGTATCGAAGTCGTTGTTGTTTCCCTGCCGTACCAGGTTGTCAAACTGTCTAATATTTTCTCACGTTGTCGAAAACTAAATCAAGACCCAAATTTAATTAATATTGAGAACTCTAATTTAGAAGAAGTGATACATTTTGATTATTTAGGAACTAACATAAACAATGCGGGTGACTGCGCAGTTGAGATCAAGAGAAGAACGGCAATGGCGCTGGCAAAATTAAAACAGCTAAAGAAATTATGGCAGGATACTAACGTAAGAACCAAGGTGTGTTTACTACGTACATGTGTGTTTTCTGTGGCGACATATGGAAGTGAAGCATGGACACTACATAAAACAGTGGACAAGAGAATAACATCTTTTGAATTAAAGTACTATAGAAGAGTTCTGAGAATACCATGGACATCAAGAAAAACAAACCAGGAGGTGTTAAGAATAATTAACGTGGAAGGCTGGCTTCTGAATACCATATTAAAGATAACGTATTTTTTTTCGGTCACATTAAGAGAGATGACGGCATGGAGAGAGTGTTACTGGAGGGGATGATATAAGGCAAAAGGGGAAAAGGCCGTCCAAGACACCGTTGGACAAAATACATTCAAGAATTCCGGCGCATGTCACTAAAAGATGCAGGACAACTTGTTCAAGACTGTGGAGAATTCAAAAGATCCATAGGGAAAACTAAATTCTGGAAAGAATATGTCACCTGATGATGATACAACATTATTACAAATTAATGTTCTTATACAACATTATTTCTGTTTACATCAACACTCCATCTCCCTTGTTAACAACTAGCACACGTTTTCAGACATCTCCCCCGGCAATTGTTGATGTCATTTACGGACATCCCCTGTTGGGTTAACTCAACTTTCTACAGAATGATGCAACAAAGCCCTCTCGCATCCCCTCTTAATGACTTCTTCTGACATGTTATAACGACACATGTTATAACGACACAGGAAAGTTTTTTTTATTTCATCTACAAATGTATTTGTTATTGTCTTAAATCCTCGAAGTTTTTATAATGAAAACTATTTGAAGCATCATCATGAGTTGATAATAAAGACTATTACAGTAAACTTTCCGGATTACTCTGTCACCAACTTTTGTTATTCACGATTTCAAATTAATCGTTTTTCACGTTTAGAGTTACAAATTAAATGAAATATCGATACATGAGAACATTTCACAAATTAAATGAAATATCGATTCATAAGAACATTTCACAAGTCATATTAAATATCGATACATTATTGTTTTCTGGAAAGTACATTTTTTTAATTGTTACCCGATGACGCTGTCATGTCATCCATTGTTATTTACCGCTATCGAGTAGATGTTTGTCTCCAGCTGTTTATTCATAAACACTGCAATTATGTAGGAATATTAAAATAATTTCAGATCAAACTAACGTCGTTTGCTAGAAATATTATTACAAATTAATGTAAATTTTATCCATGAAAAAGTGAAACGTAAAAAGATATGGACTTTATCTGACGAAATGATAAATTAACATTAAAGTAGATGCATAAGCAGTTTCATAGTTTTAAAATGCAGTGTTTTGTTTTGACTGAATCGTTGATATAGATAACAGCAAGCTATGCTACACAGATACAATGAAGGCAGACCTAGAGGTCGACCACGAAAACGATGGATGGACCACTGAAATAAAAGAGGCGACAATTTCCACAATATACTCAGGACACACGAAGGACATCAGAAAACTCTTCTGACGCTGAAAGACAACAAAGGGTTTAGCGAATAGATAGATAGATAGAAATAATAGATACAGATTGATAAATTATCTGATAAATCTAGATTAAGTAAATGAATACGCAGACATCTAAATTAGATCTGGACAGAAGCTAACAGTTTTATAATGGCAACAATTAACCAATTCTAAGCCAGAGAGTGAGTTCGACTCTTAAGTATCAACATTAATCGATCTTTCAACATTCTAGTGCTTTCTACGCATCTCTTTAAGCCAAGCTCAACTGTCTAATTCATAATTACAATGGCATCCTTTTACTTTGTCAGGGATGGAGTGTTTGTCAAATCGTTCTCTAGAATTGTTCTACGCACAAATCCCAAGCAGCTTCGCTTACGATTATTCCGACTTTCCCCTATGCTTTATATAACGGTTTGCGGCACAGATTATACGATGAACCCAATGATTAATTGTATCAGCCAAGATAGCTAACGCTATTTGGGATCAGTGTTCAGGACTATGAAGGTTACAGGATTGGTGTTTGTTGCTAAACTAACACGTGTCTAGTTATCACGTGTAGGCGTACGTTTTGTTTTCTACGTTTGTTTGGATTTTTTGTCCTTCCAGGTCTATGAAGATCATTGGAGCTCAGATGAAGATGACATTAATTACGGTGTGTTCGATTTCGACCACTAATTAGTCTTACGCGTACATGGACATTTTTTCCACACTATGAATATGTGTGGGAAGAGTCTGTGAGATGTTCAATAGTTTTTCTCATTCGTCTAGATCGTTTTTGGTTGAGCAGTAACTTTTCTGATGTTCTCTGCAGCTGCTGCATACAGCCCGAGTCTGCTATGCCACTTGGGACTGTTTAATGACATACTGTTCTATAAATGTATGTTAATCTGTGTCAGTGGTGTCGATACTTTTGTCAAGTCTCGTCAGATATAATTTTGTCACATCTTGTCAGATATAATTTTGTCAAATCTTGTCAGATATAATTATGTCAAGTCTTGTCAGATATAATTTTGTCAAATCTTGCCAGATATAATTGTGTCAAACCTGTCAGATATTATTTTGTCAAGTCTTGTCAGATATTATTTTGTCAAGTCTTGTCAGATATTATTTTGTCAAGTATTGCCAGATTTGACTGAACTATTGTATGACAGTAGTCGGCACAGCATGTTTCTCTTTTTTTCTTTGTTTTCGCTTTATATCTCTTTATGCCTTGTAGCGGTAGGGTAAAAAGAGTTCTCTGGACATGGCCTTTTTGTGTCTCATATATATTTGTTTTGTTGTTTCTTTTATTTCAGTAATCCATCTTTTGCATGGTCTGTTTCTGGATTTTTATGCATCGTGTCTGTATTGAAATGCTTTTTGAGGGGCACTATCTAATGGTAGTCTAGAAGCGTGTGAAATCCACTTAATCTGTTGTCTTCTGATGTAATCTGTAATTGACATTATGTTTGTTAGTCTTCTGGTGTTTTCGTTCCAGGTTCTGTCTCTTATAAATAACCAAAATATCCGAGGATGTCCGACAAAATGGAAAGTGCCCCAGTAACCTGACAAATAAGAGGTAAATAATGATAAAGGTTACTGCATATAGCCTAACTATCAATATAAATAAATCAGAAATAACAATAAAACAAAGAACAAAGACAAAAAAGGTACTATTGGGATCTTTGTCAAGAAACAAAAACCAATTAAGACAACATAACTATAAAAAAAAAAAAACAATTCCAAGACTTGAACATTGGTTTCCCTACAAAAACCATTGCCGAAGTGGTCATTTTGTCGCGGCTTTTAGATTAGGTGCAGAATTAGGTGCGTTGAATATTGACAGACAGAAACCGGTATGGGAAAAAATGATGAGATTGAAATTAGAAGTATAAGATTAAAATTGAAGAAATGGGAAACCAATTCACGATGCCAAGAATGGGGGGAGGGGAGGGTAATGGGCGGGAAACAAAAGGGAAAAGATAGAGAAAGAAATTAGTGCACAGGGGGGGGGGGGAGGGACTGCAAATAGATACAGAGAACAAATAGATTCTGTCTCTTATTGTTACTCCAAGAATTCTACATAGACAAATCATGTCTGTTGTAACACGTTTTCCTTTGTCTTTTGTTGTTAGTATCCACGTTTGACATTGGTAGCACAGTGATGAAATAATAATCGTTTTATATTGTGCAGTTTTAGTATTCATGTTCCTGTTTTTGTTAACACCATAAATCGTGCGATATCAACCTATAATAACAACCCACATTGTGCTAGTCGGGCGATGTCAACCTATACTGACAACTCAGATTGTGCTAGGCTGGCAGTGTCAACCTATACTGACAACTCAGATTGTGCTAGGCTGGCAGTGTCAACCTATACTGACAACTCAGATTGTGAATATCGGGCGGTGTCAACCTATACTGACAACCCACATTGTGCTAGTCAGGCGATGTCAACCTATACTGACAACTCAGATTGTGCTAGGCTGGCGGTGTCAACCTATACTGACAACTCAGATTGTGCTAGGCTGGCGGTGTCAACCTATACTGACAACTCAGATTGTGCTAGGCTGGCAGTGTCAACCTATACTGACAACTCAGATTGTGCTAGGCTGGCAGTGTCAACCTATACTGACAACTCAGATTGTGAATATCGGGCGGTGTCAACCTATACTGACAACCCACACTGTACTAGTCGGGCGATGTCAACCTATACTGATAACCCACATTGCGCTAGTTGGGCAGTGTCAACCTATACTGACAACCCACATTGTGCTAGTCAGGCGATGTCAACCTATACTGACAACCCACATTGTGCTAGTCGGGTTGTAGCAGTCTATGCTGACAACCCAAATTATGTTAACGTATTCGGGCAGTGAGAACCTATAGAAGTATACAAGCTATATCACAGGGCGAGGAAATGCAACCTAAAATAAAAAAGATGGCAGGGCAGACCAGGCTCTTAGCCTTAGTTGGCATCTGGTGTAGGGTGGGAGCTCCGAAAGACGGACAGACAGAGCACAGCTCTGCAGATTTGGTAGCTCCTGTAGCTGACCATATTCCAGGTGTATTTGTATTACTTTTTCTGTGGAGTGAACAAATCACACAGAGAGAGGGACAATACTGCGTGAGCAACAAGTGGTCAGCCCAGACATTGCGTTAGCTATCGAGAGGTTTACTTCATTTCTGGCCTTAATGGGTCTTGGAGTCTTCTTCTTCAGCATTCATTCTAAAACTCTCACCGGATCTCTCTTATAGCAGGATGATGGTCCTACTAGATTTCCTACAGAATTTTGTTCAGAGAATGAAAATTCGATGTGTCGCCGTTTTATTTGGTCCGACATATGGTCCAATGGTCCGACATATTCGTCTTCGGTGGTTGCTGTTTCTGAGTCAAATTGGGAGATGGCAGTTACAGGTTATAAGTCCTTTTCAGTTAACATAGACAAAGGATGCCACGGGTTGTCTCTGACGGTGAGAGACACTTTCGGTGTCATTGATCAACTAAAATCCGCCTTAAGCTGGGCAACCGCCCATCCAATAAATTGTTGATCCGACAGTCTGTCTGCTTCAATGGGTGCCTGGACCTGGGGCAAAATCTGAAACATAGGCTGTATATACATTATCGCCATCATGACATATTCTTTCCAGAACGTGTTCTCCCTTATGGATTCTCTGAAAAATCATCGATTCTGGGAGAGCTGTCCTGCCACAGTTAGAGGCATGTTTAAACAATCTGATATATCACTGCATCATCGTCGTCTTGGGTGCCTTCTTCCCCTATTGCCGTTAATTCTGCCTTCGGCTATTAATCTTTCCATGATGCTTTGTCTCTTTATATGATCAAAAAAAGAAAACGCAACTGTCTTGTTATGGTGTAGTAAGAAGTCAGCCATCTTCGACGTTTGATAAATTATGCCAGGTAATAAAACGAACATTTTCAAGCTTCGGCTTGGAACCTGGAATGGAATGTTTCCATGTCCCGTCTTGAAAGGCGGAAATGTGCCTACTGATATCCATAGGTTTGACTTTAAAACACCACTTCTAGCCTTCTTCTCGAGGAAACCAGTGTGAAGTTATCCATATAACAGATTTTGAAAGATCGAAATCTTTCATGCGGACCAAGTGACCCGCCGAGCATGTTTATATTCTTTATGACTAGAATACTGAGTTTATGTTTACAGATTTAGATTGCTTCAGTACTTCTGTAGCTGGTATGTATCACACCAATAGATGTTTTATGTCTTTTAACTTTTATGTCAAGTGAAAATAGTTTAATCTGTTATGTGCCTGACATACACACACGCTTTTTCATGGTAGGGAGTTGAATTTGTCATAAGTTTTTACCTCAAGCTTGAAGGAGTCAGAGACGAAGGTTGAAATTTGACACATTTAAAGCTCATTCAATATGTCTGTACTAGACGATGTGTAAGGTATGAATTTCCCACCTCAACGGGTTTTTCCGATATGGTACGCCCTATTGACCAGATCTACTACTCCAACGGTTTGTCAGAACACAGTTGGTGGGGAACAGGGTCTGGAGCTGTGATAACATTATTGATGTTACAGAAAAAAACCGCTTTAGAAATACTTAGGAAGATAGAACCATTGTTTGAGAATTTATGTTCTTTTTCAACGCTTCTATAAGAAACTGGTGTAAAGAATTTAAGTGTACCCATATTACTGATCTACAAAGATCTGGAAGACGGTCCTCATAGTACAACTATGAAAATATGCAAGCGTGGAAACAAAAATCATTGACAAGGATAGAAAAATGACAACTGCATAGATATCTAGTTCAGCAAATCTGAGTGAAAGTATAGCTTTTAGAATTTACACATCAGGCTCAACATGACAAAAGTGTTTGCCAGCTGGGCACTGCGTCCATTTGACATGTGAACAGAAACAACCCAAGGTTAAGTGTTGTTTCTAGTTGCAAAAAATGTGACAGTGTAACAACATATTGTTGACCGTTGTAGATGAGACTTGGGTTCATCACTATGAACCATAATTCAAAATTTCTAGCATGCATGAAAAACTCCGGGCTGGTCAATGCATGCCAAACCAACAGCAGAGAATTCTGCAAGAAAAGTAATGCTGACTGTTTTTTTATTCATTCATTTTCCTTTTGCGCTGAAGTTAGCGCACAGGGCAGAGGTCAGATCTCTCCAATTCTGTCTGTTCAAAGCTAATCTGTGCAGTTCTTGAATATTATGAATATTGATTGTTTTAATTTATCTAAGTATTGTTCTTCTGAGTGTTTCTTTTGGTCTACCCCTTGTTCTTTTGCCTGTAGGTATACATTCAAGAGATTGGTGGTATATTCTGTTGATATCTGCGCGTAGGACATGTCCGATGTAGGACCAACGGTGTTTTATGATAACATTTGTGATGAAATATTGATGTGTCTCTTCTCTGATTATATCATTCGATTTGAATTCACTTCAATGGGTGTTAGTTATCCTACGAAGATATTGAAGACTCTTTTTTGTGTGCGTGACGTCAAATGAGTCATATAGATTACCTGCCTCATGGCAACACTGTTAATGGCCAGCACTATACAGATCTCCTTACCAAACTAAGAACGACTGACAAGACAACAGGGATTATGCAAATTCATACTCTTCGTTGTTTGTTTTTTCCAAGAGAACGTTCCCTCCCATAGAGCAAGGATTGTGCAGGAAACAGCCAAAGATTTATATATTGAAATTCTTTTATACCAACCACATCATATTCTCCAGATTTGGCTCTATCGAAATTATTTATTTTCCTAATCGTAAAACATAAATACAGTTTAAAGAAAAATCAAATTGACAGTGACAAAAATGTTATACTGGCTTGTGACAAAAATGTTATACTGGCTTGTGATAAAAATGTTATACTGGCTTGTGACAAAAATGTTATACTGGCTTGTGACAAAAATGTTATACTGGCTTGTGACAAAAATGTTATACTGGCTTGTGACAAAAATGTTATACTGGCTTGTGACAAAAATGTTATACTGGCTTGTGATAACTGGTTTAGTTCGAAAAATAGGTTGTTTCATTCTGAAGAACTCTTCAAGATTATGCGGAGATAGCAGAAATGTATAAATTCAGGCAGTGGCTACATTGAGAAGGAATACATAGTGTTAAATTTCAACCCCCACCCTGGGGGGGGGGGCACTCCTTCATTGTCTGAGTAAAGACTGATGACGAGTTCCTTTTATTGTCCATACTCCGCTTTCATAGTGAAGTGCTGGTAGTAGTACCTGAGTTTGGTGGAATAGCACGTTTCACTATAGCACTTTTCACTATAGCACTTATCTATAGCGTGTTTCACTATAGCGAGTTTCACTATAGCGCGTTTCACTATAGCGCGGTTCACTATAGCGTGTTTCACTATAGCGAGTATCACTATAACGCGTTTCACTATAGCGAGTTTCACTATAAAGCGTGTCACTATAGCGCGCTTCACTATAGCGAGTTTCACTAGAGCGAGTTTCACTATAGCGAGTATCACTATAACGCGTTTCACTATAGCGAGTTTCACTATAGCGAGTTTCACTATAGCGAGTTTCACTATAAAGCGTGTCACTATAGCGCGCTTCACTATAGCGAGTTTCACTATAACGCGTTTCACTATAGCGCGCTTCACTATAGCGAGTTTCACTAGAGCACGTTTCACTATAGCGAGTTTCACTATAACGCGTTTCACTATAGCGAGTTTCACTATAAAGCGTGTCACTATAGCGCGCTTCACTATAGCGAGTTTCACTATAACGCGTTTCACTATAGCGCGCTTCACTATAGCGAGTTTCACTAGAGCGCATTTCACTATAGCGAGTTTCACTATAACGCGTTTCACAATAGTACACCTCAATTGCTTTGCCCTTAAATCAATTTAGTTATAATATTAATCATCTAACGTATTAGTGCCATATTTTGCATATGATTTTATATTTAGTTAGACCTAATAAATATAAACTTTATATTTGTTTATCATGTCGAGGTTTTATAAACAAATGAAATCATTTGCTATTGGCCGGCAAACGAATTATTGTTAGTTAGTTAGTTAGTCGTCGGATCATCATCACTGCAAACTGGACACATCCATAGTTGCTCCGATCTCTCCTTGAGTGTATCCGCCATCACACTTCTGCTGACAGTACCGGTCCTATGCTGGTTGACCATCATTCTTCTGCGCCCTCCAAAATCTTCACCTCTAGCAACACCGCATCTCAATCCCTGATCTTTAATCCTAGCCATTGAAAAGGAATCATCATCCACATTAGTCTCACTCTCGCGTGTTATATCTCTTAAGGAGTTCAAAACGTCAGCGCGATGCATTGCCCCATCGCCCTTTGCCACAATCGCACACGATGCCAGTTGATCCGCTCTTTCATTGCCTCGAACGCCCACATGTCCCGGCACGAAAATAAATGTAACCGCTTTCAAGCTCGCATTTCTCAAGGCCTCAATCCACTGTTCGCGAACGAGACCCACTTGTACCTTCTTAATCATACTCATAGAGTCACTCAAGATGCAGACCTGCGTTACTTTCTGTGTGCGTAGCCACTCAAATGCCTTGGTCACCGCCATAATCTCCATGGTCATACTACTCGTAGTGACCGCAAAGGCACCACTTTCATCCTTGATCGTTTTGCCTGCGCACTGAGCCGTAAAGGCCCAAGCACTGCGAACATGCCTAATTACAGATCCATCAGTGTATATAATCACATAATTACGAATTATTGTGTAACGAGAAAAGAAATTATACCACTTCAGACACAGATTCTGTGAAGAGATTCAGCATAGGCGTGTCTACTATTACAATATGTTCACCGTGTTTGGCTATGAATATCTGTTGAAGATGATGTCTTAAAGTATCTGTACTCGAAATACTTGTGATATTGTCATTGACGTTTAGTACGTTACCATAGTGAGCCTTCATTGATGTAAATATGTCTATAGGTATCACCACACTGCGGTTCATAAATATCATAATAGAAACTGCTCTGCTAATGTGCTTGTCAAAAAAAACTGTTAGGTCATCTTTAAAAAAATTAATCTTAATTCGAAGCATAAAATTGAAATTGATAACCAAAAAAGGGGTTAAAAAGTTGTAGATGATTGACTTCACTGTACTCAGTTTTCCATATGTTCTTCGTCATTCTCAATGAGGCGGCTCGCCGCCTGCCAAGAGTACCATAGCACGTAACTCCGTAGCTTCAAGCAATAAACCACCTTTTAAACAAGACATGAACCCATGACATCATGAACACAAGGCGAACATCTTAACCACTTCGTTAGGGAGATTCCCAATTGATAATAAACAATCGCGGCTGAATGAATGACAAACCATCATACTTCCAAATATTTCTCTTCCTTTTGTGACACTTGGTTCTCACATTTTATCCAATAATAACTGGCTATATTAGAGATGTCGACATTTGTAAGTGTATTCAAAAACATTTTTATTTGAACGTTTTATTTTCTGTTGATACCCGTTCCTTAATTATTGCCCAGATTAATTCTGTTGGTTGTAAACATCTATGACCACGTTCCTGCATTGTCTTGTCTATATAAAATATATGTGTATGTCGTGTTCTGTTTACAAATTCAAGTAATTCATGTTTCAGTGACATTTTATTGAATGGAATGTTATTTTTGGTCATCGAAATCTTTATTACATCTTTAGTACTTGATGAATTAGAAACTGTATCTACTGGTGCTACAATGTTGTGATATGAGACATTGTCGATTATGAAATACGACTGTCTATCTAGTGAAGGAAGTACATGATTCACAATTCAATCCTGATATATCTTGCCATATATCTCTGTGTGATAATCGCTGTTATCTGTGGATTTTAAAACATATGAGTTCAGTATTATTAAGAATATTCCCAGGAATATCAGTGGGAGGACATAACATAAATAATTTGAGATATGCGGATGACACTGTTCTGATTGCAAAAAGTGAGGAAGACATTCAAAACTTAATTAAAGTAGTAGTCACAGAAAGCAAAGAGAAAGGCCTCTTCCTAAATATCAAGAAAACAGAAGTAATGGTTATTTCAAAGAAAGAAAATAACACACCTTGCAAGATCATAGTGAATGATATAGTATTAAAACAGATCCACCAATTCAAATATCTAGGTACAATGATTACAGCAGATGGAAGAAGTTCAACAGAAATAAGAAGCAGAATAGGACAGGCAAAAACAACATTCAGAAAAATGAAAAATATACTGTGTAATATGACCTTGTCATTAGAGGTGAGAAAGAGAGTTCTGCAGTGCTATATAACCCCTATACTAACATATGGGTGCGAGTCTTGGACAATAAACAAACTGGAAAGTGGGAGATTGGAGGCAACAGAGATGTGGTTCTACAGAAGAATGCTGAGAATACCATGGACTGCCAGAAAAACTAATTTAGATGTGTTAAAAGAGTTAAATGCGAAACGGACCTTAATCAACAATATAAGAAAAAGGCAATCTTCTTTTTTTGGCCACTTCATGAGACAGGCAGGTTTAGAAAACATGATCACAACAGGCAAGATTGAAGGCACCAGAGACAGAGGGCGACAACGTGAGAAAATATTAGACAGTTTGACAACCTGGCACGGCAAAGAAACAACAACGACTTTGATACATAATACTGTGGACAGAGAGCTGTGGAGAGCCATGACCGCCTACGCCACCCGGCATGGCACCTGATGATGATGATGATTATTAAGAAGACCGTGACAGCTGCTTCCTGCATGAGTAATTATGAGGAATTCTAATTGGCCGTAAACATCTTTAAAAATGTATGTGAGATGTGTGTTGACAAGTAGACTTTTACTATATATCGCAATCAATACAAGAAAACTGCGGGAAACGTAACAACAATCGTACTTACGTATTACACAGGTTTATATAACCGCTTCAATCAGACACGACAGACTATATCTAAAACTAGTGGAAAATGATGTGCACACAAGAAAACATACACATTACAATATACAAATCATATTCAACGTTTCAATCAAAAGGTCTTTTATCAAGATACACACAAAACATCAAAAGGCGATGAATGGAAAAATTATCACAACAAATTAAAATAAAATAAAATAAAGTTAAATTTACATTCTGCCATCTCATTTCCATATTTCCGTTGGATATGTTTCTTGTTGTGATAATTTTTCTATTCATCGTCTTTTGATGTTTTGTGTGTATCTTGATAAAGACATTTTGGTTGAAACGTTGAATATGATTTGTATATTGTAATGTGTATGTTTTCTTGTGTACACATCATTTCCCACTAGTTTTAGATATAGTCTGTCGTGTCTGATTGATGCGATTATATAAACCTGTGTAATACGTAAGTACTATATATCGCAAATAAACAAAAACGAAAACAAATGGTTGCATTTTAATGAAAAATGTAATTCCTTCAAGTCTATACTATTTCAAATTGACACACAAAATTTCAGTTCTATGTATTATATATTTGCTGAGAAACATCATTTTGAAGTTGGGCTAAGCTAGTGAAAAGTGCTACCGTATAGTTGTTATTTCTTTAATGTTCCTTACAATTTGCGTAGTCTTCCAAATGTGGAACTAGCTGTTGCTATTCTGTTGTTTACCCCGATGTCGGTATTTACAGTTTGTGATAGAATGATGCCTAGATAAGTGAATAATTGATAGTATGACGTTCTTCCTCTTTGATTTTGAAAGTGTTTGGCTACAGTTAATTTAACTTAATTAAGCTGTTTTATGTCTATCTTTCTATCTTTTCGCTAAACCCTTTGTTGCCTTTCCGGGGTAGAAAAGTTTTCTGAAGACGTCCCTCTTGTGTGCTGAGTATATTGTGGAATTTGACGCCTCTTTTATTTCGGTGATCCATCGTTTTCGTGGTCGGCCTCTAGGTCTGCCTTCACTGTATCTGTGTAGAATAGCTTGCTGTGGTATGCTGTCTGATGGTAGTTTGCTGATGTGTACAAATCATTTTATCTGTTGTCTCGTAATATATTACACGATTACGGTGGTGCCGGTTTTTTTTCTCTAGTGTAATCAGTCCTCACTCTGTCAGCGACATTCCTAGGATTCTGCGTAAGCGTGCCATTTCAGCTGTCACAAGTTTACATTTGTCTTCGTGCTGTCGTTGTCCATATTTGGCATTGATAGCACATCCAATGCAGGATTTACGTATAAGCTTCACAAGCTATATCTTAGGGATCCCTACCATCCACCCCCACCCCCCAAAAAATAAATGTCAGAGTGAGCAATTGTCATATATTACGTACAAAGGAGTAGTAACGGGCCCCATATCTCAAATAACTTGGGGCCTTATCAAGTCTAAATCCGGTCCTCAACACAGCGTTAGCATAATGTTCGTTTTGAATATTATTATTTTTGTGTTTCAAATCTACATTTTGTTTCTGAAGATTGGTTGCATGTGCCATATTCTTGGTATGATGTACTATATCTATTTTGTATTTCTTTGCTGCTCTTGCCGTCTGTTGTTATATTACTTCTTACTACAGTGGAATCCGTAACAAATTTCCCTATATAACAACACCTTCCAAAATGCCCAATTATATTTATTCGTTATTGTCTATAGCGAATTTCTGTTATTACATACATACTCCATCGATCCAGATCAAGTTGTTATAATGGGATTCGGTTGTATCTATTTGTGTGTTACAAAAATATTTTTACATTAAAATGAAACCAAGGGAAACAATCAAGAGTATTCGATTAGAGATAACATTGGTAGTCTCCCGTACTTGTATTCTCCCATGTTTATTGTTTCATTCAACATGTCGACACGTGTGTGTGTGTTCGTGCGTGCGTGTGTATGTGTGTGTGCGTGTGTGTGTGTGTGTGTGTGTGTGTGTGTTGGTGGGTGAGTGGGTGACTTGGACATTAGCGCAAATAAAACATTTTGCTTCCTAGCTCTTTGGACAAAATCCTGACGGAAATCTAGTAAAATCGTTAACTTGTTACAAGAGAGATCCAGTGGGAGTTCGAGAACGAATGCTGACTATTCCAACAATGATGTATCGACGTGTCGTCATTGGACTAGTAACACTCATAATCATCATGTAGCATATCCTGAAGAGGATGTAGCAGCCATCACAGCCTTTCGAAGCTTCTGTCAACCTTGAGCCAGTCTTCCAGCTTCTGTTACTGTCATGTTCAAATGGTCTTTGATGTTTGCGTACATCTTCTTCTTGGTCTGTCTCTTGGTCATTCCCCTGACATTATCCCCGCCATTATGTTCTTCTCTATGCTTTCATGGCGTTTAATATGGCCAAAATATTGTATTTTTCTGAAAAGAACCATGTTGTTTAACTAGTTTCCTTTTATATTAGTTTCTCTCAGGATGGCTATGCCGGTGTTCTGTTTTGGTCCATGGCCTAAGGATTTTTTTGTAACATTCTGTTTCAAAAGCTATATTTTATTTTTCACTTTGTTGGTAATTATCCAGGATTCGTATCCATGTCTAGTGATACTTGGTTTAAATCTTCTTCTTCTGCGTTCGTTCTCAAACTCCTGCAGATTAGCAGGATGTAGTCCGGAGACCGTAATGCGTTTGTGTCATGGTTTACAGCATTGCTGCGATATCTGCGCCTTTCGGCATGACACATCCGACTTCAGTATGGCTTTGGGTCCACTGACCCTATATGAGAAGGGGCAGCCAACTCCATCGCATAACCTTCTTAGTCGCCTCTTACGACATGCATGGAAAGTAAACAGTGTTGCTATTTTTTGCTGCCCTTTCGGGCCCCGGTAACACACGGGCGATACTTAGTATCCGACTAGTGATAGATAAATATATAGACGTTGAAAAAAGTATTTATATATGCTTCATAGACTACAGCAACGTCTTTGACAGAGTCCTACATGAAAAATCAATCAAATGTCTTCAAGAAATAGGCATAGATGGAAAAGATATCAGACTGATTAGAAATATATATTTGGAACAAACTGCATCAATAAGGTGTGCAAACAACTACTCCTTTCATAGAAATGAGAAGAGGGGTAAGACAAGGATGCATTTTATCACCAAGCCTGTTTAATATCTACACAGAGAATATCTTTATAAATATAGAAGAAACACCAGGACTCAAGATCAATGGGAAAATAATAAACAACATTAGATATGCAGATGACACTGTTCTTTTAGCAGAAAGTGAACATGAACTACAAAGACTAATAGGTTGTCGATAAATCAAGTAAGGAATATGGACTGGATATTAAAATTCAAAAAGTAAAATCCATGATAATCAACAAAGACACAGAAGAACAGGAGGTAAACATAAACATACAGAGAGAGCAACTACAACAAGTAAAACAGTATCAATATCTTAGACACATAGTCACAAATGATGGCAGATGTGAAACAGAAGTTAAAAGGAGAATAGGTCAAAAGTACCTTCAATGACATGAGGAAAATAGTAACATCTAAATAAATTACAAACAAGTTAAAAATGAGAATTATAAAATGCTACATCTTTTCCATATTAATGTATGGCTCAGAAACATGGACACTAAACAAAAAATTAGAAGACAAAATTGATGCCATTGAGCTGTGGATATATAGAAGAATAGGGAGAACATCATGGAAAGAGAAGAAAACAAATAAAGAGGTGCTAAAAACACTTAATATGAAGAAAGAACTACTAAGAGAAATAAAGATCAGGCAAATAAAATATTTCGGGCACATTAAAAGACATGACACCTTACTGAAGACTTTACTTGAGGGTCAAGTCAAAGGGAAGCAAGTAGCATCACAAGATGGACAGGTTATAGTCTAGCAGAGTGCACCAACAAAACAAGAGACTGGGGATGTTGGAGATTTGTTGCAGCCAACCTTCATTGCGAAGATGGAACTTGATGATGATGATACTTCAAGCCAATCTCCAAGACTAACCTGTGAGTCAGACTAACCTCCAGGTAAGAGCAGCTGCCCCAAAAGCTTCTGCCTCAGATCAACCCAGATTCTTTATAATCTGGACAATCTTAGGAGTCACCTCCCGTGTGTTGTCGGGGCCCGAAAGGGGAGCAAAGAATATCAACACCGTTTACCTTCCATGCATGTCGTGCGAGGCGACTAAGAAGGTTATGGAATGGAGTTGGCTGTCCCATCCCATATAGGGTCAGTGACCCAAAGCCATGCTGAAGTCGAATGTGTCATGCCGAAAGGCGCAGATATCGCAGCAATGCTGTAAACCATGACCCAGCGCATTCTGTTCTCCGGACTACATCCTGCTGATCTGCAGGAGTTTGAGAACGAACGCAAAGAATACTAGCAGTCATGTTCTAATTTGCTAGGCAGAATTTTAAACACCCCAAACCCCACTTCTCCCCATTATCTAGTAACGCAAAATGAGGTAAATAGGTTACTAAAACACTTACCTTGCCTATTAATAAAAATATATTTTAAAAAGTATATATAAAAAAACATACAATAAAACTAAACAGGACAATTCTCCACGTATCGGCTCAAATTGAACCTTTTTCAAGAGACAAACAACAGAAAACGACAAAATAAAAAACAATCAAACTATCATGAAACTAATGAACTGTTGTGGAACTAATGAACTATCTTGGAACTAATAAACTATCTTGGAACTAATGAAATATAGACATATATTTTGTTTTTTGCTTTTTGTTAAAACTAATATATAATATAGACATATAGAAATATATTTTGATGAAATATAGACATCAATTTTTTTTTTGTTGTTGTTGTCGTTTTCTGTTGTTTGTCTCTTGAAAAAGGTTCAATTTGAGCCGATACGTGGAGAATTGTCCTGTTTAGTTTTATTGTATGTTTTTTTATATATACTTTTTAAAATATATTTTTATTAATAGGCAAGGTAAGTGTTTTTGTAACCTGTTTACCTCATTTTGTGTTACTATTTGTTCATTAGGTTACTGCGGCACCATCCACTCACTGACCATTTGGTTATTTATATTTGTCCCCATTATCTGTGGGCTTGTACATTCAACACATAATTTGTACGATGATTATTTTACTCGTAGAAAATTATTATTCATTTATCAGAATGTCAGATAATGTGATGTAAAGGATAACAAACAGATGTGAAAGACAAGTCACAGAAAGTAGTTCATTAGTTCCAAGATAGTTTATTAGTTCCAAGATACTTCATTAGTTCCACAACAGTTCATTAGTTTCATGATAGTAAACTATTTTCAAGATAGTTCATTAGTTTCAAGATAGTTCATTAGTTCAAAGATAGTTTATTAGTTTTCAAGGTGGTTCATAAGTTCAAAGAAAGTTCATTAATTTCAAGATAATTCATTAGTTTTATCTGTTTACGAAAAATCATGCTTATTTTGGGGAAATAACTATGGAAGCCTTGAGGAGCTTTCAAATACAGCAACATTTATCAAGAACAGTCTTGCCCCCCCCCCTTTCCTAATGCCTTACGATAACAGTAATGGAAAATAGTGTTTCTTTTTATTTCTTTTAAGAAGCTCTTAAAAATATAAGAGAAAATAATTTTATTTTATTTCGAGGAGTTGTACTAACAAAGAGGTGAAAGAGGTACTAAAGACACTTAATATGAAGAAAGAACTACTAAGAGAAATAAAGATCAGGCAAATAAAATACTTTGGACACATTAAAAGACATAACACCCTATTGAAGACCTTACTTGAGGGTAAAGTCAAAGGGAAGCGAGCAAGAGGTAGGCAGAGATATAAGTGGGAGAGTAACATTACACGATGGACAGGTTACAGTCTAGCAGAGTGCACCACCAAGACAAGAGACAGGAGATGTTGGAGATACGTTGCAGCCAACCTTCGTTGCGGAGACGGCACTTGATTATGATGATGACTAACTAAACGAAAATCATCAGCCTTTCTTTTATCATCCGTTCCCTTTGTGAAGAAAAATATACTACCATACATTAGCCTACATATACAAGACAGGTACCAGAACAATTAATCTTGGAAGAAAGTGTTCCGAGAAATATAACATAAAAATGCCCCACTTTTAATGCAGTGAAGTGGCAAGTCAATTTTGTTGCTCACTTGATGATGATGAACTGCCAGGAAACTCAAATATAAACAAAGAAATTCCCCAATTTTATATGTCTATATATATAACAGCACGAGCTGGAATATTCCAAAAATAGATTATACCACGTGATACTTAATAATTTCATAGACCTTGAATTAATAGAAAGACAGCTCAACCAAGACCCTATTCTATATATAATGACCTGTAGACAAATCGTTATCACTCTTATAAATGACATGAAAGTCTTTCCTTGATTTTCATTAGATGCCGAGACAAAGTATACAGAAAACGACCAATAAAAATTACGGTAATAAGTAAAAGGCGTCACTCTTGAAGGAAGTTGATAGATCACAGAACTTTATCTTTAACGAAGGACTCAACTCAGCACGCTATCGTCAGCTGCTCACACTATATCTCCTGCAAACCTAAGGGGAACCCCCCTCTTGTACTGTCTCCACCAATAATATCGCGTAGAAAAGGTCACAGGAAATCACCACAGGAAATATGGTTCTGTATTTAAAATGTGTGTTCAGGTAAAGCTAATAAATAAATCTAAAAAGAAGCGTATTGATTTCTGTGTGCTGTAGCCACTTCTTCCGACCATATTTCTAACACGTGTGTAGGTAAGTTTACTCTCTGTGTGTCTGTGTGTGCATAATTATCAGTTAAACATCACATATGATGTTCTTTATTTGGTTTCCATCGATCCATACTATGTGACCTACATCTCCAGCATTCAATGCGAAGTTAAAGTACATAGATTGGCAAACAGCAGACAAATAAATCAAAACATGCTGGGCATTACTCTAAATGTTGTTAAAATTATATTTTTAGGCGTCTTAAAAACACAGTAGCTTACAGCGGAAGTGTTGTGTATCTTATACCAGATGGCCGAGTGAACATGTAATGTATAGGCCTATATGTAAATAGTATCCTGAGCTTGAAATCTATAGTTCAAGAATCTATAACGCATCCTTTTATAACGAATTTCCCTATTTAACAACATTTATGAAAATCCCCATTCATATTTTTCTTTACTGTTTATGCTGTATATTGCGTATTTCTGTTATTACATATTACCTTAGTACGGACCAAGTTGTTAAAATGGGATTTGACTATATTACCATTTGATGCGCACTCCGCCGACGACGACAAAACGCATTTCCATTCTTTGGACTACATCCTGCTGGAAATCTAGTAGGACAATTGCCCTGCTACAAGAGGGAACCAGCGGGAGTTTGAGAATGAACGCCGAGGAACAAGAAGAAAGGATTCGGCACACTTCACGGAAATTGTATTTTATCACAGATGAATACTTCACAGATCAATATTTCACAGATGAATATTTCACAGATCAATATTTCACAGATGAATATTTCACAGATGAATACTTCACAGATGAATACTTCACAGATGAATATTTCACAGATGAATACTTCACAGATGAATACTTCACAGATGAATATTTCACAGATGAATACTTCACAGATGAATACTTCACATATCAATATTTCACAGATAAATACTTCACAGATGAGTACTTCACAGATGAATATTTAAGAGATAAATACTTCACAGATGAATACTTCACTGATGATTACTTCACAGATGAATACTTCCCAGATGAATATTTCACAGATGAATCCTTCACATATGAATAATTCACAGATGAATATTTCACTGATGAATACTTCACAGATGAATACTTCACAGATGAATCCTTCACAGATGAATAATTCACAGATGAATACTTCAGCAAATGAATGCTTCACATATCAATACTGTACAAATTAATACTTCAGAGATGAATACTTCACACATCAATTTTCACTGCTGAATACTTCACAGATGAATACTTCACCTATAATTCAATACTACTTTCTAAAGAATGAAGTAGAAGTAGATGGTATTTTAATGTATTTATCATTTTCAGTATTTTAAAACAAAAACCTGAAATATGACACTTGTGATATCCATGCCATAAGTACGTCTTCAGTAACCTAGTTGGGGGGGGGGGGGGGGTGGAAGATTGTTTACTTAAAAATTAAAAAAAAAAAAGCTGAAAAGTTAGGAAAAAACTACATGACTTTTCTAATTTTTCGAACAAAACACATTCAATTCAAACAATTTTATTCGGTACATAAAGAACACCATTGTTGACGTAAACTTTTGTCAATTTCCCCCCTATCTCCTTCCGTTTTCATCACTGTCAACAACGGGCAAACGTTTTCAGACTTCCTCGTCCCTCCAACCAGCCCCCACAATTGTTGATATAATTTGACTACACTAAAGCTGAATGAATCTGCGCATAATATTAAAAATTTGGAATGTAGGCACTTCTCCCCGCATTGAACCGATAAATTTTACTAAACTAAAAAATGTCTGCTGTGAGTGAATTTTGTTAAAATATAGATCTGGCCTAATCAATACCTCAAACTTCAATAACAGAGCTTTAATGGGAATGTGTATATGGGTTGTGTAATTGTTACAAAAAATTGTCACTGAATGGTGGATAAGTGTGGATTGCACATTTAGTTTTCTGCTTGTGTCAGGCAAGTAGTTTCCTGGGCTGTAGTTTACAAACATGTAGTAGAAATCTGAGTTTGTAAATCGTGACCTAGGTTAATGGTCACTGGGTGGGATCAAAGAAGTCAACACAAGAGTTAACGCCGTAACCCGTAACCCGTCAGTGTTCTAGGGGTACCACATTAGATGCTGCGGCACACAGAGTACTCCGGCGATTTCGGTAGCTGTGTAATCAGCTCTTTAATATTGTCATATTATGTGCATGAAATGAAATAATCCCATTAGCTGTGAGCAGGTGGCCTATAATATCACACATAGCCTTTCTGACAAAAGCACAGCCTCTCCACAGTTGAGCAACCAAAGTGACACTCAAAAACGCATGTCTATGGTATGCTGATTTCTAAACGAATATGACCACAACTTTGCGAGATTTTATTGTACAGATTCGCGAGGTTTTGTAGTATAGATTCATGACGTTTTGGTGTACAGATTAGTGAGATTTTGTAGTACAGATTCCTGAGGTTTTGTAGTACAGATTCGCAGTGGCGTAGCGTGGGTCAATGGCGCCTGGGGCGGACTCATAATTTTCCGCCCTTGTGACATTTAAAAAAATATGTCAGTGATTGTGAAAGACTGGACGAAAATAAATTTGCCGCCCTCCCGATGATGCCGCCCGGGGCGGTCCGCACCTCCGCCCCCCTCGCTACGTCACTGCAGATTCGTGAGATTTTGTAGTACATATTCGTGAGGTTATATATAACAGGTTCGCTAGGTTTTTTAGTACAGATTAGCGAGGTTTTATAGCACAGATTCGCGATTATTTGTAGAACAGATACGCGAGATTTTGATTCAGAGTTGCAAGGTTTTAGATATAATTTATGTGATGGAAAAATTGTATATTGCAACATTTACTTATGGTATTCATACGTATATTAAAAGTATATGCTGTTCTGCTATAGATAATTATTGTTTACAACCGCCCGTTATTGTGACGTCTCAAATCTCATAGTTAGAACTTGCTATCATCTATATATCTATGGCTATAATAATGAAACATTTTCACACTGGCTACAACCTCATTAAGATCATTTTCACACTGGCTACAACCTCATTAAGATCATTTTCCCCAGTTTACCTATACTGTTTTCACTCTAAGAATAAAGTCGGTCAGTGCTTCTGATTGGTTATTGGACGATTCAAATTGTTTTAATTGCTTTTAAATGTTTTTAATAATATTGGTTCTTTTTTTTACATGTCAACAGTTATTTAAAAATCACATGTTGTCGTAGAGTAATGTGTGGGTGTGTTTTGACCTACTTCATTCTTAAATTGAACACTTTAGAGAAAATGTATATAGAGATAGGGAATTTTGTTGTTGCGTTATGATTTTTTAAACATTTTTTAGTTATCTCTTCAGGATTTTCCAACAGTTTGTTACCCCTCCTTCATATCAACAAACTATTTCTATACTCAGTTCATTCTAAGATTGAAGTGGGTCAAAACACACCCATATATTACTCCGCGACAACGGGTAATTTTTATATAGCCGAACACATTTAAATAGCAATAACATAATTAATTATTCAGAACATACGTCATAGCAGCCATGTCCCCTCCCAAATATTACTGTGAGCTTCTAGCAAACAACATCTGGATACAGAGCCAAGGGAATACCGAGAAAGAGATGGATCGATAACATCACGACCACCCTCCACAAACACGGACTCAGTACGACTCAGGCGTCACATCTGACCTTGAACAGAAACTTACAGCTTCCACGCCTACCCTGACAAGTGTGGATGATATCAACTACACCTGGGAATAGACAACAGACAAAGAACTATAATGGTTGTCCCTGACCCCTTGAGCATGCGCACCGATATAACAGTGGGTATAATGATTTATCATGGAATAATAAAGATATATTATACAAACATTTATTTTAAAACATACATTACTGTGGTGATAGACATGTCTCATTTAGCAACAATTGATTTCATTTAACAACAGCATTATGTTCTAACTAATGGACTATATTATTGCGCACTTAACATTCGATTTATACGTTCTGCGTCCAACAGCCAATCATAAGCACTGACTTACTTTATTCTTAGAATAAACAGAGTATAGCGATTGAAGTGGCATATTCATTCTTTGTTGACGTCAACTTTTGTCAAACCCTCGACCCTTTGTAAACAGTTGTCAAACTTTTCTCGGACCTCTATTCTCTCCCCTAATTGATAATGTTCATGGCAATCCCGTATAGTGAAGTACGGCCCTTTCATGGACAAATCCAAAAAAAAAAAATAATAAAACAACAATATGGCCGAAGTTTTGTCTACAATCTTTCGTATAATCAAACTGCTAATGTAAGCGTTCTGTAAGAACAAGATTATGCTATGGGGAAACCACGTGAATACACTTACGTTAAATAACATCCTTTATCCGGTTTCGGGTTCTTTTTCTGGAATCTTGGGGAACTCCCGAAAATATCGGTAACAATTTGTTTGAAAATGCTCAATGAGAAACTATCATATTGCTGTTATATGACCTACTTTATTATATATAACTATTCTGTGAATGTTTTCCCGATTTTTTTCCCGTTTTCACGCACGCAATTTCATTACTCAACGTTTGTCAGACAATATCAAGGAAGAAAGATGGATTCAATGTCTGTAAACATAGCGCTGACTTATCGATGTTAGTATTCCTCTTCTTCTTCAGCGATCAGTTTCCTATGGTCAGAAGTCTATACACGAAGGAGAACCGCTTCCATGAATTCAGTCGTCAGCAGGAGGTTCTCACATTTACACTACATCTTTACTTCCAGATCAATCTCTTGGGGTCATATTTTAGTTCTCAAGTTGTCGAAGAGTGAACATGTCTGCAAAATGTATTCTACTGACTTTTTTGACATACATATTGATTAGTTTGGACAGCCTTTATTTTGTGGAGATGTGCTTGTCGTGAGGAGCCTAAAAGTTGTAGTTTGATCTGATCAACAACAACAAATTGAAAGAAGACATTTTCTCCGTCACTCAACAGTATATATCAAGTGACATATTCTTTCCAGAATGTTGTCTTCTCGTGGATACTGTGAACGCCTCTCTGTGCCGGGCAAGCAAGCCTGCATTTGCCAAAGACATGTGCTTACATACTTCGATGTCTCTGGTCCATTGTCTTCTTGGTTTCCCTCTTCTTCTCCTACCCAGCACTCTGCCCTCTAGAATCAGCCTTTCGATGCCATCGTGTCGCTTTAAGTGTCCAAAATACTGTAGCTTCCTTCTTATGATGGTATTTTGAAGCCAGCCTTCATTTAGTTTCAGTACAAATTAAATACCCAATTGTACAAATTAAAAAAGCAATTAATTTCCTCTCAAATAGAGCCTCCAAAAAAGTTATTTTGTGCGTGCATTTCAATTTCTCCCCAAACAGGTCCCCCAGAAAATAAAGTTATGTGTGCATATTAATTCCCCCACCCCTCAACAGGGCCTAAAAAAAAATGAAGATTTGTGAGCACATATTAATTTCTCCCCAAACAGGGCCCCCAAAATAGTGAGTTTGTGTGTGTTCCCAAACAGGGCCTCCAAAAAAGTGAATTTTTGTGTGTGCATATTAATTTCTCCCCAAACAAGTCCACGTCCTTCAAGCTGGTTGTTGTGTCAAGAAGGTCATCTGGTACGAATGTCAGAACATTGTCTGCCAAAGATAAACTCTATAGTGAGTTGCAGAAGTCATACGTTCACAAGGTAGCCAAAAGAAGTGTTTACAAGTACTCGTTAAAGACCATACTGACAATCTTTGAACTAGACCAAGATGCACGGGAATAACTTGTACAAAATAGATCTACATCGCACTCTATAGTCAAGAAAGGCGCAGAATCTTGTGAACAAAATGAGAAGTGCAGCAGCTCAACAGCGGAGACTAGTCAGAAAGTCACAGATAGATCAAAAACTATAGAGTTGTTAGAAATTCACAGATAGACCAAAAACCATAGAGTAGTTAGAAAGCCACAGATACACCAAAAACAATAGAGTAGTTAGGAAGTCACAGATAGACTAAAAACCATAGAGTAGTTAGAAAGTCACAGATAGACTAAAATCCATAGAGTAGTTAGAAAGCCACAGATACACCAAAAACCATAGAGTAGTTAGGAAGTCACAGATAGACTAAAAACCATAGAGTAGTTAGGAAGTCACAGATAGACTAAAAACCATAGAGTAGTTAGAAAGTCACAGATAGACTAAAATCCATAGAGTAGTTAGAAAGTCACAGATAGACTAAAATTCATAGAGTAGTTAGGAAGTCACAGATAGACTAAAAACCATAGAGTAGTTAGAAAGTCACAGATACACCAAAACCATAGAGTAATTAGAAAGTCACAGATACACCAAAAACCATAGAGTAGTTAGAAAGTCACAGATACACCAAAAACCATAGAGTAGTTAGAAAGTCACAGATAGACCATAAACCATCTACAATGGTAATCCTGTGCCCAAACTTCCATGGGCATTTGTAGATAGAATATGGATTATTAGCTTTCTATGAACTCGGAGCCAAGGACATAATTTTAACTGAATTTCTAAAGTGAATGTGACAAATGGTCATCATCATCATGTGATGGTCAAGAAACAACATAGCAGTGTCAAGAATATGAATCAGCGATGGAAAAATTTAAATAAACTTGTCACATGACAATGCAATATTGAACAATCTGTAGTCGTTAATCACACGACACTTAGCCAATCTAGTTCAGTGATTCATACTTTCTCATCCAATGATTCATACTTTCTCATCCAATGATTCATACTTTCTCGTTAAATGTACCTACTCAATCATCATTTTTACGTCGCCGGTTCTTAATAATATATTCAGTCTGTTGTGGTCCATATAATATATTTTGTCTGTATTTGTCCCCTATAATATATTTTGTTTGTTGTGGTCCATATAATATACTTTGTCTGTTGCCCTCCGCCCCCCGCCCATAATATATGTTGCATTTTATGATCCCTAAAATATATTTTGCCTGTTTTGGTCCTCTACAATATGTTGTGGACCCTACAATCTATTTTGTTTGTTTTGGACCCATTATGAATGCATTCTTCTGATATATTCTAATATATTCTTCGCGAGATGTCCTGCGTAGGATGCCACCCTTGCCAATGTTCTCTTGCCGTGATCTTGTTCTCTTGCCTCTGTCATCAATCTTTCTAACCTGTTGTGGTATTATATTGTTATTATTACTGTTATCGAATATAATACTATTCGATATAATAATAATATCGAATTTTTTTAAAAATTAACTTGTGAAGTACGTGTAATTGTTCCGCTTTTCTGTTTTTATTTCTGCAGATTTATTTTTCTGTTGTAAATGTAAAAGTTGTACTCCATTTTTTTCTAGTATTAGTAGACCTCCTGAGATAACAACGCGGACCGCTAAAAGTACACATGCCATAAGTTGAGAATTACCAAGCTAGCCAGTTAACTACATCACGTGACAGCTACTAAAACTATCCACACAACAATATCGCATGCATGAAGTATGTGTTTATTGTAGTTGAGTGTTCTTCACCTGTAACCGGATGTTTAATTCGTAATTTCGCAGAATTAGTAAGATGTTATTAATAGAACAACAAATGAAATTAAGTTGAAGAGCGAGAAAATATTATACGTTGAATAAGGTTCAAGATAATAAGTTTGCAGTATGTCCGGCTGTGAGTAATGATTGCTATAAAACTACGTTCACTCTAGGATTGAAGTGGGTCAGTGATTCTGATTGGTTGTTCGACGCAGAACGCATTTAATCGATTGTTAAGCGCCCAATAATGTTGTTTTTATATTTCGTTTTAAAATTATATTTTTAAATATTGATTTTAATTGTTTTTAAATGTTTTAAATAATATTGTTTTTACATGATTTTTTAATGTCATCAGCTGTTTCAAATCACATGTAGTCGCGGATTAACATAGGGGTTTGTTTTGACCCACCTCATTCTTAGAGTGAACATAGTATATCTATGTGCTTTCACCGCTGAATACGGTGCATAGGGTAGAAACCAGAGCTCTCCAGTTCAAGCGATCTGATGCTACTGAATGTAATTTTTGCATGTTGTTGAGACCCATTGTCATCCGCCTCTCTTGAACTTCCCCTTTTTCTTTTTCCATCCGGTACGCATTTTAGTGATTGTATTGGCAGCCTGATTTCTTTCATTCCAAGTACATGTCCAGAGTTTTATTCTTATTGTCGTAGAAACATATTGCTGTTTGGAGTCTTCTCTTACTTGCTTGTTTTACTTGGATTCTTTGTGCGTCAACAGAATACTCTTTCAGAATAAAATATTCGCCCTTGTGTTGCCGGGGCCCGAATGGAATGCAAATAATAGCAACACTGTTTACCTTCCACGCATATCGTAAAAGGCGACTAAGGAGGTTATGGGATGAGTTGGCTGCCCCATCCCATATAGGGTCAGTGACCCAAAGCCATGCTGAAGTCGGATGTGTCAGACAGAAAGGCGCAGATATCGCAGCAATACTGTAAACCATGACACAACGCAGTCCGTTCTCCGGACTACATCCTGCTAATCTGCAGGAGTTTGAGAACGAACGCAAAGAAGAAGAATAAAATATTAAAGTATTGTCAATATTAAAGAATGTCTGCAAGTGTACGTTCTTCTTCTTCTTCTCTATTCGCTGTGAAAAGTCTGCTAGCGCGAAAGATGTTGCCCAACGAATGATATGTGTTATGTCATGGTTTACAGTTTGGCTGCGATATCTACTACTATTGGTCTAACATATCCAATTTCAGCAATATTTTTGAATCACTCTGACACACATAGGCAAGGACCATCTAAAGATATTATACATGCCACACAGGGCCGTAGATTCGTCTTCCGTAAGGTGGTTTTTGCCTTAAAATAATAGATAATTTTATCGTATTAGATTTAAGACTGTTTAATACCTTATATAAACATTCAAAAAACAAAAACCATGATAATCAGCAAAGACACAGAAGAGCAGGAAGTAAACATAAACATACATGGAGAGAAACTACAACAAGTAAAACAGTATCAATATCCTGGACACATAGTCACAAATGATGGCAGATGTGAAACAGAAGTTAAAAGGAGAATAGGAATGGCTAAAAGTACCTTCAATGACATGAGGAAATTATTAATATCTAAACAAATTACAAATAAGTTAAAAATGAGAATTATAAAATGTTACATCTATTCCATATTAATGTATGGCTCAGAAACATGGACACTAAATAAACAATTAGAAGAAAAAATTGATGCCTTTGAGATGTGGGTATATAGAAGAATAGGGAGAACATCATGGAAAGAGAAGAAAACAAATAAAGAGGTGATAAAGACACTTAATATGAAGAAAGAACTACTAAGAGAAATAAAGATCAGGCAAATAAAATACTTTGGACACATTAAAAGACATGACACCTTATTGAAGACCTTACTTGAGGGTAAGGTCAAAGGGAAGCCAGCAAGAGGTAGGCAGAGATACAAGTGGGAGAGTAACATCACACGGTGGACAGGTTACAGTCTAGCAGAGTGCACCACCAAGACAAGAGACAGGAGATGTTGGAGATACGTTGCAGCCAACCTTCGTTGCGGAGACGGCACTTGATGATGATGATGAATACCTTATCATTTGCCAATATCATTGCGTGTTTTTAATGATCAAAATTTCTTGCAAATTGGTTAATATACTTCATGATTGGTGATATTATGTCCTAGAGAGAATGAATTCAGAAAGAGGGATTCCAGAGTTTTGGTAAAAGTGCTACAATCGTGTGCTACATCATTGTTTTAGAGAACGTGAGTTGAGTTATGACTGCATGGACAAATCCATGGGTTCTCCGATCCTCGTCTCAGTAAATCCATTAGATTTTAACTGCCGATAGTTCCAGTTCGATGCCGATTTGTCAGTCTCTTCGTATATCCATTATGTTTCTCTCTACGGGTTTTTCCGATCGTTGCAACAATCTCACGCAGTATCTAGTGTCCATGATTCAGACTTTTGAGAACCTTCTTAGCGGACGAGACCCATCAATAGACTAACTATGTCAAATCGATCCAAAGATGTACCTATTGACACCATGCCATGCTCGCCAGTGTATCGGCACGTTCATTACCATCAACATGCCATGACAATGGAATATAGCAACGAACATAAAACAAATGCACCTGTCTGAGACAAAAAAATCTGAAATTGCAGGTCGACATAAGCCACTGCTGACTAGAGGTGAAACAGATTTAAAACTTGTGTGGATTGCATTCTTAACGAGACACCACTCGCTTTCAAAGGTTTCCAAAGTTGAGACACCACTCGCTTTTAAATATTATCCTGTAGGTAACAGTTGAGGATGAACGAAGAAAAGATTATACTGTTACCAATGAGGCACTCTTGCAACCCCAACATGTTGAGTATTTTATTATTATTATTATTATTATTATTATTATTATTATTATTATTATTATTATTATTATTATTATTATTATTATTATTATTATTATTATTATTATTATTATTATTATTATTATTATTATTATTATTATTATTATTATTATTATTATTATTATTATTATTATTATTATTATTATTATTATTATTATTATTATTATTATTATTATTATTATTATTATTATTATTATTATTATTATTATTATTATTATTAATATTATTATTATTATTATTATTATTATTATTATTATTATTATTATTATTATTATTATTATTATTATTATTATTATTATTATTATTATTATTATTATTATTATTATTATTATTAATATTATTATTATTATTATTATTATTATTATTATTATTATTATTATTAGTATTATTATTATTATTATTATTATTATTATTATTATTATTATTATTATTATTATTATTATTATTATTATTATTATTATTATTATTATTATTATTATTATTATTATTATTATTATTATTATTATTATTATTATTATTATTATTATTATTATTATTATTATTATTATTATTATTATTATTATTATTATTATTATTATTATTATTATTATTATTATTATTATTATTATTATTATTATTATTATTATTATTATTATTATTAATATTATTATTATTATTATTATTATTATTATTATTAGTATTATTATTATTATTATTATTATTATTATTATTATTATTATTATTATTATTATTATTATTATTATTATTATTATTATTATTATTATTATTATTAAGATGTGTTCGAAAAATGACATGAAATGATTGATTGATTGATTGATTGAGAACCCCAGGAATTGCAAGCGAGTAGCTCTCACTCCCTATGTGCAGTGGGGTGGTTTTTTCTGAGCTTTATTTCATACCCAACAGACTTCAGCTTTCGGCTTAGTGTAATGCCTATTGAAGGAGCCTTCTACTCAGAGGCGGTCTATAATTGTATAGATATGGCACAAAGCTTCCATAAGAGAGTCTCAATATAACAGCATGTCGTCTACTCATGTTTTCTGTTGCATGGGTGGTTTGTATGTGGGTACGTTGGTGAGACCCACAAACACAACCGCATGCGTGGCATGAAATGAAAAGACAGAATTAGAAACATTAGCAAGCACGTAGATAAAGGTGGGGAGTTGATGTTGGGGCTGAACCCTGAACACCCCTCCCCTCAGCTTAGGAAATCAGAACATGAATTCTAATACTAGAAATCCAACTAAGTGATGGGTAAAGCTAACTCCCCCCCCCCCCCCCCCACACACCCTTCTCCATAGCTTTTTTTCACAAAAAGGTCATCGATATTCTCATTTTTTAAAAAAAGAGTTAAGCACAAAGATGGTAGATAATGACCTTTTTGTTTAAAATACCCCCATCACTATTTGCTTTATTTGCTTAAGATGTATCTACAGCACTGAACGTGTGCCATACCTCAGTCTGCATCTCTTCTCAAACTACCGCCAGTTAGCAGGCTGTAGTCCGGTAATGGTCTAATAGTCCGGTTCTGTGCCGGAGTGGTACAGAGCCCGTCTGTGACGGCCAAGGTACCGAGTTCGATCCCCGCCACAGGCAATTATGCATCCGGACCGTTCAGAAAGATGCATCTACAGTACTGGACGTGTGCCATATCTCAGTCTGCATCTCTTCTCAAACTACCGCCGGTTAGCAGGATGTAGTCCGGAGGATGCCTTGGTGGAGTGAACCCTTTACTCTCTTAGCATGCACATTTATATTTTTTTGAAGCATATTTTGGGAGTTCATATTGAGAGGTCAACAATTTTTTAGACCATTTTTACCCCTCCCATCCCCTTGTCAACATCTGTTAAGAATTCACGGATTCCCTTTCATGCTTAATTATGTCATCACATTTTAACCCCTCGGCCTACACATTATTTTTTTAAAAATCTGAAATAATAGGAACATCTACAAGAATTCATTCATTTGTGTAGAAAAACATTTGAAATTCAAACAATTTTATTTGTGTTTTTTTAAAAATGTATTTTTAACGTCACAGCTGTAAACCCACCCCCCCCACTTTTTTTCTCCATCGTCAACAACTGTCGTTTAAACCCCCACCCCCACCCGCCTTCAATACTTATTGATATGATATAGAGATATGCATATTAGACATATAAGTATATGGTGACTTTTTTCAATATACATCTTAGCCATAAAATAAATTACCCACCGAAGACGGATGTGTCGGGCCACTGGCAAAAATAAAACGGCAACACAGCGCATTTCTATTTTCTGGACTACATCCTGCTGGAAATCTAATAGGACCATTGTCCTGCTACAAGAGTGAACCAGCGGGAGTTTGAGAATGAACGATGAAGACGAAGAAATAAATTAAATTTTCAAAACATCATCATCAGGTGTCATGCCGGCTGGCGTATGCGGTCATGGCTCTCCACAGCTCTCTGTCCACAGTATTATGTATCAAGGTCGTTGTTATTTCCTTGCCGTGCCAGGCTGTCAAACTGGCTAATATGTTCTCTAACTTGCCTGTCTCATGAAGTGGCCAAAAAAAGAACATTGTCTTTTTCTTATATTGTTGGTTAAGGTCCATTTAGCATTTGACTCTTTCAACACCTCTGCATTAGTTTTTCTGGCAGTCCGTGGTATTCTCAGCATTCTTCTGTAGAACCACATCTCTATTGCCTATAATTTCCCACTTTTCCGTTTGCTTATTGTCCAAGACTCGCACCATATTCAAAACATACGCCAGATATAAATGAAATCTCTTAGAGAAGGGGATTTTTGGACATCAGAACATTACATTTAGTGCTAGAGACATGCACGAGGTGGGAAAAACCCATTCTTCTCTCTTCCCCCCCCCCCACACACACACACTGGCTGAAGACGACACTACGGCCCGACATAAATGCATAAATATTTATTATTTGTATGTTTCCAAGATTGGTGTTACAAATGTTTTTTATTTAGGAACATATTTTCCCCCCATCATGCGCATTTCAGTTTTTGGTCCAGACAGTTCTCAGAAATTAGGTCACAAGAAATCCCTGTAACGTTGAGTCGAATTTGCTTTGTATTTTGCATTCGCGAGTATATAAGATACACACTTGCATCCAATCCTGCATAAAATAAACCCGTCTCGTGTTGTGTACATTATAAATCTAGTAACACTAGAGCTTAGTTAACTATTTGTGACATCCTTCGACATTAAGACTTAAAGACTTAATTAAAACAGACCACATTCATTATTTGTTTACGCAACAAAAGTTAGTAAAGTTATTTATCGTGTGACACAATCAAGTCATAGGTCTATAACCGAACTCACATAGGACTATATGCCTACACATTGCGTGATGTACTTGTTAATGTTTTTATGTTTATCCAAACAGGGGGGACATGTATAGAGATATATTGTGAATTCAGATCTGAGCCGTATTATAAAAGAATAGCCTTCTAGATACATATGGACATAGCGCGTGTCTCACAAAGAGTTGGATATTACTACAAAAATTAATAATAATCGGGATTTTCCGCTTTCAATCAATCTCACAGGGAACAAGTTCAAATTTGAGTTGACATCGATAGACCCTGAATACTTGACAGAGGTAAGTTGGTTTAAATTTAGTAAATATTTCATTTCTCAACATAGGGCCTATGTCTATTCCTCTTTCACTCCCTGCGGAGCATAAGTCACCAGTATATCGCCTCCATCTTTATTATCTTTAGTTAGTGCTTACTTTTTTTACATTGAGAGATCTACTTTGACAACATTGTAATAAACAGATACGGCCTCGAGTTTGTCATGAGTTTTGTGCAAGCGTTCATTCTCAACGCTGGATCACAGGACAGTGACAATACTAAATTTCTAGTATTGTGAGAAGCGTTGTGTAGTCTATTTATTTGAGCAAATGATCCAACATATCTGACTTCGTCGGCGGTAACTAATAGTACTTTCGTCCAGTACTTTCACCAATTCTACAGAACATTAAATTTCCATAGTAATGATACATACTCGTAGAAGGACAGATGTACGTTGTAAACTGTTTATAAAGCATTTCCCGTACTGCACGCTGGTCAATCTTGCTTGATCCTTTGTCACTCACTACCCGTGCAATTGTGTGCTTGACCACATACGCTCTAAGTTGATCATGTAAATATTTGTGTTATTCCCTTTAAAAACACTCACATCTAAAAATTATGCATGAGAGATGTGTATATATAGAAGAATAGGGAGAACTTCATGGAAACAGAACAAAACGAACAAATAATTTGACAACGTTGCGTACGGGAAAAATAATCATTAAAGGAAATTGTTGAAGGTCTTACTTGAATGTAGAGTCGAGGGTGTGCAGAGAAAGGGGTAGGCTGTCATACAAGTGGGAGATAAACATCACGAGATGGATAGAACACAGTCTAGCAGAGTGCACTATCAAGGAAAGAGACAGAACATGTTTGAGACCCGTTGCAGATTCGTTTGAGATTGATGTGAAGATTCATTCATTCATTGGTACGATGACTTCCGGCGTAGGCGATCATGTCTCTCCACAGCCCTCTGTTTGTTATACATTTAAATATAGTTTCTGATGATTCTGCATTATGCCAGGCGTTCAAGCCATCCAACATTTTCTCACGTTGTCTTCCTCTGCCTCTCTTACCCTCGATCTTTCCAGTTGTTATGATGTTCTCCACCCCACCCCTTCTTATGACACCATCAAGAAGAAGGCACCTGGTAATGTCTCAAAGAAGAATATTATGTTTTATTTGTGGCGGTAGCATGCCAGCTACACTGAGGATTACAGGTATTCATGCCAGCTACACTGAGGATTACAGGTATTCATGCCAACTACACTGAGGATTACAGGTATTCATGCCAACTACACTGAGGATTACAGGTATTCATGCCAGCTACACTGAGGATTACAGGTATTCATGCCAGCTACACTGAGGATTACAGGTATTCATGCCAACTACACTGAGGATTACAGGTATTCATGCCAGCTACACTGACGATTACAGGTATTCATGCCAGCTACACTGACGATTACAGGTATTCATGCCAGCTACACTGAGGATTACAGGTATTCATGCCAGCTACACTGACGATTACAGGTATTCATGCCAGCTACACTGACGATTACAGGTATTCATGCCAGCTACACTGACGATTACAGGTATTCATGCCAGCTACACTGACGATTACAGGTATTCATGCCAGCTACACTGACGAGTACAGGTATTCATGCCAGCTACACTGACGAGTACAAGTATTCTCGGCTCTCGGTTCCCAGCGTTGGAAGTGAGGTCCGTTTCTAACAGCCCACAATGTTTTTGAATTACAATCAAGAAATAATGCAAACGCATTTCTCTGACTTTATTCACTTGATCGCAGTCAAGACATAAGGAAGATCTATGGTAATCAGAACTTCTCGAGTCTAACGGGAATTTAACCAATCCTTTCAACGGCACCAAATCGCATAGCAACTCTCGTACACGGATTTTTACGTACTTGACTAACTGCATCTCCAAAAAAAGATGCGATTTTATCAAGACATTCAAACTGTGCACTCAAGACAGACCAATCGAGACAAGGACTATTACAACAACAACGAACATCCAGTACATGTATTGTAATATCCGCAATAACAACAAATATATAACATCCGTATTAGTTATACAAGGGCCGATAGGTCTTCTTGTAAACATGGATAACATATATAGACAGTACAATTTGTGCTTCAAATAATTGCTTATACAAGTAAATTCAAGAAGGAAGCCAGAGGATAAATTAAAAATTCTTAAGTCTAATGGGAACTTAACTAATACGGATGTTGTTACTGAGGATACTTCAATATCTGTACGGGATGTTCGTTGTTGTTGTAATAGTCCTTGTCTCGATTGGTCTGTTCTCAGCGACTTGTGTGCACAGTTTGAATGTCTTGATAAAATCGCATCTTTTTTTGGAGATGCAGTTAGCCAAGTACGGAAAAACCAGTGTACGAGAGTTGCTAGGCGATTTGGTGCCGTTGAACGGTTTGGTTCAATTACCGTTAGACTCGAGAATTTTTAATTATCCCTGGCATTATTTACTGGTAATCAGGATATATATTGCCCTTTTATAAATATACCAAGTCATCATCATCAAGTGACATCTCCGCAGCGAAGGTTGGCTGTAACAGACCTCCAACATCCCCTGTCTCTTGTTTTGGTGGTGCACTCTGCTAGACCGAAACCTGTCCAACTTGTGATTTTACTCTACCACTTGTATCTCTGCCTACCTCTTGTTCGCCTCCGTTTAAACTTTACCCTCAAGTAAGGTCTTCAACAGGGTGTCATGCCTTTTAATGTGTCCAAAATATTTTATTTGCCTGATCTTTATTTCTCTTAGTAGTTCTTTCTTCATATTAAATGTTTTTAGCATACCAATTACATTATTGGAAATTGAAACGTACCTCTGAAAATATTAAATATATCATGTATTCTCTTGTAGGTACTTAGTCAGCTTAAATAGCTTTAATAAATAAATAAAGGGAGAGGAGAGGGGATGGAGGGGGGAGGAAGATTGTCATAGCTAAGCAGGGGGGGGGGGGTTCTGAATTTTTGAGAGTTGAAGTCAAGGGAAGGGAAGAGGATTAAAAATTGGGGGGAAAATGGTGAGGGAATTTATGGAAAGCCCTCTTAGCCGTGCATAAGATTTCTAACACTCCTGCATAAACCCACGATCTGTGTCGCTTGTAAGATTTGTCTGGACTGCTTGTTTGACTGTCCACGAACCACTCTTTCAGACGTTGTCATAATTAGATCTATGCAAAACTGGAATCTTTTTCTCTCATTCACTCACTCTCACTCTCTCTTCTCTCTCTCACTCTCATTCTCTCTCACTCTATATCTCTCACTGCCTTTCTCTCTCATTCTCCCACTCACTCACCCTCTATATCTCTCTCTCGCTCACTCCCTCTCTTACTCTCTTTTTCACTCACTCTGTCTTTCTTTCATTTTCTCCTCACTCTTACTTTCTCCTTCACTCACTCCCACTTTCTCTCATTCTCACTCTATCACTCACTCTCTTTCGCACTTTCTCACTCTTCCTCACGCTCTCTATCATACACTCTCTCTCACTCTCTCACACACACACTCTCTCTCTCACACTCACTCTCTCTCTCTCTCACTCTCACTCACACACTCTCTCTCATTCACAGCTCTCTCACTCTCTCACACACACTCACTCTGACAACTCCCTCTCCCTCTCTCTAGCACTCTCTCTCGCACTCTTTCACTCTTCTTCACTCTCTCGTACTCTCTTCTTCTTCTTCAGCGTTCATTCTCAAACTCCCACTGGATATCTCTTGTAACAGGACCATGGTCCTATTAGATTTCCAGAAGGATGTAGTCCAGTGAATGGAAATGCGTTGTGTCGCCGGTTTGTTTGCACAAATGGCCCGACACATCCGTCTTCGGCGGTACTCTCTCATTCTCTCTCATTCGCTTCCACTCTCTCACCCTTACACTCTCTCACACACTCATTCTACTCTCTCACAACACTTTTTCTCTCACTCTTACACTCTCTATTAAAACGAAGATCACGCTTGTAGTTAGAATTCGCAACTAAGTGGATGAGGTGAAGAAACAAAATGAGGTCGCATGTAAGGAGCCAAGCATCTGGACAAAATTGCCATTTTGCATTTTCTCAGAAACAGACTGAATTGGATACACTCAGCCGAACAAAAGTGCAGATTGGAAATAAAAGGCGAAGATAATTAACAAAGGAAATGTAATAAATTGGTTTTGACACCTTATGAGAATGAACCATAACCAAGTATCGACAACAATATATAACATGAAAAGATCAGGATACAAGACCAGAGGAAAACCTAGAAAAAATGGATAGATAATATCAAGACAACACTGAACAATTATGGATTCAACATAGCCATGACGACACATCTGGCCTATAAACAACTAAAGCTTCCAGACTTTCCTCGAGGTGTGGATATTTTATCATTCACTTTTGGATAAGACAATAGACTCGTAAACACCCAAAATGTAGGTTTTGGTAGGTAGGATTGCTGCAAAAATGTGGATGCCCAAAATGTAGGTAGTGGTAGGTAGGTTGGCTGCAAAAATGTGGCTGCCCAAAATATAGGTAGTTGTAGGTAGGTTGGCTGCAAAAATGTGGTTGCCCAAAATGTAGGTAGCGGTAAGTAGGTTGGCTGCAAAAATGTGGCTGCCCAAAATATAGGTAGTTGTAGGTAGGTTGGCTGCAAAAATGTGGCTGCCCAAAATGTAGGTAGTGGTAGGTAGGTTGGCTGCAAAAATGTGGCTGCCCAAAATGTAGGTAGTGGTAGGTAGGTTGGCTGCAAAAATGTGGTTGCCCAAAATGTAGGTAGTGGTAGGTAGGTTGGCTGCAAAAATGTGGTTGCCCAAAATGTAGGTAGTGGTAGGTAGGTTGGCTACAAAAATGTGGTTGCCCAAAATGTAGGTAGTGGTAGGTAGGTTGGCTACAAAAATGTGGTTGCCCAAAATGTAGGTAGTGGTAGGTAGGTTGGCTACAAAAATGTGGTTGCCCAAAATGTAGGTAGTGGTAGGTAGGTTGGCTACAAAAATGTGGTTGCCCAAAATGTAGGCTGCAAGGATGATGTTGATGTAAGATTCCCGTTAGATGTGAACAGGTAGCTCTTGACAGCCAATAGCCGTTCTGATAAAATCCCAGGTTTCAGTACTGTAACTGAGGTGACACCTAGACTCAAGTAAAGGTAAAGGTATGTCCTGTCCCATGGCATCTGCCATCGGGGATGAAGATAACTCGTCATGTACTAAGCCGCAGCAACTATTAGGTGGCGTGGTCAGTTCAATTCTGTGCTGTTTTTACCTCACCTAACTCATGCGTCAGGTACTCATTTACAGATGAGTCGACTTTAGGAGTGGTCGTATCTGGCGAGAAATCTCAACCCGGATTTTTGTGTGTGTCCCGACATAGTTTCGAACCTGGCACGCTGTAACACGATGATATCAAGCAAGTTAACTATCAGCTAGGCCACCGCGCTCCTCTCTGACTCAAGTAAAATTGTCTCAAAGGCATGGATGTGCAAGAGTGATTTATGGATACATGTTTAGTCCACGAAAGAGACATTCCAGTGCGCCATTATACCAGGATTACCACGAGGAGTAGAGCACACACATCTGGACCAACTACATCATCATTTGTATGTTAGTTTTGCTGACTCATCCGAAATTATGACATATCCAGGATTCCCCGTCATCTAGGAATCTTCTAGAAAAAGACAGACGTGCAATGTTCGCTAGCCGGGATCACTTCAACATCCATTAGATTTATTTGATAGAAGACAAAAGTAAGAAAATGAGACAAGATGTGAAAATTATGATTTTTTTTCATAAATGACAGATTGTCAGCCTATGCTCCAACTTCCCTTAGTCGCATCCTACTGCATGTCTGAAGACAGTAGCCATATTCTTTGCATCCTGAACAATAAACCCAGGATCCGGTTGCCATATGGGAGGGCTACAAGGAAAAGAAATATAAACGTGTCGGTCAATGAACCAAACAACACATAATTTACACGCGTCATGTGTTTGCTGCATACATGTGCGTGGTCTGATGTCATCGCCGGTCTAAACATAAAATTCATAATTACAGCACTTTCAACTAATCATTTAATAATAAAGTAAGGTTATAACAAATAAATAAAGGAGAAAATAACAAGATTATTATATAACAAATAATTAAAGCAGAAGATAACAAGATTATTATATAACAAATAATATTTCAGCGTTCATTCTCAAACTCCCACTGGATATCTCTTGTAGCAGGACAATAGTCCAACTAGATTTTCAGCAGGATGTAGTCCAGAAAATGGAAATACGTTGTGTCGCCGTTTTATTTGCGCCAATGGCCCGACACATCCGTCTTCGGGGGTTAACAAATAATTAAAGCAGAAAATAACAAGATTATTCTCTCCGAACGAGCATACTGGATCCATGTGAGTTTTCTCCACGACAAGGTCTCAAGTCACGACCTGTGAACTGACGACCTCGATGGTCGATTGTGATTATTGCTGTAAGTTTCATTGGTCAGCCTTGGCTATTTTTAGCGAGCGACTCCAATTATATAAATAGTGTCCAATGAATGTTATGTTATGTTATGTTCCTCCGGGGCCATAGGCGGCGCATAGGGCAGAAACCATAGCTTTCCATTTCTGTCTTTGCGTTGCCAGGTCTTTCAATTGTTGCATGTTGTTTAGGTTCATTGACATGCTTTCTCTATTAATGGTTCTTCGTAAAGTTTCTCTATGTCTCCCTCTTCTCCTTACTCCAGGTTGCACCCAATATAGTGACTGTTGGGGAATTCTTAGAACAATTCATTCTGAGAACATGGCCGATGTAAGTCCAACGCCTTTGTCTAATGAAGGAAGATATATAGGTTGTCCAATGAATAGCAGGGCAATAATCAAAATCGTACTGAATTAAGGTCTGTTTACGTTTAGTAGTTAGGTCTTCTATATTTTTCGATGGTCACGTTATTTTTTAGAAAGAAATTTCTAAATTTGTTGGATTTCAACACTGGTTATATGGACATTCCCAGGATGCTACTGCGTTTTGCTGGAAAAAAATGGGGCATGAAAGTAAAAATGGGTAATTTGGGTGGATACAAACTTATTCAAAAGAACGTTAATAAACACAGTGCTCATGCTGACACTGTATTACCAATGCCCGACATGTACACTAACAGAGAAACTAGAACACAAACTCTCTGTATGTGAAATGAAGTACCTAAGAACATCACTTGGGATAACAAAAAGAGATAGAATAAAAAATGGCACTATAAGAAATCTGATGAAAACAATATCGTGCAAAGAATACATAGACAAATAAGATCAAATGGTTCGGCCACCTAATCAGAATGGAACCAGATCCCATTGCATCGACAGCCCTCAATAATCATCTGAAAGGAGAAACAGGGGAAGACCCGGACTACGATGGATAGATGACATCAGAGAAATACTAGAACACCACGGCTGCACTATGTCAGCAGCATCACAGTTAGCTAACAGAAAGAAGAATGCGGTTCCCCATGGCGACTAACATAGATAAGACAAGACTGATTTATCAGAGGAGGTCACAGAAACGTAACATACTGAATTCTTAGCAGGACAATGATGCTACTAGATTTCCAGCAGGACAATGATCCTACTCGATTCCCAGCAGGACAATGATCCTACTAGATTTCCAGCAGGACAATGATCCTACTAGATTCCCAGCAGGACAATGATCCTACTAGATTCCCAACAGGACAATGATCCTACTAGATTCCCAGCAGGACAATGATCCTGCTAGATTCCCAGCAGGACAATGATCCTACTAGATTCCCAGCAGGACAATAATCCTACTAGATTCCCAGCAGGACAATGATCCTACTAGAGTCCCAGTAGAACGTAGTCAAGCGAACAGAAATACGTTGTATCGTTGTTTTATTTGCAACAATGATCCAACAGAAACATACATGAAAACGGTTGACTATCTCCCACCTACCCTATTTTTGATAAAACACCTCTCCTTAATAAAACGTTTTCCCGCACTGCTTCGTGTGTAATAGAGAAACCACATGAAAGAAAACACCACAAAAACATGAATGTCAATCATGTTTTTTTTTTTCACTGCAAAGTTAATTTTCATATTCGACTATTCTAACATCATCTGTTGCTCATAGTGAAAATATTAGCATGTTACCCATTATGTTTTAATGTATCTCTTCTAATCGCTGTTATTGAGACCTCAGTAGGTCAGTTGTTAGTGAACTGGCTTTCATTCTAACATTTATTAACATTCAAATAAACCGTTAGTGAACAGGTCAATTGGAAATATTTTTGTCACCAACAATGTCGACACAGTCTAAAAAATGGGTACCAGATCTTTTGGGAAAGTAAAGATGCAGATCTATCGATTTTTAACCTGAGTTCAGAGAGGTCACGGAAACTGAATGAAAATTTGAAGCATCTGAAATGAAGTTGAAATCTGGTCACGTCTCCCCGTAATGAACCTAATTTCATCTTAGTTATTCATGTTATTGTAATGTATCTCATTTATTCATATTGTCATCGTTCTAAACATTTATTGATATTGTTATTGTTTTTTGGCAGTTATAGTTGTGATAATTCTAGACAATTGTTCATATTGTTATCATATGGAGCCGAGTGTTTTTGGTCATATAAAGAGACATAACAGCAAGGAAATATTAATAGCTGAAGACAGAGTTAACGGCAAATGGGGAAGAGGGCGCCGAAGATGACATATGTGCAGTGATTATATATATATATATATATATATATATATATATATATATATATATATATATATATATATATATATATATATAATATATATCAGATTGCTTAAACATGTCTCTAGCTGCGACAGATCAACTCGTCCATAATGGCGGAGTGTTCAGAGAATCCATAAGGAAGACGACATTCTGGAAAGAATATGTCACATGATGATGATTTTTATCATTCTTAACAATTGTTCATTTAGCTATAATTCTAGACAGTTATACTACTACTACTACTACTACTACTACTACTACTACTACTACTACTACTACTACTACTACTACTACTACTACTATTACTACTATACGCTGTATCCATTGTTTGTCTTGCGGCGTCAGGAGTTCTCTGGAGATGGCCTTCCTGTGTGCTGTTTGTAAGCTTGTTCCTGTAGCTTCTTTGATTAATGTGATCCTTATTTTACATGTTCTGTATCTGGTTTTATAGCGGTTATATTTATGTTTCATGGCCATCTGTGTAATGCTGTCTGTTGGTAGTCTGGATTCGTGTGAAAACCACTTGATCTGTTGTCTTTTGATGTGTTCCAATACTGGTATTGTTTTGATTATCTGTCTAATCTAATGTTATCGTTTCTAATTCTATCTCTTAATGACACTCCGAGTATTCTTCATAGACATATCTTTTCTGTTGTCACTATTTTTCTTTTATCTTGTTTACATTGTCAATTTAAATTGTGTTCATATTCTTATCATTCCCCAGACAGAATTGACGATATTTGTCTTCTATATGTGCGAAAAATATTCGGAAAATAGAACAGAAAATCAAGCCCACATGGAAATGGTTACATTGAACAGCAATGGCCAGCCTCCAGCCATGAACTCTATTTTTAGTCACAGTGGTGAAAGTATTACTTTAATGTCCGATGGAAACCCATCTCAGCAGGTTAGTGTACTTATTTTACTATATATCACACTATCATCGGCTGCCTAATATCTATTGAGGGATAAAAGTTTAAGTGTCCGTTATACTTACCTGGCATACTTAGATATTCGGGGTCTTTGTTACCTCTAATATTTTATGTTAGTGTGTCCTGATATAACCTAATTGGACTTTGTCCGAAGGTTGAAAGAGGCACGCCTCTCCAAAAGAGAGGCAAACTCATTAACTACCTACCTACGTGTCGGGTAACAACCATAAACAGGAAATTTGTGGCTGAGGTAACACAGAGCAAATATCAAAATGAACAAAAATAGGTATAAGTGTTACCAAAATAAGTCACAGTGTCTCGTTGTTAGGTTGTTTTATGACTTATTTTGGTAACCCTTAGGCCTATACCTATTTTTGTTCATTCTAATATATATTGTCTTTCTTCAGATGGAAGATGACATTACTGGTCCATACTCACCTTCAAGCCAAAACACCATTGATACTGTATTATTGTCACTGATTACTAATATAACTAATAAATAACAAACAAAAAAATAACAAATTTAAGATTGAAAATGTATAATTAACATATAATTTTCTGAATGAAATTTATATACTTCAAATGTCAGTGAAAAAAAGCAAGAAAAGAAAAGGAACAATAACTTTTCAACATTCCGAACCGTGCACTAATATGTACCGTTATCAAGAAAAACCGCTAACTAGAATTAAACAAACAAATACAATCAATACAATGGAACGATCTCACTGTTCAAATTATATGGAAAACTGTAATGAGACCGTTCCATTGTATTAATTGTATTGTTTGTTTAATTCTAGTTTGTTGTTGTTTTTTGAGAAAAGAGCCATGATGAATTCAGATGTGTCAAGCTGAAGGCGCAGATACCGCAGCAAAGTTGTAAACCATGACAACACATTCCGTTCGCCGGATTACATCCTGAGTCTGCAGGAGTTTGAGAATGAACGCAGAAGTAATAAGAATGAGGAAATGGGTAGCACCCCCCTTCCCAACAAAATTATATCAAAAAGGTAAAGGTAAGCTGATCGATAAAGGCAGCATCATATCATAGGGCTTCCCATAAGCGCCCAGCTGTCATCAGTCATCAGCATCAAGTGCTATCTTCGCAATGAAAATGTGTTGCAACGGACCTCAGATATCCTCTGTCTATTGCTGTGGTGGTGCACTCTGCTAGACTGTAACCTGTCCATCTCGTGATGTTACTCTCCCACTTGTTTCTCTGCCTACATCTTGCTCGCCTCCCTTCGACTTTACCCTCAAGTAAGGTTTTCAACCAAGTGTCATGTCTTTTCATATGTGTCAAAATGTTTTATTTATTTGATTGTATTGGTGGGTCAGGGTTCGGAGCTGCCTATAAATTACCTCAACAATTAGGGGAAGGGGGCCGCGATCTAAAAAAAAGTTCACACTTGTTGAGTTAGAAGAATTGTGAGTTGGGTTGAACAAAAATTGAATGACATTTATCAATCTCCTTGTTAGTATGCTTGGTTTATAAATATTAGTAACACTTTTATCCTCTTTTCTGAGAGTTTGCGTTTTCTGGTTTTGAAAGAGGGCTCTACCCACCAATGACATATGTGTCGGGCCATTGTCGCAAATAAAACGGCAGCACATCACATTTCTATTCTCTGGACTACATCCTGCCAGAGATCTAGTAGGAACATTATCCTGCTACAAGGGAAATCCAGTGGGAGTTTGAGAATGATTGCTGAAGAAGAAGAAACAGGGCTAAACACCCCCACCCACCCAAAATAAATAATCATAATTTCAATTAAGAAATAAGAGCTCCATTGCACGAAATTAATTGGGGGTGGGGAGGGTCTAATAAAAAGTCGCGTCTATACCTAGTCCATATTGCGCCATTGCTACAAAAATCTTCTCCTTTCCCTGGTTGCAAACACTTAAGTCAAGCAGACGTGAATCACAATCATGATCAAAGGAAAACAAGGCTATTATATCCGGTAGATGTTTGAGGGTTGTATAAATGACTCAATGGTTGTTAAATACAGCAACATTTTTTTTAGAAAACAGGACCTCCTGTGTAGATATGTTAAACTTTGAACAAGACTCAATCATTTATTAATTAATCCACACTTGGCCTTAGTCATCACAGGATATCATGGATGCTGCAGTCAGCCTAACAGTATGGGGGTTAACTTTTCTGTAGAAAAACAAAAAAATTCGTTAATACAAATGGGGCGACAGGTGAAGTCTGCCAATGCAAATATAAAACCTGTGATACATGACAAAAGTAGATTTCTGCAAAACTATATCATATGCCAACAGTAAACGGCAGAGAAAAAATAAACAAATATGGATCTGAATCTAGATTGCGACTTACAGAGTATTTTAAGATTACGGAGTGGAAAATATTAAACGGGAAAAAATAATCGTTACGAACATGAACGTTTAGAGAGAAGTAAAACTAATTGTGAAAATAAAATTATTCGGAAACTCAACAAGCTAGTAAGAGAAGACAACAAACAACAAAAGAAATTAGGAATATCATGTATTGAGCATATCGAAAGACAACAAGTAAAATGTTTCGGTCACCTTATGAGAATGAACCAAAACCAAATATAATACCAATAAGAGTATATAACAAAAGAATATCCGCGAGTAAAGCCAAAGGTAGACCAAGAAAACGGTGGACAGAAAACATCAAGACAACCTTGAACAAACATGGACTAAATGCTACCACTGCGACACATCAGACTTTGCAACGATAACTGAAGCTCCCACCAAACTCTTAACGCCAAGTGTGGATACTATCAACCATCATTCACATGGGGATAGACGATAGACTTAGAATGAATGAAAACAGATTGCCACTACACGCATTAAAATGGATATCAGAAGACAAAATACACAGCTTAAAATATGATCTGTATTGACAGTTTGGCACACAACTTGATATACAATCTGGATGGATTAACAATCTGGCAAACATAGCGTACCAACGACACAAATTGTGGGGAACTCACAGTGGGCTAAAAGAAACCACACTATACATGATCAATATTGGACTGGATGCACTTTGAGGGCTGCGTAGTGCAGTGGTTAGAGCACTAGCTTCGGATATGAGTGGTCCTGGGTTTATTCTCCAGTTGAGACGGAAATGTTTTTCAGATCACATCGGCTCCCATGTTGACCCAGCTTTAATTGGGTACCAGAATAATCCGGGAAGTAAAGACTGCGAGGAAGAGGAGATAGCTACCGCTCTCATATATAGATTATTCTTATGGTCCATGCCCTGTGGCGTTGGTTATCGTGTCTTTCCACAGTCTTCTGTTTTGTGTAATGTCAATTATTCCGATACTGATAGGCCTATTCTCCCATGTCATAGTGTCAGGCTTTCAAGCATCTTCTCTCTTGTGCTTCACCTACCTCTCTTACTCTTCAATTTTCCTGTTATTACAATGTGTTCCATCTTTCCTCTTCTCATTATGTGTTCAAAAAATGTGGACTGTCTCTTTCTGATGCGGGTAAGCAGCTCTTTTTGAATTAACTGCTTTCAAGTTATCTTCATAATGCTTTTTATCTGTCCATGGTGTTCTCAAAATTCTTCTAAAAGCCACACCCGTGTATGATTTTTCATTGTTCTGCTGAGCGTCCAAGATTCACTTCCATCCATCAGAATTGGTTCTATATAACTTCTAAGAAATCTCTTTCTCACCTCAACTGACAAAGATATAATACATAGGATGCTCTTCATCTTGTGAAATTATGCACTTCTACATTTTTATAATTTTACATTATGAAATTAGGCAATTCTACATTTGACTTCTTTAATACATCTTCCATATGAAGTTATTAATGCACCCAAATATTTGAATATATTGACTTGCTTCAGGCTTATCCTATCTACTTTGATGTTGAATTTGGAAAGACATTTATTATTTGATATTACCATTACTTCAGTTTTTCTGCTATTCAGACTAAGCCCTTTAATTTGACTTTCTTGTGCAATAATATTCATCATTTCTTGTAACTCTGTTTAATTTCAACTATCAAAACGCTGTATCATATGTTGTTTATAATATAGGCCTACCCTCCAACTTATATTCCTGATATATCTGGATCTCATTCCTCATAGGCCTATAGCAGAGTCCGCTAAAGATGGATGTGTCGGGCCATTGTGGACACAACGCATTCCATTCTCTGGACTACATTGTGCTGGAAATCTAGTAAGACCATGGTCCTACTACAAGAGAGATGCAGCGGGAGTTTGAGAATGAATGCAGAAGATAAAGAATATAGCAGAACCACTGAAATGTGTGATCACTAACATCTCACACCCCTACGTCACTAATACTTTTTACTACTTTAAAGAACCACTTTTCGCAGTTGTGAAACAATGGGAACTTGTTTTATTTGGACATGTAACAGAATACGACTCACTTTCTAAAATTATTTTGTAAAGTACAGTCAAGGTTGGAAGGAGAAGAGGCAACCATAGAAAATCCTGGATTGATAACATTTAAGAAACTATACATTCATGAATGTCTGAGGACAGGTTCTTGAATACGTAGAAAATCCTGAATCGATAACATTTACAAAATGCTCTATGATTTTTCTATAAATTCATGAATGTCTGAGGACAGGTTCTTGAAGCATGTAGAAAATCCTGAATCGATTACATTTACAAAATGCTCTGAGTATGATTTTTCTATAAATTCATGAATGTCTGAGGACAGGTTCTTGAAGCATGTAGAAAATCCTGGATTGATAACATCAAGGAATAGTCTGGATGTGATTTTTCTACACTCATCTGAATGGCTGAAGATTGAGGAGTTTGGAGGTCTTTCGTGCTATATCTCTAATGTGATACCTCTACGACCCTGCCGGGTTGTGGGTCTTATTATTATTAATATTGTGACTAGTCGTACAATAAGAATGATTGATTTCTTCGGGAAACTCTCCAGTAGAGTAAGTCTCAATCTATCGTCATTATCTTAATGTCAAATTCGTTTCATTGAAATTTACTTTCAGCCTCACCAGCCCAAAAACAGATGTGCCTGTATGCGGATTATCAAAAACAAGAAACTGGTGATCCTGCCAATCTTAACCTTCACCATCATTTTATCGTCATTCATAATCTGGTAAGCATAGGCCTATTTATAGGCCCTACATCTAAATTAGAAACCACACTTTGTTATCACCACCAGCCAAGCATTGCTTCACACCTTCCAGGTGAAACGAACATATGTTCTTAACCATCAGATAAGTCTTTCTTCACACATATTAAGGTAAAATCATATTTTCTTGCACATCAGGTAAATCTTCCTCACATCAACCAGGTCAAAATTACATTTTCTTCAACATCAGATAAGTCTTCTTTCAGACCTAGCATTTGAATATCACATAATTTCAACTTCATCATCATCAGGTGCCATGCCGGCTGCAGCGTAGACGGTCATGGCTCTCCACAGCATCTGTCCACAGTATTATGTATTAAAGTCATTATTGTTTCCTTGCCATGCCAGGTTGTCAAACTGTCAAATATTTTCTCATGTTGGCACCCTCTGTCGTCTCTGTTGTCTTCAATTTTGCCTGTTGTGACTATGTTCTCTAAACCTAACTGTCTCATGAAGTGGCCAAAAAAAGAAGATTGCCTTTTTCTTATATTGCTGATTAAGGTCCATTTCGCATTTGACTCTTTCAACACCTCTACATTAGTTTTTCTGGCAGTCCATTGTATTCTCAGCATTCTTCTTTAGAACCACATCTCTGTTGCCTCTAATTTCCCACTTTCCAGTTTAATTTCAACCTAAGCCTACAATGATGCATCTAATTTCAACTTAAGCCTACAATTATGCATCTACTTTCAACTTAAGCCTACAATTAGCCTATGCATCTAATTTCAACTTAAGCCTACAATTATGCATCTAATTTCAACTTAAGCCTACAATTATGCATCTAATTTCAACTTAAGCCTACAATTATGCATTTAATTTCAGATAAATTGTAAGTGCATGTTTTCTTCTATTATAGTTCTTTCTTTTGTTCGTTAAATGTTTACTTTTTTATGTCAGACAAATTGTTTTGATGAATTCTAGGGTTATCTAGAGTGTGTATTTTGCACTATACATCCAGCGAGGCCAGTTCCTTGATGAATAGATGGGGCTTAGATGAGCCAACAGATGCAGGAAACAAAGACTTGTTGTGTATCTCTTACAACCATCAGGATCACAGTTTTTCCTAAGCAAGCAGTTACTGAAGGCAGCAATACTGAGCCAGAAGGCACAACCCTAACCCCAATACCATACAACATGATGAATAAACCGTCAAATAAATCATCATCATGTGACATATTCTTTCCAGAACATGGTATTCCTTATGGATTCTCTGAATACTCCGCAATTCTGGGCGATTTGACCTGCCGCAGCTGGAGACATGTTTAAGCAATCTGATATATCATTGCACAATTGTCATCTTGGGCATCCTCTTTCCTTGTTGCCATTAACTCTGCCTACAGCAATTAATCTTTTCATGCTGTTATATCTGTTTATTTGTCAACAAAAAACTCAGCATTCTTGTTATTCTGACAGACTGCCGGACGTGCCGGGAATCAGACAAGGAAAATTGACAAAGGGTAATAATAAAATCAGCTGTCCTTTATTTTGCTCAGATAGTACTTTTAAAAATTAAAGAAGGAAAAAAATTAGACACCGTAAGAAAATAGCTGTTAGTAAGTGTTGACGAGACAGTGTTATTGACAGAGTTAGTTAGCGTGAATATTTAACTATGTGTGACCAAAGCATGAGAATGGTAGGGAAGAATAAAATATTGCCAAAAACTGTTTGTTTAATTAAGAATACGTATAGAGTAGAATATTCTGGAAGAGATTGATGACAACCTTGAGTGGTGCAAACTAGAGTAAAACTAGATTAGTAGGAAAACATTTGCAGACAAAATCATGAATACACATCAGTATTCAACAAGATTGAGATCCCAAAATACGTTCAAAAACATGAACATAAAAGATTGTAATAAATCTTGAATGATCAGTCGTTCATTTTCCATCAACTAAGTAACAGCTCAGCCATATAGCAAAGGATAAATCGGGGAACTGTCCATGAAGCAGGACATGGTTCCTCAAACTCAATAGTTTTTTGTCAAGAGGATTGTTGGAGTGCAAACTGTACAATGTAATTTCAGGTGAATTCATCACATGTTGCATATTTTAGGAGCTCCTATTTATTGTAAAGTATTGGAGGAAATATTGTGAATTCTAGTGTTATAAATAGAATATTAGATTTAGGAGTGAGTAGGCATAAGTTCTGATAGAAACTTACCAGTATAGGCCTATGTTAGATGTAAAATAGCAGTTGAAAGGTTCTTAATCTGTTTATAGAAATTAAATAAATTAGTCAGTTATTTGTGTAGGTCGTTGAGAACGTGATACTTTTGATGAAATTGCTTCTGAAAGAATACAATTGTTCCTGAATATGAACTATTCTGATGGTTTGGCCAGAGAGAGAGATTAAAGAACAAACAGAGTGATAAAATTCAAGAGAATGAGAAATCTTTCCTATGAAATCTATTTCTTAGATTAGAGGTAGGGCAAGTGAGAAGCTATATTCTCAGACGTCCTCATATGCTCAATGCAGCAGAGCATTAGAAATATTGTGAGTGTGTATTACTCACCACCGAAGAGTTCATTTAGTCATTAGCTAGGTTTCAGAGAGGTTGCTAGATCTCTCCAACGTGATTGATCGCTCAGTGTTATAAAATGGAGCATTTTGTGTCTTTGCATTAACCAAAAGGAGAGCTAAATTTGCAGAGTTATTGGAAGATTTTTTGATGTAAATTGCCACATATTTTTATGAAGCTTTACCAGAGTTCCTGCCTTTTTGAAGCTTTATTTATTTACGGAGGGAACTTGTGTGAAGGGTTACACATTTTTCCATCTTACTTTTTATCACAGAGGAAGTATTTGTAGTTTCTTTTTTTGAAACTGTAGCGTATTTTTATGAAGCCTTACCACAGTTCCAGAGTTCCTGCCTTGTGAAGTCTTATTTACCGATTGAACCTGTGTGAAAGATTAAAATCAATTTTCAAGTCTGTTTCGGGATACAACCAGTCAGAGGCTTTGGATGAACCAGTTCTCTTTTCTTGAAGACCCAACCGGTTAACGTTACCTTGGGAGCAATCGTCTTCGAGAGTGCGAGATGTCTGTTCTCAAGCCAAATGGATGGTTTAGTGAATAAACTGTGAACACTACATTATAAAAGTGTCACCCCTTATTAAATTATGTAAATCCACTAGTCAATGAATGCATAAAGTTTATGAACAGTGAACACTATGTTATCAATGTCACCATCAACATTTTTTTATATATTATTTGGATAGCTGCACCAATCATATAATTAACCTTGACAACTACGAACTATTGACTTGAAGGATAGGTTTATAGTGAGTGCCAATCAATTTTTGAACTATATTTTAGTGATAATTAGTTAGGCTGAATAGCTGGGGGTAGACCACTTGAATTGATTTTAGAAACAATAGGTGGTTAGCTTATAGCCAGGGAATCAACTGCCTCCTTTCCTGTGAGTATAACAACTGAAATGAATTGTCCTCACGTAATTTATGTCCATAGAAGAAAGTTGTTATTAAAGATATCTATGTGTAATACAGTTTCTTTTCTTTTAGAAGCTAAGACTTAGTTAAGGTTTCAGATGGGACCAGTCTCTTTTAGTTCACAGTCGCACAACGAACATCAGAAGAAGTACTTATAACATCAACAGAAATTCCAGATTAGGCAACACAATGCGGAGAAGGAAGAAAATGAACTACAGACCATAACATCAACAAACATAACATAAACAAACATAACATCAACAAACATAACATCAACAAACATAACATCAACAAACATAACATCAACAAATATAACATCAACAAACATAACATCAACAAACATAACATCAACAAACATAACATCAACAAACATAACATCAACAAACAAAACATCAACAAACATAACATCAACAAACATAACATCAACAAACATAACATCAACAAACATAACATCAACAAACATAACATCAACAAACATCAACAAACATAACATCAACAAACATAACATCAACAAACATAACATCAACAAACATAACATCAACAAACATAACATCAACAAACAAAACAACAATATTATATATCTTCAGCCTCCCCCCACCCTAAAAATCATGATGTTGTTAAGGAGCCAGTCCACTTTGATATTTATTAATCTTAACATTTCTTGATTTGTCTTTTCAGCTGTCCATGGTATACGTAAAACTCTTCTGTAGCATCTCATTTCGAAAGCAGCGATTCTCTTTGCTATTGTTTTAATTAATGTCTGTGCCTCACAACTGTATATTTCTACTGGAAATACATATATTCTGATCATACATAGTTGGGCTATGCTGCTGGTACCTTGCCAAAGATGCAAAATAACTACTTGTGAAATATTTATTTTCAACTCTTCTAATTCTACATACTGTCCTCTCACTTTGTAAAATATCTACTTTCCACTCTTGTAGCTCTACATTCTGATCTCTTACATTGTAAAATGTCTACTAAAAATTTTTTGGAGTTTTACTTTCTCTTCTCCTACATTGTAAAATATCTACCAGTACTTTCAATTTTTGGAATTTTACTTTTTCTTCTATTACTTTGTAAAATATCTACTTTCCACTCTTGTAGTTCTACATTCTGATCTCTTACATTGTAAAATGTCTACTTTCAATTTTTGGAATTTTACTTTCTCTTCTATTACTATCAACTATCTACTATCAACTCTTGAAGTTGTACATTCTCTGCTCTCACTGTTGTATATAGACACGATGTGTCTGCTATAAACTCCTAGACTTAGACAATGTCTATTTTCAGCTCTGACATTAGTAAAATACATTTTCTCCGTTTTGACAGCTCTCTACATTTATTTTCAGTTATCTTTTAGCTGTGAAAGAGGATCACGTAGAATGGGATTTTCCTTATATAAGGTATGTCTGATGAGGTAAGACTATTTAAAAACAACATTAACTCATACAGCAGTGGTGGGTTTCATCCGTGGCACTCGGTAGTACAAGCCTTTGAGCTGAATTAAAGAGGCCTACATTTGGTACATTTTTTATTATCATCACTCTTTCCATTGGTTACTATTTATATAAATGGAGTAGCCTTGGCTCTTTGTGGCATGTGATTCTAAATATATAAATATTGGCCAACATGAAACATGGGAATAATCAAGAAAAGAAGCAAATGAAGGCCTCATTAATTCAGCTAGTAGGCTTGTACTGTTATGAGCCACAGTTACATCATGCCAGGTTTGAAACCATATCCGAATAGAAAATAACAACTAATTTCTCCATGTCAAAATCGGATGTGCTGGGCCTAATGGTGGCACAATGTAACTACGCTCTCGGCGGAAATCACATGAATATCTGTGATGATTACAATGGAGCGAACGCAAAACAAACAACAACTAATTTTGTACCTGACACAATTGTTTGTTCCAGCTATAAATGAGTACCTGATACATGAGTTAGGGAAAGTAAATACAAGGAAGGGAACTGGCCACCCCACCTAATACTCGCTGTGGCTTAGTATATGAAGAGTTATCTGTATCCCCAATGGCAGGTTGCTGACATGAGACCTACCTTAGCACACACACACATACATTCATGCATGTTCACACACACACATTGTCATTGTAAATATGTACATTATAAATGCCGTGTACAGCTTTGCTGAAGCAATGAAATTCCATCCATAAAATCATTCATAAATCCATAGCAAGTCAGGATCGTAGGGGGTACAACATTGGATGCGGGAGCACACTCAGTCCTCCAGCAATTTCTATCTACCGTGATATGGATGAAGGTGAAAAAATTTAGATCCACAGGACTGTCTCAGCTTTGCTGCTCACAGAGCTACAGTCTGGTCCACAGGACTGTCCCAGCTTTGCTGCTCACAGAGCTACAGTCTGGTCCACAGGACTGTCCCAGCTTTGCTGCTCACAGAGCTACAGTCTGGTCCACAGGACTGTCCCAGCTTTGCTGCTCACAGAGCTACAGTCTGGTCCACAGGACTGTCCCAGCTTTGCTGCTCACAGAGCTACAGTCTGGTCCACAGGACTGTCCCAGCTTTGCTGCTCAGAGAGCTACAGTCTGGTCCACAGGACTGTCCCAGCTTTGCTGCTCCCAGAACTACAGTCTGGTCCACAGGACTGTCCCAGCTTTGCTGCTCCCAGAACTACAGTCTGGTCCACAGGACTGTCCCAGCTTTGCTGCTCACAGAGCTACAGTCTGGTCCACAGGACTGTCCCAGCTTTGCTGCTCCCAGAGCTACAGTCTGGTCCACAGTAAAATTGTTGGAATCTCACAGCAAACTAAACTGACTCTCTACACATGATCAATATCAGATTAGATGCATAGTGATTGATGGCAGATAAAGAAAAAAAAGAAGTGCATACACAAAGTGTGACAGATAAGTCGATATAGAGTTTATAATATAGTGCCATTGTTTATTATAGCACATTTTATTGATAATTATCGAAATAGTATTTATTATAGCACAACATGTGATTGATAATTATAAAAATATTTGTACCATATTAAGGAACTTTCTAGCACAAACTGGCGAGACAAATAAACAGATTCTCCGCCAACTGTATCTTGTCTATGTGAGATCAGTAATGGATTATAGCTTTCCTCTCCAGACCATTGTGAGCAATACTACTATCTCATCCCTGAATAGGGTGCAGAATCGAGCTCTGAGACTAATCTGTAGAGAGATACGACAAACACCCGCAGCAGTATGTGAGATAGATGCAAATGTAGAGCCACCGGATATCGGACAGAAAAGAACACTGACGGAAGCGGTAGAAAGATACAAGAGACAAAAGAATGACCACCCAAATAAAATACTTATCGACACTTGGAAACAAACATAAAGATTAAAATGACTGTCTCTACTAGATATTTCTGGAGAAGAGAATGGCAAACATCATCTACCACCAGAGAGAGAGAGAACTAGAAAATAAATACCTTGGACCAACCCTTTGGGAAAACTTGCACTAACAAAATATCTAAACACAATTACTAGATCAAACAGCCAATAAGGAAAAACTACCAACAATCCTGAGGACATGTGCCCTAGAAACCATAAACAGTTACCCATCATCAGTAATCAAGGCCTACACTGATGAATCAGCTTTCAAGTCCACCTGAAATTCATATACGATACCCAGATGGATCTTCCTATGAGTTCTGCGACTCAAGGTGAAAGTTGTTCAAATTGTGAAGCAGAGGTTGAGACCATGAAGACAGCCATTGAGTTAATGCACACGCAGTTTGATCTCATGTTACAAAAACGACCACATATAGACATATAGTCATTTTTACAGATTCTATGTTAGTTTTGGAAGCACTTAAACATACCTCCTAAGAGGTGTCTCAAAACAACAAATGAAAAGTCCTTGTAGTATGGGAACAGTCAACACATTCTCAGAAACAACACCATGGAAATCTGGCTGAATAGATGGGCTGACTGGTCAAAATGTATTTAGCAAAATGACACGGCCAAAGGACAATGACAATATAAACAAACTCTGCAGTAGAAATCAATCCCTTATCTTTCAGTTTCGAACAGGGCATGCAAGTCAATAACCATTTAAACCATATCAAACTCCAATATCTACGCAATTGTAGACACTGCTCTTATCCTATTAAACATTGGAACACCTCCTTATTGACTGCTTTTACCTTTGAACTGCCAGGAAAAAACTTCTACAGACACCCTTAACAGTCACTAACTTACTGTATGGTTCACTAAGTCAACTTCTTCTTCTTCTTCTTCATCGTTCATTCTCAAACTCCTGCTGGATCTCCCTTGTAGCAAGACCATTGTCCTACTAGATTTCTAGCAGGATGTAGTCCAGAGAATGGAAATGCGTTGTGTCGCCGTTTTATTTGCGCCAATGGCCCGACACATCCGTCTTCGGCGGAAAGTCAACTTCAGAAGACCTGAACTTTTATAAGAATAGCATTGTGCTCCCAAGAATAGAACTACTCATCAGCATTTGGATATCGACAATAACAACATCCACATCAAAATAATGTTTATTATCAAGCAACATTTGATTACCTAATAATTATCCTGAACAGGATGTAGCAGTAATCACAATGTTTTTGAATGCTCACCGATTCTGTCGGATTTAATCAAAAACATGAAATATGGCACAAGATAAGAGCTTGCTGCGTTGTTGACCTTACATGTTTATATATAGTCTGCTTGTTAGTATTATCTGCCTCCGTGTCTTGACATTTGACCTATCTGTTCTGCTGAATATAAATTATATACATCTTCTTAAATTCAACACTCTGGTGAAGGAATATTCCCATGAGCTATGTTACCTTTTTATCAAGGAACAGAGCCTTCTGTTTCTGCTAAACTTTAATCTAGTTCTTGGTGTAGAGGATATTTTCAGGGTGTTGGATGGTCATTATGCATGAAGATAGTCTCAATGAGTATGTAATATTTCCAACACCAATGAAGAAAACAACCTAAAGAACCTCCTGGGTAAATAGATTTTACAGAAGATCAAGCAATAATATCAACATCATACTAACAACTAAAACAACATATAAATAGACTTCACAAAACTTGTAAGGACTTTAACATGAAGATAAACAGAGAAGAATCGAGGTTATGACAACCACAAAAACTGATAGAAATGCTACTATTTTTATCAATAACCAACAACTGAAACAAGTGAAAGAAACCAACAACTTAAACAAATGAAAGAAACCAACAACTTAAACAAGTGAAAGAAACCAACAACTTAAACAAGTGAAAGAAACCAACAACTTAAACAAGTGAAAGAAACCAACAACTTAAACAAGTGAAAGAAACCAACAACTTAAACAAGTGAAAGAAACCAACAACTTAAACAAGTGAAAGAAACCAACAACTTAAACAAGTGAAAGAAACCAACAACTGAAACAAGGAAAGAAACCAACAACTTAAACAAGTGAAAGAATTCACTTATCATGGTAACATGATATGATCAAATGATAAAACACCAAATAAATTCAACACAGATGCACAATAACATACTAGATCTTAAGACAGATTTCTACAAGGTGTCATGTCTTTTAATATGTCCCTAATGCTTTATTTGTGTCATCTTTATTTCCTTTAATAACTCATTTTTCATATTGAATGTTGTTAGATCCTCTTTGGTCTGTATTTTCTCTACCCTATTCTTCTATATATCCACATCTCTAAGGCATCAATTCTGTCATCTAGTTGTTTGTTTATTGTCCATGTTTTGGAGTCATACATTAATATGGAATAGATATAGCATTTTATAATTCTCATTTTAGCTTGTTTGTAATTAATTTGTTTAGATGTTAATATGTTCCTTATGTCGTTGGAAGTCCTTTAAGCCTTTCCTATTCTCCTTTTAACTTCTGTTTCACATCTACTATCATTTGTAATTATATGTCTGAGATATTGATAATGTTATACTTGTAGTATTTCTCCAGGCATTTTTATGTTTAGCTCCTGTTCTTCTGCAATTTTACTGATTATCACGGTTTTTGTTTTTTGGATGTTTATTTACCATCAAATAGTGCACCTTGGGGGCTAGACAAAAGGCAACTATATGATAAAAGTGAAACACTGTTATTTAAATGCTGTTAACCTGTATCTAAAATGTATGTCACATTTCTTGCAGTCATATTAACCTGTATCTAAACTATATGTCACATTTCTTCCAGTCATATTAACCTGTATCTAAACTATATGTCACATTTCTTCCAGTCATATTAACCTGTATCTAAACTATATGTCACATTTCTTCCAGTCATATTAACCTGTATCTAAAATGTATGTCACATTTCTTCCAGTCATATTAACCTGTATCTAAACTATATGTCACATTTCTTCCAGTCATATTAACCTGTATCTAAAATGTATGTCACATTTCTTGCAGTCATATTAACCTGTATCTAAACTATATGTCACATTTCTTCCAGTCATATTAACCTGTATCTAAACTATATGTCACATTTCTTCCAGTCATATTAACCTGTATCTAAACTATATGTCACATTTCTTCCAGTCATATTAACCTGTATCTAAACTTTATGTCACATTTCTTCCAGTCATACAGCTATACTAGCACCTGAAAGATGTATATTTTCTCAAATGGTTAATATAGGAGCCCTGTTATGTGAGTGCATTTGATTATCTCTATCAATATAATAATTTATTTATTCCTGGTAAAATGCACTGTAAGATTTTAAGGAAAACAGTGTCCCTTACAGTTGGGTATAATAGCATGTATTGAACATATTGAGAGACAGCAAGTAAAATGGTTCAATCACCTTATGAGAATGAACCCAAACCAAATACCAGTGAGAGTATATAACAAAAGAATATCAGGGCGTAAAGCCAAAGGTAGACCAAGAAAACAGTGAATAAAAAACATCAAGATAACCTTGAACAAACATGGACTAAATGCAACCATGGTGACACATCTGGCCTTGGAATAACCGCTTAAGCTCCCACCCCTACACTTAACAGCAAGTGTGAACCATCATGTACCTGGGAATAGACAATAGACAATGCATATATATAGATGTTCATAAATAAAGTCTTGGTGTTAAGTTCCCTATTATTGTTTAACAACAGTACCTACGTAAAACACAAGGTCGATCAACTTTGCGACGAATGTACAGACAATCAGACCATAGTGTACGAGTATGAAAAAATACAGATAATAGTATACAAGACAGTTTCAACTGTTCAATTTTAAGGTCTTTTTCAAGAAAACAGAAGACGAACAGCAAACAGTAAAAACAGTAACAAATAATTGCACTATCACAAAAGCATTAGATGGCAAACATTGAACAGCAGAGACATCCAAGGTAACAGTGATGTCACTATATACAAATATTGGCATAAAAACATGCATTAAACAATTATATGGGCAATGAGAACAATAAAATGTCTATGCCTGAAAACAACAAGAACCGTTACTCTAGAGTGAGATGCATAAATGTAGCTATTGTTGCCAATGTTTGTGACGGGTGACTAATATTGTTATATATGCATATGAGAGCAATTATCTTGTATGAAGTTGGCATGATTAAATGAGCAATTGTTATATTAGCATTAGCTGTCAGACTGACCTAGTAAATGGCACAAGCGTAGCTTAATTGGTCAAAATTTGTTGTGGGAAATGTTATTAATTTCTGCTTCCTATAACATCAAAAGGCTTTAAATTCAAGTGTATGTGGCGAAGATAAAATATAGGTTTACAGTAATTCTGAGAGCTTTACTGCAAGGCTTACAGATTGGCAGTGAGGGCAACATTCTGTAAAGGACATGTCACATAGATAGATAAGTGCTGTATAAAGAATACTTCACTGAACATAAATAAACTAAAGTGAACTCATATCATTTACTAATGTCAAATTAATAGTGATGAGGAATTTAATTGGCTCTGATTGATGAAGGCGGTAGTCATTTCCTCTCCATCACAGTCTTTAGATTCAGGATAAATCCAATACGCAATAAGGCTGGGCCGACCCAGGAATCATTGCTATCTGAAAAACATTCCACCTCAACTGGGGAATGAATCCAGGACCACTCATATGCGAAGCCAGTGCGCTCTCTAAATAATGAAGACTCAATATGGTGACTGACAATGAAACCTGATTACTTTCTGTACAAGTATAGAAAAGCTATACTTGTTGATAGGTTTGTTGGTAACTGACTGTGTCATTATGTTATAAATATGCAAACTCATATTCCCACCTACCATTTTAGAACAAAAATTAAATATGAATTATCTACTTCTTCCACACTCGTGTGACAACCTGCAACCAGGTTCATGGATTTCTATTTCAGGGTTGGAAAGAATAGTGCCACTGTCTTCTTACCATGCATGTTGTAGGAAGTGACTAAGGAAAGTTGAAGAATAGGCTGATAACCTGCCATAACCAATTCTGTATAAATAATTATAATTGTCACATTTTGACTCAATTTCTTACCTTTGTCTTTTATCAAATAAATCTTGTGTATGACAAAGAGTTGCAAGCCAGCAGACATTGCATCTTTGTCCTTTTGTGGCAGATTCCTGGGTGATAAGAAATGCTAGTTGTGTCATCACAGTGGATGGGTCAATCTGACAGAAGAATTATGATGTAGTTGGGCCAGAAGTGTGTGCTGTGCTTCTGGCAGGAAATGGTTTGTTTGTTTGAGAACCCCAGGAATTACAAGCGATTAGCACTTACTTCCTATGTGCAATGGGGATATTTCTGAGCTTTCTTTCATTCCCAGGAGACTTCACCTTTCAACTTGATGCAATGCCTATTGGGGGAGCCTTCTACTCAGGGCAGGGGTATCCAGGACATGGTAATCCTAGGATACTGGTGCACTTGATGCCTCTCTTTTGGGACTAAACATGCATCCATAAACCTCCCTTACACATCTGTGCCTTTGAAGCAACATGTCTGGGTGCCGTCTCAGTTACAGAAAAGAAGAACCTGTGCTTCTGTCAGAAAGTCTATGGGTTGTCAAGAGCTATCTGCTCATAACTAAAGATATTATTTCATCATCATCTCTCCCTGCAGACCTCCTTCAAGTAGAAGACATCATTAATAAGTATTACATTAAGCCGAAAGTTCGCCTCCGTGGTATCCATGGACCATCGTCTCCATGTCTCCTCAGTATGAAATAAATCTCAGAGAAACCACCCCCACTGCATGTATTATGTTGTTCGTCCATCACAAGTAATGATGATCTTTTGTTGCATCCACTTTTGAAATTTAGTTAGAGTTATGTCTTTGTCTATGAGTTCATTGATGGCTAATAAACCCTATTCGAGCTGCAAATGTCATTGAATAGTTAGAGAATTGGATTACCACTGTAGGTGGATTTTTATCTATCCGTGGCTTTCTAGCTACTCTTCACTATTGAGCTCCAGAATTTCTCGTCTTTTCACAGGATGATGCACGCTTTTTTACTGTAGAGCGCCATGTAGATCTATTTTATGCAAGTTTTTCCATTGTATTTTGTTCTATTTTAAAGTCTTTCACTGATGTCTTTAACGAGTCCTTGTAGCCTCCTTTTGGCCACCTTGAGATCGTGTACCCTTCTCCACTGCATATAGCAAGTAAGAGTGAAGCACTCATAATAACTGAAGATGTAAACAAAGGTACATATCTACTCCCTGATTATAATTTATATTTATGTTTTCAGTAGCTGCAAATGTTCACGTGAGATATGAACAAGTCAAACTGTATCAAAAACTGATCAATGCACCCAAAAGAGTCAAGAAAATCAACAAGATATCCCGATATATTGGCTTTATATCTGCTTTTGGGTTGTCGATAGTTGCTAATTTCCAGGTAAATATCTAGTTGGCTACTCATTTAATTGTTTACCTGCATGGATAATCATGATGATTGATTTTTTTCTTCGCAAGCAAAAATCACTTCACATGCAAAGATCACTTCAAAGATCACTTCAAAGATCACTTCACAAGCAAAGATCACTTCAAAGATCACTTCACAAGCAAAGATCACTTCAAAGATCACTTCAAAGATCACTTCACAAGAAAAGATCACTTCACAAGAAAAGATCACTTCACAAGCAAAGATCACTTCACAAGCAAAGATCACTTCACAAGCAAATATCACTTCACAAAGCAAAAGATCACTTCACAAGCAAAGATCACTTCACAAGCAAAGATCACTTCACAAGCAAAGATCACTTCACAAGCAAAGATCACTTCACAAGCAAAGATCACTTCACAAAGCAAAAGATCACTTCACAAGCAAAGATCACTTCACAAGCAAAGATCACTTCACAAGTAAAGATCACTTCACAAGCAAATATCACTTCACAAGAAAAGATCACTTCACAAGAAAAGATCACTTCACAAGAAAAGATCACTTCACAAGAAAAGATCACTTCACAAGCAAAGATCACTTCACAAGAAAAGATCACTTCACAGGTAAAGATCACTTCACAAGCAAAGATCACTTCACAAGAAAAGATCACTTCACAAGTAAAGATCACTTCACAAGCAAAGATCACTTCACAAAGCAAAAGATCACTTCACAAGCAAAGATCACTTCACAGGTAAAGATCACTTCACAAGCAAAGATCACTTCACAAGAAAAGATCACTTCACAAGTAAAGATCACTTCACAAAGCAAAAGATCACTTCACAAGGAAAGATCACTTCACAAGCAAAGATCACTTCACAAGCAAAGATCAGCATGATATTTAAAATAAAATTATTTTATTAGTTTTGGTTTTGTGAGTCCGTAGATGGTGACAAGTCCAATCTGGCCTCAGTAAAATATGTTCAAGTGTGAACATGAATAATGTTCATAAGAATCACTACTCTATTTATCTATCTATATGCTGTGGACCTTGTTTGCCTTGCTGCGTCAGGGGTGGAAGAGTTCTCTGGAGATGACCTTCTTGTATGCTGTTTGTAAGCTTGTTCCTGTGGCTTCTTTGATTTCTGTGATCCATCTTTTACATGATCTGCCTCTGGCTTTATAGCCGTTATGTCTATTCATCATGGCCATTTGTGGCATGATATCTGTTTGTAATCTGGAAGCATGTGAAAACCACTTGATCAGTTGTCTTGTGATGTGTTCCAATACTGGTATTGTTTTGGTTATCTGTCTGATGTTATCGTTTCTAATTCTATCTCTTAATGACACTCTGAGTATTCTTCATAGACATATCATTTCTGCTGTCACTATATTTCTTTTGTCTTGAGCTGTCATTGTCCAAGTTTGGCACTGGTCAATTACTACTATATACAGAAATATATACAAATACAAAATCACTACTATCAATAGTAAAACAACAAAAACCTGCATGCTTTGAATATGTATGCTGACTTGGTTCAAAAAATAATCTTACAGGATACAGTTGAAGGTGAAATTAGAAGAGGAGATGATCAAAGAAAATCATGGGAAGACAATATCAAAAACTGGACAGATCAAGATTTTTTTGTACACTCATTAGCATCACTGAAGATGGAAGTTGCTGGATGAATGTGTTGACAAATTCAATGCAGTTTCCCTATGACCCTGACCAGTTATGGGTTTACAGATGGATGGAACAGGAGTGAGGAAGGTTTTGCGACAAGGAGATCAACTCTTGCACACCAGTGGACATTAGTTGAGATAATGTGAAGTGTTACCAATTATAAGCATAACATATTAATAAAAATAATAAGACACATAATCCATCATGGTTGTAGGGATGAGACACTGGAGACATCAGGACAAAACGTTCTCCAAACATCTCTATCATCAGTCGTTCAGAGGAGTGTAGAAAAAAAATATACCCAAACCATCCATTAATGTTATCAATCCATTATTTTCTTATTCCATCTCTTGTCCTTCCACCCTTGACAGTCCTATCAAAAATAAGTTTAGAAAATAGTCATGTCTCATTACTTGTCCAAATGAAACAGGTTTACGCAGTTTGGTATACACTTTCTCCCTCAATATTTCTGCATTTCCCAATTCTCTATTGTTATTAAATAAAATTCCTTTGAATACTTGAGGGTCTGTAGTAATTTCACTTTTAGGCTTATATAAATCTCTGAATAGGACTATATAAATCTCTGAAATATTCCATCCACCTCTTCAATATATAGGGTAGCCAGGGGCAATGATGCGCATTTTTCACTTTTTTGCGTATTCTGACAAATAGACTTACATATGAAAAACCAAACTAGCAGCAGCGTGTAGCTTATCCATCCATCTAACAATCGTCAGAGTATTTACAACGTACAATCACGTTTAGTCCTTAAAATGAGATTTTAGGAACATGAGTAAAATCCCACCTTTGCCCCAATTTTTGGGGCAAACACGCGCAGGCAAAAACAATTACGAAATCATAGGAAAATTGACGAAACCAGCAAAATAAAAACATCACTTCCTATCTTAACATAGCCAGTCATAGTGTGGGAAAATTATAGAGCACAAAGATTAGGCAAATGTATCTTTATGTAACTTTATACGAAAAAAAATGAAAATACGTAAATATGAAAAACAAATTAATACAGAGAATGGGTGCTTAGATCCATTTGAAACTATATCTGAATAGCGGAGAACATGCATCTATGAATAGCTGAGAACGTGCATCTATGACCGGCAGAGATAGTGCAGTTATGACAGGCGGAAATCGTGTATCTATGACCGGCGGAGATTGTGCATCTATGACTGGCGGAGAACGTGCATCTATGAATAGCGGAGATCGTGCATCTACGAATAGCGGAGACTGTGCATCCAGTATCAGCGGATATTGTACAACTATGACCCGTGGATATTGTGCATTTATAGCAGATACTGCTTCATTTTCAGTCAGCGGCATCATTTTCTCAATCTTCCGTTTGTAATTCCTAAAAAGAAACATAACGTGACAATAAAATATTGGTTTAAATATTTGGCAACATGAGGGGGAAGTGACTGGATAAAACATGCGCAGTGAGTCCGCAGCGCATGTTTGCTCTGTCAGTGTGCGTGACGTTACCCCAAAATCACACTGTTCACAATTTTTATAAAATATCATGAAAACAAAAATTATCTTGACAAGGTAACACGCTTAATAACTTAACAATACAATATAGTTTACACTTTAGATATGTAAAATAACCTGATAGTAATGTTAACAGAGGACAAAGAGTGAGAAGTGGAAAAAAAGTTAGATCGAGAACGTTAAAAAATGAATTTACCTCATGGCTCAAAAATGACCTGCCCGTGATCGATGAAAATTCATTGTGCGACAGAAATGGATGTTAGCGTCCGACGTGGCCATGTGGTTTGCGGGAAAAACCCATAGTCCCGGAAAAAAACGACTGTGAATCTTTGCCCCCAGCGCATCTTTACCCCCGGCTACCCTATTCCTTTTTGTTGAGTATCACTCCATATTTACTTTACTTACTATTATTGGTCGGTGTGGTTTCTTAACATTTTCAAAGTGTCAAAAGCTGTTTTGTTGTTACCTTGTCTCATATCTTATTGGTGGACTGTAATTGTTGAAAAATTCCATTTCTCTTTGACTTGTTTAATTTTCTTTCTAACATCTTTATTTATTTTGCTATACTGCCAAACGGCGGCTGGATTTTATTTCTAGCTTCTTGAGTTCTCTCCAGGCATCATTTCTGGCCCACCTTTGTCCTACAGGATTTCCCTCAGGTTGCATTTCAGAGAATGGAAATGCCTTGTGGCACCATTTTGTTTGTGCCAGTGATGTGAAACATCTGACTTTGTCATTGGTAACTAATACAGTTAGTGTTTTTACTACTTCTAATGAATAGTGGATATTTGTAACTATATCCCACTTCCACTAAAAGGTGGATGTTTGTAACAATATCGATATTATAGTCAGACAGCCAAACAAGAGAATTGATTCCTCCACTTACCCACTGGTCACCATGCTTAAAACTAACCAAAGTATATATGCTTGACCTTTTTTCGCTGTCTCGTGTCTCTATAGCCACGTCCACAGATGCCCACCTGTGTTCATGTGACGTAAACAAAATTGAAGAAGCAAACAAATGTTTCAAAATATAGTGTTGTTAAATGTTAAATTGGCTGTAAATATGTTCTTGGGTATCTGGTTCATTATAAATTAATGTATTACACAATAGTTTGGATAGAATGAGTTAAATTAAGGTATTGCACAATTCTATTTCTATAAAACCCATAACCCTTCAGGGTCGTAGGGGTACCACATTAGAAGCTTCAGCACACAGAGTCCTCCAGCGAATTCTATCCTCAGCGATGCGGATGAGTGTGGAAATATCTAGCCCTGTCCATTCCTTGATGTTGTCTGTCCATGTCTTTATTGCACAATAGTTTAAATAGAATGAGTTAAATTAAAGCATTGCATAATAGTTTGGATATAATAGGGCCTAAGTTAAATTAAGGTATTACACAATAGTTTGGGTAGAAAAAGTTAAATTAATTATTAAGTTGTTATCTCTTGTATTTCACAGACCATTGAAATGAGAGAAATTCATTATACCGGAGCTTTTCTAGCATTTGTTTTAGGCACCGTCTACTGCTGGACGCAAACCCACATGTCAATCAGGAGTACCAGAGGCAACAAAGTGACCTACTATCAGATTGCTAACAGTATTGTTCTGACAATCTGCCTTGTTGTTTGTATCCTTGTCATGTATCATCACGACATTTTTACAGTTTTTTTTGTTTTTTTTATTTTGCAGCATATATTCCACATTTTTGTGTGAAATTGTGGTGAAATAATATGACTTAAAAGGGAGTATCAGATTAGAACAAATGACCCAAATAGCTTCAAATGTTATATGTTCATGTACAATATAATTTGTCTTTAATCAATCAATCAATCAATCAAGTCTCTGGTAACTTTAGGGTTTTTATACACCTGGCTGCAGGAACCACAAACAATTGATAATATATTACAACTGCAGCAAATTTGTGATCCAACTGGTGAAAAAAGATGAGATAATGATGTTTTGCTAATAACTAAAATGGGTCTCTGAAACAGTTACTGCTAGGACTGTTACTGTGCAAGACTCTCAACCCATAATCTGCAAGATTTAGAATGAATGGCTACAATGTGAGTTGATGGAGTAGACCTAAATTGGGGACTCACACCATCAGGGACTTTCATGTTATTTTGACACCTGTCATCTTCGAGTTCAGGGTAATGAGAGAGTCAACAGACTGGCTTTAAGAGCACAGATATCAGAACAGATAACAAGGCACAAGGGAAACATTGGTAGCTCTTTATGTATATATATAAATGGTGACAAATTCTTTATATATATATATTTTTCAATTCAATTCATTCAATTCATTTTCCTTTTGCGCTGAAGTTAGGGCATAGGGCAGAGGTCAGATCTCTCCAATTCTGTCTGTTCAAAGATAATATGTGCAGTTCTTGAATAGTATGAATATTGGTTGTTTTACTTTCTCTAAGAATTGTTCTTCTGAGTGTTTCTTTTGGTCTACCCCTTGCTCTTTTCCTGTAGGAATCCATTCAAGAGATTGGTGGTGTATTCTGTTGGTGTCTGCGCGTAGGACATGCTCGATGTATGACCAACGGCGTTTTCGGATAATATTTGTGATGAAATTTTGATGTGTCTCTTCTCTGATTTTATCATTCGATTTGAATTCACTCCAATGTGTGTTAGTTATCCCACGCAGACATTTGTTCTCGAAACTCAGTAATTTCTTTTCTGAAGATAAAAAACTTTTCCAGCTCTCACATCCACATGATATATATTAATATGATATATATATATAAGGTGACATAGTTTGCCAGGATGTAGTCTTCTTTATGGGTCATGTGACCTCCACATAATTCTGGGCAAGTTGACCTGCCACAGCTAGGTGCTTGTTTAAGCAATCTGAGATGTCTCATATATCGAATTTTGAGCGACCCCTTCTATGAGCAACCATACCATCCATTACTAATTTATCCATGTTATTATGCCTCTTAATATAGTCAAGAACTCTCAGATTTCATATTATAATGTTGCTTAATAGACAACCCTCTTGGTTGGTTGGTTGCTGATCCAGCAGTCCATGGGCTCATGCACTTTGACCTAATGCCATTAGATGACATTATATTGCTGGGAAGTCTGTGGATTTTCGGCCCACCCCAGGACTGAGCCAGAGAATAACTATCACACCACCAGGAAGGTAGGTTTCAACCTATGCACAGCTCCCAGCCACTGTAGCCAAGATAGGGTTCACTGTGCTCATTCCCCGCCACCAATTGACTACTGGTTATGCCGAACTTCTCTATTGCTCCAGGCATGCAACCAAATGTTCAAGTCAAAAGGATTGTCACGTCCTGAGTCACTGTGCCTCTATGATGGGCCTCAGCCATAGGAAAAACAGTGCTGTCAGTTTCCTCCTCCTCAGTGCTGCACAGTAAATCTCTGGCTCCCTCCCAACCACAGAGGGTACATACATATATATTCAGGCAAACATGAAAAACATGTCAAAAAAAAAAAATCATAACTGTATAGATGACATGCCATGAAGCTTCTATAAGAAGGTAACCTCAATATAAAGGCATATCATCCACTAAGGTTTTCTGTTGCATGGATGGTATGTCTAGTGGGCCATTGGTGAGACCCACAGACGCAACCACATGCGTAGACAACCCTCTTTAAAGTTTAATGTTCTTATCACTTCTTGATTTAGTTTTTTTCACTGTTTATGGTATTCTCAAAATTCTTCTGTAGCATCTCATTTAGAGTGCAACTTTTTTCTTTGCTGCTGTTTTTGTGAAGTATCCATGATTCACAACCATCAATTGCTACTGGAAATATACTTGCTCTAATCAAAGTTTAAAAAAAAATCTGTCATACTATATTTTTTGCATTAAGAAGTTGAAGGGAGTATTTAAGTGACTTGTGTGATAAAGGCTGCATGGCCTTGCTGTCGCAGCATCATGTTCAGGGTGAGTTTTTTAATTTATAATCTGACAGAAAAAAACTCAGTCCTTACCAGGGATCGAACTCAGGGCCTCACTGTGAGGCCAATGCTCTAACCTCTCAAATAAGCACTACACCCAGTATGTTCTATATGTATGTATTTTTTGACAAGTGCACCATATTCAACGAGGCTGATATTAAGAGATTGGTGAAATTTCAAATTACTAAGGATGATTAACAAGTTGATGATTAAAAGGTAGAATGATTAAAAGGTGGGATGGGAGGATGAGGAAGATACACAATCAACAAGCTATGCGAACTGTCAGCATGCTATCTGGTGAAAGAAATTGAACTCTTATAGGGATTCCCAGAGTTTATCGCAGTGGGTTCTGAAGATTGCTAGTCACTTCTTCTTTTGCTTATGTGTTTAGTCTAAAGAATGAACTACATTGTGTCATGGTTTACAGCTATGCTATGAAATCTGCGCCTTTCGGCCTGAAACATCCGGCTTCAACATGGCTTCTGATCACTTTGACCCTATATATGGTTGGACATCGAAATCCAGCCCATAACCGCCTTAGTCACCTCTCATGACATGCATGGAAGATAAACAGTGTTGCTATTCTTTGCTCACCTTTTGGGTAAACGACACACAGAAGACTAATCACTAATCTGTTCTTGTTTCCAATTAGTGACTACCGACGTATTTTATGATTAATTAATCTAAATATCATATAAATAATTAATCAATAAATATATCACTAATTAATAAATAATTAATTTAAATATTCATATGTTAGGGTTATGGGTTAGGGTGCGTTATGTTTTACATAACTAGGTTATATTTTACATATCTAATCCTAACCCTAACCCTAAATATATTTATATTTAACTCTTGTGGAACTTGTTTGGAATTAGTGCCTACCTATGTAATTATTTCCCTTGGAGGTAGGTGCTAATTGGGAACAAGAACCAACTAATCTTGTATGTAGTTTGTAGTTGTGTAATATTAAGAAGCAAGTGATATCTCTATGTGTGTACGTATATGCTTGTGTATGTGCATATACATGTGTGCGCATATATGCATACATGTGTACATCCAAGAGAGACCAGGTCTCAATATGTATTTATGTATTGTTTATGAACTGCAAACCATATGAAATATTCTTTAACTTTAATCCAGTTATCACAAGCAAAACCATTTACATGGTAAAATTACACTCTGGTCAAGGGACCAAGCATGTAAGTTGTCATGTTATTGATGCCATGTATCATTCATGTCAGTTGTACAATGTCATGTATATGCTGTCATATATATATATTGTCATGTATGTGCTGACGTGTATCTAATGTCATGTAAGCCTATGTTCTGTTAGCACTCCCATGATAATCTACTAGGTAGTAGGAATTTTTTTTAGGGGCTTACTTCCTTAGCCTAAAGCAGTTCCGTGCCATCACATTATACAATGGGTGGTTTTCCTGTAGGTGTTAGTTTCCTCAGTCCTATGTACTCTTAGCTAGCTTCCTCAGTCCTGTGCACTCTTAGCTAGCTTCCTCAGTCCTATGTACTCTTAGCTAGCTTCCTCAGTCCTGTGCACTCTTAGCTAGCTTCCTCAGTCCTGTGCACTCTTAGCTAGCTTCCTCAGTCCTGTGCACTCTTAGCTAGCTTCCTCAGTCCTGTGCACTCTTAGCTAGCTTCCTCAGTCCTGTGCACTCTTAGCTAGCTTCCTCAGTCCTGTGCACTCTTAGCTAGCTTCCTCAGTCCTGTACACTCTTGGTTAGTTCATTCAGTCCTATACACTCTTGGTATGGCTTCCTCAGTCTTCTTCTGCATTCGTTCTCAAACTCCTGCAGATTAGCAGGATGTAGTACGGAGAACGGAATGCGTTGTGTCATGGTTTACAGCATTTCTGCGATATCTGCGCCTTTCGGCCTGACACATCCGACTTCAACATGACATTGGGTCACTGACCCTATATGGCATGGGACAGCCAACTCCATCCCATAACCTCCTTAGTCGCCTTTTACGACATGCATGGAAGGTAAACAGTGTTGCTATTCTTTGCTCCCCTTTCGGGACCCGGCAACAACATGGGTGGCTTCCTCAGTCATGTGCACTCTTGTTTAGCTCATTCAGTCCTACAAACTCTAGGTATGGTTTCCTCAGTCCTGTACACACTTGGTTAGTTCATTCAATCCTATACATTCTTGGTATGGCTTCCTCAGTCCTGTGCTTGGACAAAAGACATTCAAAAATGCCTGCGCATGTCACTAAATGAGGCAGAACAACTTGCTCAAGACCGCAGAGAATTCAAGAGATACATAAGGAAGACTACATTCTGGAAAGAATATCTCACCTGATGATGTTGATGATGATACTATAGTCCTATATAGTGAATTTCTGTTATTAAATTTATGTTATTTTGTCGGTCCAACCAAGTTGTTATAATGGGACTTGATTGTATAACCAAATTAGACTAATGCCTGTAGATAAAATGTGCATACGTCACCATAAGAGGTACATTTTTCTTAACCAAACCTAACCTAAACTATAGTAATATCTTTCCTAATTACTGCCATTTTGAAAAATTGCCAGGAGAATAAATGTGCATGTTAATCACTCCATCAAACCTATTTAATTGGCAGAACACTACACAACAACACATTCTCTGGAAAGGCAACATAAAACACAATTATGACTACTGTTACAGGACAGATAGACATTATATTCCTTTGGAAAATGATTATGACCACCGGTAAAGGACAGATAGACTCTACGGTATATTCCTTTGAAAAATGTACTTTTCGAGTAAAGACATAAATAAAATGATTGTACTGCCATCTTGGCTGCTCAATGCCATGTGCACTCTTGGTTAGTTCATTCAGTCCTATACATTCTTGGTATGGCTTCCTCAGTCCTGTGCTTGGACAAAAGACATTCAAGAATGCCTGCGCATGTCACTTTTGGTACACTCTTGGTTAAAAAACTAATATTTATGGAAGGTAAAAGGATAAATACTCAGTTTTAATGAAAAACCTAACATACTAAAGATGTGAGGACTGGTGCAGCACAGAGTAAAGAGGGGAAAGAAAACAGAGATAGATAGTGGGTGTTGCAGTAATATACGAAATACACTAATGACATCAGCAGAAACAAATGATGTTTTGACTGAAAAGTTCTCATCAGGACAAACAAAAAACAAGAAGAGAATACCACAAAAAGAGAACGACAATGCAATAGAGCAGAAAAAAAGAAAACATGACACAGGAGACAAGTCAATAGAAAGAAAAAAAGGGAGAAAGAAGACAAATGACAAACACGGCAGGAACACTAGAGAGGGTAAAAGTAACAGAGCAATTACAAGTTTAAAAAAAAATCCAAGTAATATCCAAGAACAAATTATTCAAATGAAATCCAGTGCAATAGAACCTGAAAGAAAAACTACTACAGGTTAACTGAAAAATGTTCCCTCTAATATTTATTAGAATTTGATGATTGCTTTGCATGATAGATGTTTATTATGGTATGAAAGTCATAATATCTGGACACACACATCATACTATACCATTAGCAGTAGAACAGCCATGTCAGGGCTAGTTCTTAATCTTGTTGTTACAGAATAAGAGATAAATAGACCCCATTATACATACAAGTATGTGTATAGGTCCTATATATATATATATATATATATATAATATATATATATATATATATATATACCAGTATATGGCCTTTTCAGGTTTACAAATGGTTATTTAGCACGTTCAGAGGTGTAGCTAGAGTTACTTGTAGAATGAATCAGTCACTTCTGTTTTTTTCATTAACCTTTGTTTACCTGTGTGCCGCATGTTTTCAAAAATATTTATAATATTTCTGTACCATTACAGAATGCCAACCTTACACCATAGTCATTAGCCACATTTTCCCAGAAAATTTTGTCAATAGAAAAGTCGTTCATTGAGGTCTTCATAAATCTGTGTATTTCAAGAGCATATTTAATATATAAATGCATGCTTCCAGTGTAACTTTGAGGTTCCACTGCACTAGGAATTGGTTCCATGGGGGCACACTGTGGACAGAAGCATGTAGCTTCAGTAGATGCATCATGTTCCTCATAATCAATACCCAACAGTCATAAACAGGACGATCTTTCTCCATCAGAAGAAAACAGCTATGGAGAAATTAAGGAATTGAAGGGATTCAAATTCTTGCACCTTATCCAATCTGTAGACATGAATTATAGCAATCTGACTGCTTTCTTTCCTGCACCTCATCCAATCTGCGTCAACTACAGATTTCCGACTGCTGTCTTTTCTGGTTTTAAGATGTCTTCTTCATTCCTTCCTCTTTTACCCTTTACGGGTGTCGAGGGAGATACAATGTTCTTGTTCTCGCTTTTCTGGCAGTTTCAGATAATGTTATTTGGTGTTTGTGTAATGTCTCTTTGATGTTGTTGATCCAGCGTACTCTAGGTCTACCCTTATCTCTTCTTTCTGCTTCTCCTCTCTTCCTATATACTTTATAAACTAATGAATCACACAGTATTATTTCCAGATGACCAAACCATTGTATCTGTTGGTTTTGTATGTATTGTAGAAGTTATATGACACCCACTCTTTTTCTTATGGCCTTATTTCTCATTCTGTGTCTTCTGGTCACTCCTGTAGCTTTTCTCAGACATCTATCTCTGTTGTAACCAGTTGTATCTTATGTTTTGTTGTTAAGGACCATGTTTGACATTGGTAATACAGGGTTGGAATGAAAATACTTTGGATGTTTTTTTCCAAACAACATAGATAACAAATACGATGTCTTCAGTGACAAATATTTTACTATTGGAAGAAGTTTAAAAAGTTCCTAGCCTCAAAGTCTCCGGAGTTTTATTACTAAAGACTCCTAACATTTGCTGGGAATTTGCAGAAGACAATTGAATGTTATGCACTGTAGAATAACGATATCTTGTATGGTTTTTATATAATATTTACTGATCTCCCTGATATAGGGGTAAAGGTGTTTGGTGTGAGCTGAAGAGGTAACAGTTTGAATCACACTCATTGTGTCCTGTTTACAAAGTGAATTTTTAGGACATTCTTGAGGATTATCACTTGGAGCTATGGAATTACGTACTTTGAGTGATACTCTTGGCAGGCATTCCACTTCATTGAGAGGGATGGAGTACACATGGGGGAATCCAAGTACAATAAAGGCAATTTTCTATGCCTTTTTAACCACTGTATATTATTGAAAATTTGTCAGATAAATCAGGATAAACCTTTGACTCACTATATTAATATTTTGCCAGAGCCTGAAAGTGGAATGAAGAAAATAAAGAATTTTTACCTTCCATGCATGCTGTAAGGTTTGACTAAGGAGGTTTTGGGGTGGAATTGAGTCCCATCCAATATAAGTTCAAAGTGACTCAGAAGCCATGCTGAGGTCAGATATATCAGTCTGGAAAGTGTATCACAGCCAAGTCGCAAACTATAATCCAGAATGTTCTGTTCAACATCCTGCTAATTTGCAGGGATTTGAGAATGAACAGAGGAAAAGAAGAAGTATCAAAGTCACCCATAATCCATGCTGGTTGGATGTCTCAGGCTAAAAGGTGCACATATCACAGCTAAGCTATAAACCATGACACAATGCATTCTGTTCTTTGGACTTCATCATGCTAATCTGCAGGAGTTTCAGAGCGAAAATAGAAGATGAAAAAAGCTCTGGAGAAAACTGCAATGAATGTTTTAGAAATACTAACATTTGCAGTCAAATCTCATTATAACAACTTTTTTCAGTCAAATCCCATCATAACAACTTGCACAATAAAATCCCATTATAACAACTTCTACAGTCCAATCCCATTATAACAATTTGTACAGTAAAATTCCATTATACCATTATAACAACTTGCACAGTCCAATTCCATTATAATAACTTGATCCGGACTGATGAAATATTTATGTACTAACATGATATTTGCTATATACAGCACAAACAATAACTAATAAATATAATTTGGGATTGTGAAAAGTGTTTTCAATGGAAAAATTTGTTATAAAAGAATAAGCAATAGGGGGATTCTACTGTAGTACCTTAATTATTGATAAGGAACTGCACAATCTAAGAACGTAAATCTGCTTTCCGAAAATAAACATGGTGCAATACTAAAATGTGCATTTTCGAATTAATTAATTTTTATTAATCCTCATCAGGATACTCTGCGAGAAGTGTATCTTGTATCTACTGTGTCAGAGTGGCTGACAGCTTTATCTGTGATCACGTTTGTACTGACATACATCAGAGATTTTTCCAACATCTCCATGAAGTTCTCCAAAGTGACAATCAGGAATGAAATTTTGGCTAAAAAGGTTTGATATTTAAAATATTATCTATAAACAAATTCCAATTACATGAGTTTGTCAGTGGCATCCTGATTGCTGTGGTTCACATCTTAGATGGTTGTCTCTGTCTTCAGCACCTATACTTTCTAGTGCAGACTGTGGTCTTGCTTGATTTTAGAAAGGCATTGCCAGTCTTTGTTTTCAGCCTCTGTTGGCTGAACTGAGCCCCATCTCCGAATCAAGGATCTGACCTTGATGGGGTCTACCAAATTATGAACAGTCCTGACCAAGTTATCATTCTGCACCTCAGAACAGAATACAATCAAATCACAGCCACATGTTCAAGTTTGACAACATGGCCATGTGTACAGGTACCTCAGACAGCAGAGCATATTCTTCAGGAATACCTGGAATATGAAATGCTGAGACAAATACACCGGCCCAGAGAAACAACAGTGGAAAAAATACTCTATGGACATCTGTATGAATTACAAAACAGTTATGTTTTATGCATTTGTGTCTGTAGGTCTCACCAATGGCTCACTAGACAAACCAACCTTGCAAGAGAAAATCTTAGTAGATAACATGCCTTTATATTGAGGTTATATTCTTATAGAAGCTTCATGGCATGTCATCTATACAATCCCGTAGTCGTAACCTTCGATAACAGTTACCATGTTGTTCCAAAAGGCCGACGTTGTGCTTGAACTAGTTACGGACACGATGTGGGTGGGCGGATTATACAAAGAAACCTATCGCAAGGGTTAGAGTTGTGCCCTGATGTCAACATCTGTTTCGGTAACATTAGACTGAAACACCATCGAGTCGAATGGCTGTTGGAACAGAGGGTGGAGCACTTATGGGAATGCCCCAGGTGCCGTGAGGCCATTTTCTAATCAAGTATCAAGATTACGAAACAGTAAAATTTATTAAAAGGGCAAAGTTTAAGATATAAGCACGTTCTGGTGAGGAAGTACATTATCTATTTATTTGATTTCAGCAGAATCTTGCACTAATACTGACATGGGTGTTATTATTTTAGGTTTTAATTCTAGAAATTTTTTTAATGGTCAATTACATTTTAGTCTTTCGAGGATTGAATTCTTACTAATCCCTTTTTTCTTCTTTGTTCACTCTAGTACTATCACAATATTTATGAATAATTTAAGACAGCAGTTCTTAAACTGGGTTCCGTGGTCCCCTGGGGGTACCTTCTTTAATTTGATTGATTTTTCTTAAAGTAGTTAGATATTCGACTTCTTAACTCCATAGTATAGAGATCATGGTTGAGTTTGACATGTGTTGCCTTGTTTCAAAATAGCATCTAATAAAATATAATTTCCATTGATGTCATAAGAGGCAACTGAGGAGAATTTTTATCCCACATTGCAAAAGATCTCAATCAATCAAGTGCCATTCAGAGTGGCATAGGTGATAATGTTTCTTCACAACTCTCTGCCTCTTGTGTTGTTAATACGTCCAGTTGGTGTCATTCTTTCGTGCCACAGTGACAACCAATTCAGCAATATCTTTCTTTATCTTGTTCAGTCTTATCTCCGCTTAATATTTCCAGTTGTTACTAAATGTTCAAGTTTTGTTCTTTTCTTGACATCCTAAAAATCTTAATTGTCTGCTTCTAATTTTTCCATAATTTGTCAGTTTACTCCGGCATCTTTGATGACTTCCACATTATTTTTCTTGATTGTCCAGAGAATTTTAATCATTATTCTCTAAAAACCTCTCATAAAAGTTCTAATTAACAGAAAAATGCCACACTGAAGTCGGATATGTCAAATCTGCAGATATTGCACTTATGCTGTAGACCATCTGGCATTCAACTCTATGGACTATATCCTGGTAACTGGAAGGATTGTGAAATATAAAGAAGAGGAGAAAATAAGATGTGCAAGAAACAAGCATATCACAGACACAATGATATCATTTAGTCACAAGGATATCAGTCAGTCACAAGGATACCACTCAGTCACAAGTATATCACTCATAAATAAGGATATCACCCAGACATTCAATAACATAGAGGTATTACTTATATTGGCCTGAAGAAAACAACCTCTACTGAGAATAAAATGAACATTTGAGTGACATGGTCATGTGACGTCAACATCAGTCATTGGATTGGCTAATCTGATAATGATGGCAGTGGCGACGATGATTACATGGTCAGTCTTTAGAGTTATCTTACTTTTATCAAGAGTTGAAAATTATCACATCTTTACAGATTTGATATCAGCTGAAAGTTTTCACATCTTTACAGATTTGATATCAGCTGAAAGTTTTCACATCTTTACAGATTTGATATCAGCTGAAAGTTTTCACATCTTTACAGATGTGATATCAGCTGAAAGTTTTCACATCTTTACAGATTTGATATCAGCTGAAAGTTTTCACATCTTTACAGATTTGATATCAGCTGAAAGTTTTCACATCTTTACAGATTTGATATCAGCTGAAAGTTTTCACATCTTTACAGATGTGATATCAGCTGAACATTTTCACATTAATTTTATTATTTAAATTTTAGTTGACTAATTTGTTACATTTACTTCTATTTTCTGCTTATCACCAATAATGTGTTATATTTACTTCTATTTTCAGCTTTATCACCAAGGATCAACTGAAAACAGAACAATGAATGTGTTATAATAAGCAAACAGAGAGTGAGATATAGTGAGATAAATGAGAGTTATGAATGAAATGAAAGAACAAAAGTGTGATAACAGTAAGGAAAAGTAATGTAATGTTATTTTTACTAAAAGCTAGAATATAAATACAAATAAATGTAAATTATAAGAAATAATAAATGTAAATAATAAATAGTTAATGTAAATGTTGATAAATGCAAATGATAAAAAAGTAACTGATTAGAAATAATAAATGTAAATGACAAGAAATAATTAATGAAAAGAATCAGAAATAATTCATGTACAACAAAAAAGGAAACAAACAAAGTTATATTCTACATTATGGCCAATGGACCTTTGTTAAGAAACATTGAAACATAACAAACAATTTTTTTTAAATAGATGGGTCACACCAAAATAAAACTTTAAAAAAATACACTTTCAAACTTCCCATTTACCAGCCTGTTGTCGTAACCTTCGATAACAGTTACCATGTTGTTCGGGCAGGCCAACATTGTGTTTGAACTAGTTACGAGCATGGCGTGGGTGGGCGGAACAACAAAGAAACCTGTCGCAAGGGCCAGAGTTGTGCCCTGATGTTGACGTCGGTTTCAGTGGCATTAGACTCGAAACACCATTGAGTCAGTTGGCTGCTGGAACAGAGGGCGGAGCACTTATGGGAATGTGCTGTGAGGTCAGTTTCTAATCAAGAACCATTTACCAGGATAGAATCCAGAGAATGTAATGTATTGTAACATGGTTTACAACATAAGTGCAATATTTGCACCTGTTGACTTGACAAATCCAAAATCTAGAATGACTAATTTGTTGAACTATAAGAATTTATCATGCCATTAAGATGGACACATTGAAATTTTCATTTTTATCTCAGTTAAGTCTAAATGGTCATTATCGACCATGGCAGACAAACAGCATTTGTTAATGAATACATCTCCACATAGGTTAGTACAGTCAACCAGATTATAAAAAAGTATATGTCATAGGTTAGTACAGACTATAAGAACTTATGGTAAGCCTTAAACTACCACTTAGACCCGCTCATCGTGATGCTAAGTCAATAAATACTCACTTTGTATATTTTTTGTAGCATCTTACTCTAAATCCCGGTGGATCTCTCTAGTAGCAGGGCAATTATCCTACTATATTTCCAGCGATATGTAGTTCAGAGAACGGAGATGTGTTGTGTCCCTGTTTTATTTGCATCAATGATCTGACAAATCCAACTTTGGCATTAATTTTAAAGTTATTTCTAAATATAAAATTTGTATAGAGTTATTCTTATTGATTGTAGAAATATGTGCTAAGGAAGGGAATAAAAGAGAGACAATCTATGTTGATGATGTGTGCATATATGAGTTTTTACAAAATCAAACACTTAAAAAAAATTTGCACATGATTAAAATCATCATATTGACAATTCATGGGGGAGTTATTTCCCTTGTCTTAGGAGGTGGTGGATTGACAATAGTGAAATCACTTAGAGGTGAAAGGGTTAATATTGATGTTTGAACTTATGAGGTGATGTGTGATGAAATGTCAATATTTTGATGTGTGAACATATGATTTGAGGTGATGAAATGTCAAGATATTGATGTGTGAGGTTATTTGAGTGATGAAATGTCAATATAGTGATGTTTGAAATTATGATTTCAGATGATGTGTGATGAAATGTCAATATATTGATGTTTGTAAATATTTTATGACATGATGTGTGATGAAATGCTAATATATTTTACATATTTTCAAGGAGTATATGAACAATGTAAAACAATTTACTTCTATTTGATGTGTTATCTTAAAAATCATGGTGATATGAACTTTGACCTCCACAATTTTCTAAATAGCCATATACCCTGATTTAACAAAAATTGAAAGGGGCTTTTATCTTCTGTATATAAATTAATCAACTTTAGATTTGATGATTGAAGCGACTTTTATCTTCTGTATATAAATTAATCAACTTTAAGGCAAAACTGACATCTTTTGTTTAGAGAACACAAAAGGCAAATAAATAGAAGACACAATAGCTCACTCCTGAATTAAATCATAATTATGGCACTGACTCACCCCATGTCTTATCCTTCTTAGCCTGCTCTTAAAATATGCATATTAGGCCACATTGTTATAATTCTTTTTAACCAGTGTAACTCATGAAACAATAATAAAATCATATGCATTCATCTAACTACTTTCAGCTTCCAGTGGAGTGCTATTGTTCAAGCAACATCTTTTATCTTCCTTTTCTGTCCATAGTTATTTCACTCCATTATTTTACATGCCTTTCCAATCACTCTTGTTTTGTATATAACTTCTCTGCATTTCCTGCTAAGTGTTATTGCTACTCTCCGCCCGTGTGTTGCCGTGGCCCGAAAGGGGAGCAAAGAATAGCAACACTGTTTACCTACCACGCATGTCGTAAAAGGCGACTAAGGAGGTTATGGAATGGAGTTGGCTGTCCCATCCCATATAGGGTCAGTGACCCAAAGCCATGCTGAAGTCAGATGTGTCAGAACGAAAGGCGCAGATATCACAGCAATGCTGTAAACCATGACACAACGCATTCCGTTCTCCGGACTACATCCTGCTAATCTGCAGGAGTTTGAGAATGAACGCAGAAGAAGAAGAATTGCTACTCTCAAACAAGTTTTGAAACCTGTGGGTAAAACTATCCATTCCACACCTGCTGCCACATCCTGCAATCTGCACACGCTTTGTATGACATCCTTAGCATGTCCCATCCACGACTTCCCTCTCTTAAGTCTGCTACCTTCAACTTTCTGTATTTCTGAATACAATGGATGTTTCTTGTCTGCATGTATTTGAAGGTACGCCCATTGCAAGACAATACAGTAATCTGTGCTCTGCCGTTGGACAGTCGAGTAGGTACCACATAGCTCTTGTCGCTGTGTCTCTTGTGCAACCAAGAATGATAAGCAATGCTGCATTCTGGATTCTATCAAATCTAGAGCAGGTTTCTTTGAACACACAAATTTCCTACCAGTTCTGTGGACCTGTTATAGTACCATCCTTAAATGAGCATTTAGTTATATACCCTTGTCTAATTTTAACATTGGCTATTCTATCAATTTTGAATTCAAAGAAAGATTTTTGTTTGTTGTAAACATACTGAGGTTAGCTACATTCATACATTTACTTTGTCGTAATTTAAATCAACTATTTTTGTATTTAGTTTACTATATTATTCTGTAGATCTCAGTTCATATTATTTATGTTTATACAAAATATACTGTATTTTTAGGTAAATCTTAACAATTTCTCACACTTAAAGCTCTCACACTTACAAAAAGTATAGGGCTTACTGTATATTTGTAAAATACAAACTTGTTAATCAGTTGAGATGAGAATCAGTATATAAAACATACAATATCATACAAATCTTACACAAGTAAGGGACAGAAGAACAAAAAACAACTTTCAGTGTAGATAAATAGGGCACACCTATATTTATACATTCTGATCACTCAATACAGGAATAATAAATTAATAACAAGAAAATCTTTTACATTTTTTCTAATATTTTATCTTGTATTGAGATGTTTTTGGTTTTATAATTTTTGGCTCATTATGGGATACAGTGACCACATCACATGATTAATTCCAATGTTTTAATATTATTCGTAATTTTATACAGCTTAGCCGTTACAAGGAGATTAACTTCTGCTGTCGATGAATCGATCTGTGTGCAACGCATTGAGAGTGCCCCCTCTCATCTTCTCCGGGCTCGGGAGCAGTGGGGTTCTCTCAGTGCGTAGTGTGGGAATCGTTAGATATATCGGTTTATGTGTCTTTATCGAAATTTCATTTCGTTAAATAATATATGGTTTGTTTCACTAAAATGTAGCCACTGAATCCTGCAATGAAACAAATTTTCTTTTGCACTGAATTTGCCTTTTTAAATCTACTTATTCCAAATGTAAAACAAGGTAAATAAAGGTTACGGAAATACACTAAAATCCCTTTATAGCAACTTGGTCCAAGCAGACAAAATATGTAATAAAAGAAATTCTCTATATATTCTGCAGTACACACAATAAAGAATAAATATAATTGGGGAATTTGAAAAATGTTGTTATATAGGGAAATTTGTTATAAAAGTATGCGTTATAGAGGGATTCAACCGTATGAGTTATGAAGCATTATAGCATATAGTTTCCCATAAGTACTCAGCTGCCTAGTCAGTCTAGACCAAAAATTTTTGACAAGAAATGACACCATTCCTTGACCTTCCAAGATCATGTCTTGTTACCCTATTTCCTTGTGGCTGCATGAACTTTTAGAGTACTTTCTATTTCAAACAATAAATAATGAGTGTATTTCAAATCCAAGTATGCTGGTCAGCGAATGAATGGCTTAACATTGCACTACCTAACCCTAACCATGGCTCCCAGTGTTAGCATATGTGGCAACTAGTACAGATTTTCCATAGTGATATAGATTTCATTCCCCACTCTCCCAAAAAGTTTTTTAAATTATAGTGTATTTTTAAAAAAAGATCCTTTGGTGTTAAATTTCAGTAATTAATACTAATGAGGATGTTTTTATCTTGCACACTCGTATTACCGGGTAAAAATAGGGTCTTTTAGTGCTAAATGCAGACATTTTTAAAAAATCAAATACAGATATAAATGATAAAAAATACAGATGTATGAAAAAATAAGTTGAAAGCTATGTGTTAGGTATATACTGCTTTAGAATAAATATACAGTTCCAGAAACGGCAGTAATCTAAAAAATTATGAAATATATAAAATTAATAATGTAAGGGTTACAAGTTACACTGCCAGATATGTATGAAAATGTTATATTAGATATGATAACCTTGCATGTTGCTAGGTAGGCCTATGCTTAGGGCTGTCCTTAAATTACATCAATAATTGAGTGGGGGGGGGGGAGAAAGAGGTGTGAAACGGTTTGACAGATGTTGACAAGGAAGAAAAAGGGGAGGAGATTGACAACAGTTGACACAGTAATACTGTTTTTATACACCAACCAAATTGGTTGAATTCAAAACTCTTTTTTGAAAATGTGAAACAAAACACATAGGCCTATTTACTCATACATTTTTGTGATTAAAAAAAATGTATAGGGATTGAATAAAGTAACATAATTATGCAGGGTTATTACCTGAATTCTTGACAATTGTTGACAAGCTGGAGGGGAGGTGGTACAAACATAGACAAACAATTGTTGACAAGCTGGAGTGGAGGTGGTACAAACATAGACAAACAATTGTTGACCTAATTTATGGACAGCCCCTTTAATTTACTGTATTTTTTGTGAAATATGTACATGTATCATTGACATTACATATCATGAACTTAATTTTACTATTTTATTTTTGCTTAGTAGACACTCATTCTGCAGTGCCTTATATTTATACTGCTGGTTTATGTTTTTGTAACAAAATGTTCATATTTATTCACATAGAGATTAATGAGATTTATGTTTTACTGCCACAGGGTATACCTCAGTTCATTGTTCATGGTACTTGTTCATGAGGTTCAGTACTCTGTTTTTTGTCTGTTTCAACATTCATTCTCAAACTCCCACTGGATTTATCTTGTTGTAGGACAATAATCTTACTAGATTTCTATAAGGATGTAGTCCAGAGAATGGAAATATTTTGTGTTGTAATTTTATTTGCATCAATGGCTCAACACATCCGTCTTCTGCATAGTTACTGTATTTGACTTATATAATTTGTATTTACAGTTTTAAAGATTGTTAGTGATGATGATGATGCTGGAATAATTCATTTAGCAGTGAGAAAGTAGCTCTTGACACATGATGATGATGGAATAATCCCTTTAGTTGTGAGCAGGTAGCTCTTGACACATGATGATGATGGAATAATCCCTTTAGCAGTAAGAAAGTAGCTATGAAGTTGACCAAGAAAACGGTGGATAGAATACATCAAGATAACCTTAAACAAATGCGGACTCAATGCAACCAAGGTAACACATCTGGCCTTGGAACAACAACTTAGGCCCCTACCCCTACACTTACACCATGTGTGGATACTATTAACATCATTCAATTGGGGAAAGACAATAGACAATTGAATATATTCATATTGATATTTAGTGAAGTAATCCTTCTATAGAATTTTACAACAATTTGAGGTAAAAAAATAAAGATTTTTAGACGTATTTTAGACTGAAATATAAAATTTAGCGTGATAAATATGTTTGTATTAAGGTAGTGATTTAACCCACACATAAAAAAAAAGAAGTCTTTCACTTGTTTCCATGCGTAACTCCCTATTTTAAAATGAGACACATTATGTTTTTTGTGAAACATTTTTCCAAGAAATGTTTTACCAACCTTTTGACTAATTTCCAAGTACTTAAAGATAAATTCTGATTTCCTAGAAGTGTGTGATGAAAATCCAAGTGCGGGTTGAAACCCCCTCCCCCCTTTTCTAAGTAGAACAGACAGAACTTGAAAAAAGGTAATAAAGTGTGGCTAATCACTGGCAACATATAAATATAATAAAATTACAAATTTTTTTTTGGTTCAGATTTCTAATCCTGTTATGTATTATGACTGTAGGTTATCAGCAGCGTACACCAGATAAGTCCATAGGTGCTCCGATGCCCATTTCAATCAATCCATCAGAGTGTAGCAGTTTACAGTTCCATTTCCATGTTGATTTATCAGGCTATCTATTACAACTTTTCTTCACTTTAATCAAAATCTCCAGATCAAGTCATTTTCACATTCACGAATAATTCCATGTCCGAATTGTCCAAAAACATTTACAGCTCAAATAAGGCTCATTAACCATCTACGAACTATTATGCATGGTCATAATTCAAACTGAATTTTCAAAAGTAGATGTAAAAAATGGTCATCATCACTTGTGATGGACGAATTAACGATATCTGTTTTGTCTCTTCATATGTCAATTATGTTTCATTTTACAACTGTTTTGATCTTTGCACAATCTCACGAGACCGTGATTCACACTTTTGAGGATCTTCTGAGTGGGTGATGTCCCTTAGAGCAATATGTAAAACTACAACCACGAGCAGTCATATGATAGAGGTAAAGGCTGTGACAGAGGCACTGTCATGGTTTTCACAAAACTACAACCACGAGCAGTCATATGATAGAGGTACTGTCATGGCTTTCACAAAACTACAACCACGAGCAGTCATACGATAGAGGTAAAGGCTGTGACAGAGGCACTGTCATGGCTTTCACAAAACTACAACCACGAGCAGTCATATGATAGAGGTAAAGGCTGTGACAGAGGCACTGTCATGGTTTTCACAAAACTACAACCACGAGCAGTCATATGATAGAGGTACTGTCATGGCTTTCACAAAACTACAACCACGAGCAGTCATACGATAGAGGTAAAGGCTGCGACAGAGGCACTGTCATGGTTTTCACAAAACTACAACCACGAGCAGTCATATGATAGAGGTACTGTCATGGTTTTCACAAAACTACAACCACGAGCAGTCATACGATAGAGGTAAAGGCTGTGACAGAGGCACTGTCATGGCTTTCACAAAACTATTCTCATGCATGTAAACTTATAAACTCAGTGAACATGCTCTGCAAAGTTGAAGCAGGATTCATCTATCATCAGTGGGTAAAATTATTGACACAAACTGATCAGATTGATTACCTTGATATCTGTAACAGAGCATGCAGATGTTGAGAGCAATGAGTGAACCGATACACTGGCAAGCATTGTTACATTGTCAATATGTACATCAAAGGATTGACAAGTCCGGCTCTGTTGCGAAGTGGTACAGAGGCACGTCTGTGACGGCCAAGGTACCGAGTTTGATCCCAACCACCGGCAATTGTGCATCAAGACCATTCAGAAAGCAATGGCAAACTACTGAACATATTTATATTGCCTAGAAAATCACCACAGTCAACAAATTTTGGGTTGATAGATAAGTCCTGCATAGGATATGCTACTAATTTTTTTAATTTGTGCTCGATTTTCCAGTATTCTTAGTAAAGATGAATACTTTGCATTTATATTATTATATATTTTATCTGTTTATAATACCAGGGTTTGATTTAAAAAAATTTAGTAGCATAATATAAGATGCATAATTGCTTTATACAACTTTTTGTAATATCTTCTATCTACTATAATATTGGTGCCAATTTCCAACCGACTACTCACTAGCTATACAATATTTATGTTTAAAGCAATATTTACAAATTTTTTATTAATTTATATCTCTTTCTTTAAGAGTAGGCCTCTGTATTTACCAAATAAGTACAGGAAGATGCAATGATCAGACACGGGCTGTAGGTAACACGAATGTGAATATAAGCGCAGTAAATAGGTAAATATTATCAGATGACATATTCTTTCCAGAACGTAGTCTTCTCTATGGATCTCTTGAATTCTCCGCGGTTTTTAGGAAGTTGTCCTGCCTCTTTTTAGTGACCTACGCAGGCATTCTTCAATGTCTTTTGTCCAACAGCGTCTTGGGCAGCCTTTGTCCCTATTGGGGTAAATAGTGTTACAAAAACCTACTAATAATAATAACAGAACAACTATGTTGTATTATCTTTGAGAAACAACAAGGCCAATTAACATTAATAAGAGCATCTATAACATTAAAAACAACATTAATAAGAGCATCTATAACATTAACTCTTTCAGGACTTGATTATGTTTACGTTTGGACCAAATTAATTTTATAAAATTTCTGTATATGTGTTTTTTATTGTATCACTTGACATGCTAATATTGATAAATAGTGTATATGTAATATATCATTGGAAAGGGGAATGGATACAGAATATGAATATATAAGTACATTGATGGTATGTGATTCCTTCACAAGGTTAGAGTTAGCCATGTGAAGTAATAAAATATCAAATCAAAGCCAGTATACTGGCGATTGGTCCTGTAGACCCATAGTATAAAGCCAGTATACTGGCGATTGGTCCGGAAAGAGTTAAAAACATTAATAAGAGCATCTATAACATTAATAAGAGCATCTATAACATTAATAAGAGCATTAATAAGAACATCCATAACATTAGAAACAACATTCACAAAAATGAAAATATATTTTGTAATATGACCTTGTCATTAGAGCTGAGTTAGAGAATTCTGCAGTGCTATATAACTCCTACACTAACATATGGGTGCGAGTCTTGAACAATAAACAAACACAAAATTAGGAAATTAGAGGCAGTAGGGATGTGAATAATAGAAGAATGCTGAGAATACCATGGACTGCCAGGAAAACTAATGTAGAGGTGTTGAAAGAGTAAATTGCGAGACAGAGCTTAATCAATAATATAAGAAAAACAATCTTTGTTTTTTTGTGTGTTTTTTTTTGCCATATTATGAGACAAGGAGGTTTGGAGAATATAGTCACAACAGGCAAGATTGAAGACAACAGAAACAGTGGGCAACAATGTGAGAAAATGTTAGACACTTTAACAACCTGGCACGGCAGGGAAACAACAACAATAATGATACATAATACTGGAGATAGAAAGCTGTAGAGAGCCTGATCGTCTATAGCAGCTGGCATGGCACCTGATGATGATGATTGACATCAGTATTAATGAAAGTAGTAAGAGAAGACACCATACAGCAATATGTTTTTACAGCAACTATAAAAAAAACCAGTGGACTTATATCAGACATGTACTTATAGAATGGATAAAAACAAGCTGTGACTACATGCGTTAAAATGAATACCAGATGGCAAAAAAATCAAGAGGAAATAAAGAGAGACTCTTGACAGAACAACCGTCAAAGTGGGTATGACTATGGGCCTCAACAACATGCAGTGATCACATACAATATCATCACACCGCTCGAACTGGAGAGCTCTGGTTTCTGCTCAATGCACTGTATTTGACGCTGAAGGAGCGTAGATAGATGGATAATTATTATTATATAGGCTTATAGGCCTATTGTGATTAAATAACTCATTCTATTATTATCTTTTCATTGGTAGTATATTTTGACAACAATTATTGACCTATTTACTACACTGACTTAATCCATCTAGAAGAATAGGGCCTATGTTCTGGAAAGAATGTCACTGAATAACAATAATAATTCTTTCTTGTTTTATGTAAAGAATTTTCTATGTTGTCCATTCTTGTTTATTGCCATTCCAGCCATGTCAACTTGTACAGCTTTGTATTTTATTTTGTACAGATTGTGTTCAGGTTTTGTTGAATAATAAATATTTATGTATTTAAACTTACCTTCGGTAAAGAATTTTGTGTAGAGAGTTTTGTGATTAGGATTTACAGAGTGATACTTCTGGTTAATTGATTAGTTATGATGTTGTACCAGTGTACAGTGATACTTCTGGTTAATTGATTAGTTATGATGTTGTACCAGTGTACAGAATGATACTTCTGGTTAATTGATTAGCTATGATGTTGTACCAGTGTCAGAGTGATACTTCTGGTTAATTGATTAGCTATGATGTTGTACCAGTGTCAGAGTGATACTTCTGGTTAATTGATTAGCTATGATGTTGTACCAGTGTACAGAGTGATACTTCTGGTTAATTGATTAGCTATGATGTTGTACCAGTGTACAGTGATACTTCTGGTTAATTGATTAGCTATGATGTTGTACCAGTGTACAGTGATACTTCTGGTTAATTGATTAGCTATGATGTTGTACCAGTGTCAGAGTGATACTTCTGGTTAATTTATAGCTATGATGTTATATGACTGTAGATATAATAGGATATGTCACCCTAAAAAACACCAAACTAATCTTCTCAATTTTGTTGAAACTTTGATTATCTATGTTGAGGGGGGAAAACATTTAGGGGGAAGGGTTGTCCTCATTTTTGCTAGTTTCTTATCACAAAATGGCAATGTTTTATTTATTAATAGTATACATTACTAAATTAGTATATTTTAGGGGGTTTGAACCTCTTCCATCTATGGGCTTGCTAGCTCATGGGCTTGTGTTATGTAGACCGGATGCTTTGGTCTACAGACTAAGTTGAAAGTTTACAGAGCAGTGGTACTTCCAATGCTCTTATATGCATGTGAAACATGGACTGCTTGTAGATGATATGGGAAGATGCTCATTAATTTTCACACAACTTGTCTCAGAAAAGTTATGAACATCAGATTGCAAAACAAGCTTCTGGATACCACTGTCTTTAACAGATCTGGTATTGATACTTCTCTGATGTACAGATTTGTTGGGCACAGCACCTGGTACATATGTCAGATGCCTGCCAAAGACATTTCTCTATCCTGAATTACAAAATTACATAGGCCTACATTCTCAAGATGGCTAAAAGAAAAGCAAAAAGAAAGCATTAAAGACCTCACTGAAAGCTTTTGAAATAGACCAAGATACATGGGAAGTACTTGCACAAAAAAGCTTCATCGTTATGTCCACAAAAAAGCTTCATCGTTATGTCCATAAAAAAGCTTCATCGTTATGTCCAGTAAATAAAAACCACAGCTTCTTGTGAAAAGAGGAGAAATGCAGCTGTTCAACAGCAGAGAGTAGTTAGAAAGTCTTAGGTAGACCATAAACCATCTATAGTGGTCGTCCCATGTCCAAAGACATTTTGCGGCCAGAATAGTGCTTATATAGGCCATCTTTGAATTCATAGTCAAGGACATACCCGGTAACTCTAACTAAATTTCAAAAGTGGATGTATTCCAAAAATAATTATCATCACTTGTGATGAATGCCTTTTCTTTGACATTGAAATCTAGCATCTGACATCTGGCTACCTTCAGTATTAATTGTCTTTGAAAGATATTGTAAAATGTTAACTTTCAGAAGTTGCTCAAAATAGCAATGTAAATAAATTATTGTAGCTGATTGTGTAGGTTATTTGCTGTTCTATCTATGAGATGATTGATCAGAATTGATTTTTAAAAGATAATTGCTGCCAAATGTATATGAGTAACTACAAAAAGTTCCAGGAATTAGTGGAAAATATGATGATGATGTTCCTCCTTCGCAAGCAAAGATGAGCATGGCATGAAAAACATTAAATGTGATGTGGAATAAAAAATAATATTTAATTAACTAATCTTCTTCTTCTGCATTTGTTCTCAAACTCCTGCCGATTAGCAGGATGTAGTCCGGAGAACGGAATGCGTTGTGTCATGGTTTACATCATTGCTGCGATATCTGCGCCTTTTGGACTGACACACCCGACTTCAGCATGGCTTTGGGTCACTGACCCTATATGGGATGAGACAGCCAACCTCATCCCATAACCTCCTTAGTCGCCTTTTACGAGATGCGTGGAAGGTAAACAGTGTTGCTATTCTTTGATCCCCTTTCGGGCCCCAATTAACTAATAATTAATCAATTTGGTTTGTGAGTTCATAGATGCCCAATGAGTCCGATTCATGCATGGAAAGTTCTATTGCAGTGCATGCAGAAGTGCTGAAGGTTCTGGGTAGGGGAATTTACGGATGTGTCCTTCCGCTTCTTGCGCTTGTGGATTGTGCTCGCCCGCAGTGTTCTTTCTTTTTCAAATTTTGTGATGCCAGCAGTGATCTGGGTGTGCCAGGTTGAGTGATCAGGTGCTGTAGTCTCCCAGGAGATTGGATTGATGCTTCAGTGCTTGAGAGAGCTTTTTAGGTGATCCTTGAAGCGCTTTTTCTGCCCTCCACTTGAACCTTTACCTTCGCACAGCTCTCCATAGCATAATCTCTTTGGAAGGCGGAAAATATAGAAATAAGTAACAGTAGAATGATCAACACTAAATTTTCTTCAAAGTAGTTCCTTTTGACAACTACACACTTTTGTCAACATGTACACGGCTGCTGGAAACATTAGTGAAAACAATTTTTGATACCTCTCTCAGCTGTCTTGTCACATTAATGGTAACGTCATTTGTATCCTTGAAGCGCTGTCCACTGAGTGCTGATTTATGTTGAGGGAACAAGATAAATTTAGCTGGTGTAAGGTCGGTGGAATATGGAGGCTGCTCCAAGGTAATCACATTGTGCTTTGCGAGGTACTGGTTTACCAGTAGGGATTGATTTCCCGGCTCATTGTCATGCAGCCAGTTTTTTTCTATTTTTGTGGTCGCTTTCTTCTGTTTGCATTTCTTTGCAGCATCACCATATACTTTCTTAAACAATGTTAGAATCTCTGGGTGATTTCTTAAGCAAAACACAGAATTTGACATGTTTATGTTGTTCAATCAAGGACATTTTCAACTTTGAGGAAGCAGCTAACAACAAAAGAGATCTTCGAGAGTATACGTGAAATATACATATGTATATGTCTGCCATGTCTTTTTTTGTCAAAGTCATTACCAACTTCTAAACATATATTCTCTAAACATATACAGAAGAGTTCTCTGGAGATGGCCTTCCTGTGAGCTGTTTGTAAGCTTGTTCCTGTGGCTTCTTTGATTTATGTGATAATCTTTTACATGGTCTGCCTCTGGCTTTATTGCCGTTATGTCTATGTGTCATGACCATCTGTGGCATGCTGCTTGTTGGTAGTCTGGAAGTGTGTGAAAATCATTTGATCTGTTGTTTTTTTATGTGTTCCAAAACTGATATTGTTTTGGTTATCTGTCTGATGTTATCGTTTCTAATTCTATCTCTTAATGACACTCTGAGTATTCTTTGTAGACATGTCATTTCTGTTGTCACTATTTTTCTTTTATCTTGTGCTGTCATTGCCCAGGTTTGACACTGGTAGCATAGTGATGGGATAATAATAGTCTTGTATAATGCAACTTTAGTGTCTATGCTTAGTTTTTTTTTCTTAAAAATATGTGCCATCTGTCCTGGATCTGGTATGCTTTGTTGCATCTATTTTGTATCTCATTATTGTTTTTCCCTTCACTCATTATGATGTTCGTATGAGCAACCCACCTATATAAATGTGCACTGTGAAAAAGTTAACATATGTTATGTTTTACAAAATATGATTGTCAATTTGTTATTGTTTTATACAGTTTCTTTTTGATTTGTAAAAGAAAATTATTTCTAAATATTACTGGTGGAGACTATAGGCCCTAAAGCTTAATTATTATCAATTGAATGTTTATATCTTCCTTTATAGGCTACCCATTTTGTTTGTTGAAAATTAAGATCACATTATTAAATGAAATCTATTGTAGGATCTATTTCAACAGTGTTAATTATTTATGTTGTGTTTGTTGTTTTATCAACTATGACATCACAACCATCACATCACAACCATCACATCACAACAAAGTCATAGACAGAAATATAAAAAAAGGGTAATGAAGCTGTACTAATTACTGGAAACACACATAATAACCCACACAAATCGATGTTTTGACCAAAAGACATTTATCAAGAATATATTCAAAACAAAAAAAACGATGAGTAGGAATAACACTATTGATGTTCACATGACAGAGCTAAATATATAAGCCTATAGTCCTAGCCCAGAACAGTGAAAACTGCATGGTCAGAGATAAAACTACAAAACAAATCACAAACAGCCAATATACAAAATGCACTCAAATAGGCCCTATTGGTGAAACAAGACAAACAGAAATGACGGAACAGGGAGATATCATCCATACACATCTATCAGCATTGATCCCAACGGGTTCAATCATGCCAAATTGATATTTATATAGCGGTTCTCAAACGCATGTTGGGTCCAGTCATCTGAGAAGCACGACTTAATGACCATCACCAGAATATTATAGGTACAACATGGCCCTTTCCATTGAATATAAAAAAGGGTAGATTTGTGCTAAAATGTAATACAAAGATCTCTTCACTTTTAGTAGTATACCCTTATTTGGGAGTATCATTATATTAATATAGAAAAAGGGGTGGGGTATACCCTTATTTGGGAGTATCATTATATTAATATAGAAAAAGGGGTGGGGTATACCCTTATTTGGGAGTATCATTATATTAATACAGAAAAAGGGGCGTGGTATACCCTTATTTGGGAGTATCATTATATTAATACAGAAAAAAGGGGCGTGGTATACCCTTGTTTGGGAGCATCATTATATTAATACAGAAAAAAGGGGTGTGGTATACCCTTGTTTGGGAGTATCATTATATTAATACAGAAAAAGGGGCGTGGTATACCCTTATTTGGGAGTATCATTATATTAATACAGAAAAAGGGGTGTGGTATACCCTTATTTGGGAGTATCATTATATTAATACAGAAAAAGGGGCGTGGTATACCCTTATTTGGGAGTATCATTATATTAATACAGAAAAAAGGGGTGTGGTATACCCTTATTTGGGAGTATCATTATATTAATACAGAAAAAGGGGCGTGGTATACCCTTGTTTGGGAGTATCATTATATCTACTAGTCCTAGGCCTCCTATTAAAAAATAGAGAAAGGGGGTGTGGGGTTGGCTGTTCCATCTCCTAAAGTGCCCCCACCCCAAAGCCATGATGAAGTCGAATGTGTCTGGCTGAAAGGCTCATATATTGCAGAAAATCTGTAAACCGTGACACTATAAGCCTATATTCCATTCTTCAGACTACATCCTGCTAATCTATAGGAGTTTGAGAATCACTGCAACAGAAGAGAAGAATGTGTGTGTCTCAGGTTTAGCATGTTTTCCTCAAATGTAGCTCAGTTGCTAGTGAAGTTGCTTATCTAGATAGGTGAACCCAGTTTCAATTCCCAGTTCAGTCAAAATTATTTTTTGAGTAAAATCATCAATTCCTCCTATAGGTCGACTTAGGCTAAGGAAATGGGTACCAGATCTTCTAGGAAATTAAAGAGGTCAGTTGTGATGTTGACTTTATTTTCATTAGGTAGCCTCATCATCATCAACTGCCGTCTCCGCAATGAAGTTTGGCTGAACCAGACTCCCAACACCCTCTGTCTCTTGTTATGGTGGTGCACTCTGCTAGACTGTAACCTGCCCATCTCGTGATGTTACTCTCCCACTTGTATCTCTGCCTACCTCTTGCTCGTCTCCCTTCGACTTTACCCTCAAGTAAGGTCTTCAACAAGGTGTCCAAATAAGGTCTTTTAATGTGTCCAAAATATTTTAATTGTTTGATCTTTATTTCCTTTAATAACTCCTTCTTCATATTAAGTGGTTTTAGAACCTCCTTGCTTGTTCTCTCCTTTTTCCATGATGTTCTCCCTATTTTTCTATATACCCACATCTCAATTGAATCAATTCTGTCTTCTTATTTTGTGTTTATTGTCTATGTTTCTGAGCCATACATTAATATAGAATAGATGTAGCATTTTATAATTCTCATTTTTAGCTTGTTTGTAATTTGTTTATACAAGTAAATTTAAGTAGGAAGCCAGAGGACAATTTAAAAAAAATTCTTTAGACTAACGGGAATTGAACCAGTCCGTTCAACGGCACCTAATCGCCTAGTTGATAAATAGTTGCTAGGCGATTTGATGCCGTTGAACGGACTGGTTCAATTCCCGTTAGTCGCAAGAATTTTTAATTTGTTTAGATGTTAATATTCTTCTCATGCAAGTAGTCTTATATGTTGTAAATTAAAAAACAACAGACGTAACAATATTGTATTTCCCAATACACCAATGGCCTTGAAAAGGAAAACTTAACTTTTATCTACCTATATACCCGTAACTCATCAGAATCGTAGGGGTACCACATTGGGTGCATCAACACACAGAGTGAGGGATGTAAGGGGTACCACATTGGAGGCATCAACACAGAGTGAGGGATGTAAGGGGTACCACATTGGGTGTATCAACTCACAGAGTGAGGGATGTAAGGGGTACCACATTGGGTGCATCAACACACAGAGTGAGGGATGTAAGGGGTACCACATTGGAGGCATCAACACAGAGTGAGGGATGTAAGGGGTACCACATTGGGTGTATCAACTCACAGAGTGAGGGATGTAAGGGGTACCACATTGGGTGCATCAACGCATAAAGTGAGGGATGTAAGGGGTACCACATTGGGTGCATCAACACACAGAGTGAGGGATGTAAGGGGTACCACATTGGGTGCATCAACACAGAGTGAGGGATGTAAGGGGTACCACATTGGGTGTATCAACTCACAGAGTGAGGGATGTAAGGGGTACCACATTGGGTGCATCAACACACAGAGTGAGGGATGTAAGGGGTACCACATTGGGTGCATCAACACACAGAGTGAGGGATGTAAGGGGTACCACATTGGGTGCATCAACGCACAGAGTGAGGGATGTAGGGGGTACCACTTTGGGGGCATCAACACACAGAGTGAGGGATGTAGGGGGTACTACATTGGGTGCATCAACACACAGAGTGAGGGATATAGGGGGTACTACATTGGGTGCATCAACACACAGAGTGAGGGATGTAAGGGGTACCACATTGGGTGCATCAACGCACAGAGTGAGGGATGTAAGGGGTACCACATTGGGTGCATCAACACACAGAGTGAGGGATGTAAGGGGTACCACATTGGGTGCATCAACGCACAGAGTGAGGGATGTAGGGGGTACCACATTGGGTGCATCAACACACATAGTTCTCCAACGATTTTTATCTTTAACGAAACGGATGAGTGAGGGAAAATCTTGGCCTGTCTAGTCCTTGGTGCTGTCTGTCCGTACTTCTATTTGTCTTCTCTGCTGCTTCCACGTGTGACAGTTCCCTGCAGTATTGTTTTTGACAAGGAATCATGTTGGTATACATGTCAAAACCATATTACTTTTCGTAATTTCATTATTGAAAGCAATGGTTCTTGTTGACTTGCATACTTCACTGCTTTATTTCTTATGTACACATTTATCTTCATATCTATAGGAGATTTCTAGAATTCGTAGAAACTTTACTTACATTGTGTTGAATCCTATATTCGATTTTACTGAGTGTTCCGTGTTTTTTTTCCCACTTCCATAATTGAGCTAAGTAGTAGGCCTACTATATATTCTTTTGTATTTTGTAAAGATAAATATTCAGGTTTCTTTGAATATTTCCATGATATTCAGCTTTTATATTCCTACCAGCACTGTGTTACCAGTGCCGAACCTGGTCTCTCTCTCATCTTCACAACAGAAATAGTGACATGTGAGATGAAATTCTTGAGGAAAGCTGTAGGGGTCACCAGGCTCGATATATTACGAAATGAAAACATCAGCGAAAGAATAGTTATAACACGTTGTAAAGAGCACATAGAAAGGCAGCAGAGCAAGTGATTTGGCCACAGTATGAGAATTCATCACGACAAGTTGCCCGTACAGGCATATAACCAAATGAGATCAGAGTACAAAGCCAAAAGAAGACCACGAAAAAGATGGATAGAAAGCGTAGGGACATCTTTAACAAAAAGGGTCATAGCACAGCTGAGGCGATACATCTGACCTTGGAACAGAAGCTCGAGCTCCAATCTCCCATAAGCTTAACGGCAAGAGTGGATAACAAACCACGTGTGGATAAACAATAGACAATTAATCTTTTACATTTAGTGACTTTTTTTAAGAGAGAGAGAATAGGGACAGGATTATGGGTAAACCAAGAACAGGATTATGGGTAAACCAGTAACATGATTATGGGTAAAAATACATAAATTGAGAAGTATTTTTGAGCTAAAATATAGAATGATTATACTGGAATTTGGCCAGATTCATAAGCTGAATCATACCCCCATTGAGAACAATAGGACCTATGCATAGAACAACGAGCAAGTCCAATGCACCAATAGATTGCATTGCACATGTCCTTAAGAGAGCACGAAAGTGCTTGTGAGTACAAGGTTCAGAATGACCAGTCTATAGTCTAGTCAACCTTATCGGTACGACTAGTGTGCAACAGGGATCTGGACTTCTAGTTCAGGGACTGTACATGTGAAAACTTGGGTCTGGACGTCTAGTTCAGGGGCTGTCCATGTGGCAATTGGAGTCTAAATGTGTATTCAGGGGCTGCTTGTGTGGCAACATGGTACTGGATGTCTAGTTCAGGGGCTGTCATGTGGCAGCATGGGTCTAGACTTTTAGTTCAGGGTCTGCTCATGTGGGAATATGGGTCTAGACTTCTAGTTCAGAGGCTGCCATGTGGCAACATTGGTTAGGATGTCTAGTTCAGAGGCTGCCATGTGGCAACATTGGTTAGGATGTCTAGTTCAGAGGCTGCCATGTGGCAACATTGGTTAGGATGTCTAGTTCAGAGGCTGCCATGTGGCAACATGGGCCTGGATTTATAGTTCAGGAACACGTGTGAAGCACATATGATAAGAACCTGTTCTTTTGTAAGAAAGACTAAGGGCTGTTAGAGATACCTGCTCTCAGCTAGTGATTATTTTATCAACATCATCTTAAAGGTGCTACAGACAGCTTTTCTGTTTTCCTTCTTTTCCTCCCATGCCTGTGCGAATTGTTACTCATTTTAGGGAGCTGCAGTCCAAGGGCTTGAGCTCAGAGGCATAGATCGATAAGCTAGCGTATTTTAAACGCATTAGCTTAAAGAGCCAAGGCGTGACATTCATCAGTAAAAGACCTACGAACATCATTCAATCAAGCTTTTTGCAGTGGCGTAGCTAGGCGGGGGCGGAGGTGCGGACCGCCCCGGGCGGCATCATCGGGAGGGCGGCAAATTTATTTTCGTCCAGTCTTTCACAATCACTGACAAATTTTTTTCATGTCACAAGGGCGGAAAATTATGATTCCGCCCCGGACGCCATTGACCAACGCTACGCACTGTGTACAAGTCTATGCATTTCTGCGAACAAGTCAATTTTAGTTCTTGATTCTTGATTAGATATTGGCTTCACAGCAGGCGGGACATTCCCATAAGTGCTCCGCCCTCCGCTCCAGCAGACATCCCAGTGTATGTAGACTCAGAGTCCCAGTCAGATGTTGATTGTGTGATCTTCGTGACTTTCTAAAAATTTTACTTTTCCTTCTCTCACCTCTGGACAGCGGCGTGCATAGGGTAATTGCAGCCCGGTGCAATGAATATTTTGACCCCCCCCCCCCCCCCACCTGCCTGAAATTGATTTTAAAAATTCCGAGTAAAATTTTACAAGTTTATTAATATTATCGATTTTATAAAATTTTACTATGTAAATTTAAAATTACAAATTCACTTTGCGAGCTTTTTGACTAGCGAAGTCATTAATGACTGTGTCGAATCTCACATCATTGACCAGCTCATGTTCGATTGATATTATTGCGAGGTTGTTTAATATCAAGTTGTTCAAAGTTGACCTGCGATAGTTTTTGATTAATTTGAGTTTGGAGAAACTTCTTTCACGTGTAGCTATACTAACTCCTAGAGTTAGGAACATACACAGTAAAAGACAATGTTGTGTACTGAATGGGAAAGCTGATGTTTGTGAACAAAGAAAAGTAATTCCATAGGCCTTTGGTCCTTTAAGTTCAAGACCGAAGGTGCTGCGACAAAATTCATTAGTCACTTTCTCTCGAGTAAAAATTCATCCTTGTCGATGTCATCATAAAGGAGCGTTGTGAAGATCAATGTCGACTCGATCGTCTAACAGTTGCTTTGGAGAAAGAAAGCCAAACTTGTCAGCAACCTCATGCATTTGTGCAATTCTTGTTGAACTCTCCTGATTCACTCTGTCCATGGAAGCGCATATTTCCAACCAAAGTTCATTTCTGTAGCTTAAACCGGCATCTGCGGCTTCTTCTCCAGGCATGGCAAAGACTGGCAAAGGAAGGAGCAACACAGGAACAAAAAGACCAAGAAATCACCTACCAGAAAAGAAGACCCTCATCAAAGCCATCAGGAAAGTCGACCACCCAAAAGACAATTACCACTATCTCAACAGAGCAGAGCAGGTTATTATTTTCTGCCTCAGAACAGGACACAACAGATTAAACAGCCACTTAAATAGACTAAGATTGATCCCATCACCGCTGTGCCTTTGTGGGCAGACAGTACAGACAGCTGAACATATCCTGCAAGACTGCAATACACTAAACCAGTTAAAGGAAGAACACTGGCCTACAGAGATGGATATCCACAGAAAGATGTATGGGAGCACCGAGGAGCTTTCAAATACAGCAGCATTTATTAAGAAAACAGGACTTGCTGTGTAGACATGTCAAACTCCGAACGAGAAGAAAAAGAAGACAAGCCAGTACGACATCTTAACTATCAAAATTATTTTCTTTCACCGGTAAGATTTTCTAAAAGGAAAAAGACATGGAGCCAAATCTGGAGAATAAGATGGGTGTAGAATAATTTTAATATTCAAATCTAAAGAATATGGTGGGTGTGGAATAATTTCAATATTCAAATGTGGAGAATATGGTGGGTGTGGAATAATTTCAATATTCAAATCTGGAGAATATGATGGGTGTGGAATAATTTCAATATTCAAATCTGGAGAATATGATGGGTGTGGAATAATTTCAATATTCAAATCTATAGAATATGATGGGCGTGGAATAATTTCAATATTCAAATCGTTGACTGTTTGCAACGCAAGCCATGCTTTATGGGAAGGTGCATTGTCTTAAAGCAAGAGAATAATTTGAGTGCGAGTTATCCCTCGTTTTCTGGTAAGTCTTTTTAGGTTTGGTCAGTTTGGTATGGAGATCAACGTACCACTGGCCTTTAGTCGTCTTGCATTGAGGCAGGTATTTTTTCATTATGACACATTTGATGTCCCATACAATCAAAATCACTTTTCTTGCATATTTCTTTAATCTTTGATTGATATGCGTTGGTAATGGTGATTCTAACAGACCCCCAGAGTATTCTGAAAAATGAGCTCTGGTTTCTGCCCTTTGCACCTCATTCTGCGTTAAAGAAACATAGATAGGACCTCTGGAACCACACAGGATAAAATGGGGAGCGTACTTACCCAGCGAAACACAGGAACAATTAACATGCATACCTTTCGACATTTGCTGGGAGAGACTGGGCACCTATGAGCATGTCAGTCATCGTTCTTCATCATGATGCGCCATCTTCGCGACGAAAGTTGGCTGCAACGGACCTCCAACATCCCCTTTCTTTTGTCTTGGTTATGCACTATGCCAGACTGTAACATGTCCATCTCGTGATATTTCTCTCCCACTTGTATCTCTGCATACCCTTGCTCACCTCCCCTCAATCCAGTAAGGCCTGCAATAAGGTGTCATGTCTTTTAATATGTTCAAAATACATTATTTGTTTTATCTTTATTTCTTTAATAGTTCTTTTTTTTCATACAAAGTATTAATTTTTTTTGTTCGTTTTCTTATCTTTCCACGAAGTTCCCCCTATTCTCTCTCTCTCTCTCTCTCTCTCACACACACACACACACACACACACACACACGCACGCACACACGCACACACACACACACATACACACATGCTTATGCGTGTGTGCGTGCGTGCGCATGTTCATTATTACATGATGGTCAGACAGTCCCATATGTAAGCTTAAATATATATATATGGGTTATCAAGGATTAATTTTGATCAAAATATGTCTGTGTAATAAATCTGTGTTTTGTGATCTTCATGTTTCATTATTACCTTGTTTGTATCACAATATTTTATTATTATAATAATTCTTTTAAGTAACATTATGGTTTGTGTTTTTGAGATCCCCAGGAATTGTGAGAACTCTTGCTTCCTATAGTTAGTTAGTTAGTCGTTGGATCATCATCACTGCACTCTGGACAGGCCCATAGATGCTCAGATCTCTCCATGAGTCTAGCCGCCTTTTCACGCCGACTGACGGTCCCAGTACGCAGTTGATTAACTATCATTCTTTCTTGCCCACGAAAACTGCTCCTTCCTAGCGACACCACGTTTCAAACCATTTTTCCTATGTGCAGTGGGATGGTTTTTGTGAGCTTTCTTTCATACCAAGGAGATTTCAGCTTTCGGCTTAGTGCAGTGCCTATTTAAAGAAACTTCTACTCAGAGAGGGTATATAATTGTATAGATGACATGCTACAAAGCTTCCATAAGAGAATCTAAATATAACGGCATGTCATCATCTACTAAGGTTTTCTGTTGCATTGGTGGTACTCTTATGGTAATGGTGCTCTTCATTCAACCGCGGACATGATCCAATTTCGCTCTTGTTCTTCTGTCTTCGTTCTGAGACTCCTGATCAGCTTTATGTAGTTCGGAGAACTAAGTGCATTGTGTTATAGCGTACATCTTAGCTGCGATATTGTGTTTTGTGCGTGGCATCCTGATTATCTGTGCGCCTTTTGGCTGGATGCCTCCGTCTTCAGCACTCTGCTTACTTGGGCAGGAGTATAGTCCTACTCGAGTGGGACTGCCCGACCAGTCTTAGTTTCCAGCTCCTGATGGCTGAACTAAGCCCCATCACCACTTCACGGTGCTGGCTTCGATGCCAAGACATCCAATGAAGGAAAGATTCCTAAATCTAGCAATGGGGCGACTGAAAAGAAGCAGCTTTATCCATCAAGCTGAACGACTCCGTAGACAACTTACATACCTACCTGAAGTTGACAGCCCCTTAAGGTCTGTACCAGAGCAAACCCCGTGGAGTGAAAGGCACGGAATGCCAATATACATTCAGACCCACGTGAAAGGAATACTAAGCGAGGACGAACAGAACAGTGTGCAGCGAAGGACAGTCACCCTCAGTTTCCTGGATGAGGAATATCCACAAGATATATGGGTCAGCGTATACACAGATGGGTCAGCACAGAATGCTGAGAGGAATGGAGGTGCAGGTGTATATATAGAATATCCACACAAGCCTAGAGATACAATCAGAACACCAACAGGAAAATTTTGTAATAATTATGATGCAGAAATCCAGGCAATTAGTGTGGCAGCTAAAAAACTGCTGAACTCCAACTCTGGCCTACAGCCTGTGGTATTCCTGACAGATGCAAGGTCAGTGCTTCAACCTCTCCAGTCTGGAAAACTAACAGACTTGAAAAAACTACTTAGCGAATTGTCGTACCAGTATATGGTAACCATGCAGTAGATACCCTGTCACTGTGGAATACCAGGAAATGAAAAAGCAGACCAACTGGCTAAGGAAGGTACTGCCAAAGACTAACCAGATATATCAATCACCTACCATCAGAAAAAAACAGATGATCAAGTCAATAAGAAAGTCACAAACAGCAACACAAGATGACTATCACATTATGAACAGATCAGAACAAGTTATAATTCTACGTCTCAGAACAGGACACAACCGACTCCGCAGTCACATGTATGCAAAGTTCAAGATTGGCAACACGGCCATGTGTACATGTGGACAGGCAGCACAGAGTGCCAAACATATACTTCAAGAGTGTTCTGAGCATGAAACGCTGAGGCAGACATATTGGCCAGAGGAAACAACACTGGAATCAAAGCTCTATGGGACACTGTATGAACTACAAAAGACTGAGTTTTATTAAGGAGACAGAATTACAGATATAGACATGTTTCAAGTGAACGAAAGAAGAAAAAGCTGCGATATATGCGCTTTTCGGCCTTCCAGATCCTAATTCAGCATAGCTTCTGCGTCCCTTTGGCTCTTTTTGGGATGAAACGACCAACGCGAGCCCTCGACATGCTTAGTCGCCTCTTACAACATGATTGGCAGGTAGCAATGTCGCCTTTCTTTACTCCAATTTATGACCCCGGAAACACGCAGGTGACAATTTGGTTGTATCCTCAACGTTTTTAACCATCAGCTTATAATAATAGAGGTCGTGTTCTGGTAATCCAGTCACCGCGAATTCAAGAGTATGTGTTTAAGAGTGTGTTGCTGAACTAAAACTGCCTGGGTATATAATACATCACGTTTTTATCATACCAATTTTGTTATTGGAGCACCTTAAGGGGATAAACACGTGATATATTCTATCCAGAACGTGGTCTTCCTTATGGCTCTATTGAATTTTCCTCGGTCTTGAGCAAGGTGTACCGCCTCCTTTAGGGCAGACATTCTTGTTTGTCTTCTGTCCAAGGGCGTCTTGGTTGGCCTTTAAACCTGTTACCTTCTATCGTCCCTCAAATATCACTATCTCCATACCGTCATGTCTCTTAACATGACCGAAAAAAGCTAGTTGTTCAATTAATATGGTTTTCAGAAGCCAGCTCTCTTGGGAGATGATTGTGCTTTGTACCTCCTAGTTTGTTTTCCTTGCTGCTCATGGTTTTCTCAGAACTATTCTGTAGAATTTTAATTTAAATGATGTTGTTATATTGGACAATGTTTTATTAGTACCCATGTTTCGCATGCTTTGCATTCATCGTTACTGGAAACACACACGTTTGTAATAGGCACAATTTGGTTTTCGGAGCAGTTGTTAATCCGTCTAAGGCATTCGTGACGTGGTTTTCCATTTGAACAATCACATGGTAAAGACACCTATGCCACAAGTTTCGTTGTCCGGGAAAAGTTTAGAAAGAACTAGCACAATGAGATATCTGGGTGTGTTTTTTGACAGAAGCCTGAGTTTCAGGGAACATGTTGACCACATTATCATAAGGGCAGGCAAAGGCTTAGCAACAATGAAGGTTATGGCTGCTGCGCAGTGTGAGCAAAGATTGTTATTTCTTTTGTACCATGGTTTGGTTGTGGCTGTGGTGGAATATGCACTGGCAATTCTGACTCTTAGCCAAACTCAGATCGAAAGACTGGATAGAGTCCAGAATGCAGCAATGCGTATCATTCTGGGATGCACAAGAGACACATCGACAAGAGCTATGCGATACCTACTTGACTGCCCAACAGCTAAGCATATATTACAGTATTGCCGTGCACAGGCGTACCTTTAAATACATGCAGATAAGGAACACCCGTTGCATTCCGAGATACAGAAAGTTAAAGGCAGCAGACTCAAGAGAGGAAGGTCGTGGATGGGACGTGCTGAGGATGTAATACAAAGCGTGTGCAGATTACATGATGTGGCAGCAGGTGCGGAATGGATAGGTCTACCCACAGATTTCGAAACTTGTTTGAGAGTAGTAATATCACTTAGCAGGTAATGCAGAGAATGGTGTCCCACAGCTGTGGAGAAAGAAGTGTAGGCTTTAATCAGTGAGAATACCAAAGAGGGGGATGTGATTATATACACGGATGGATCTGTAATTAGGCATGTTCGCAGTGCATGGGCCTTTACAGCTCAGTGCGCAGGTAAAACGATCAAGGAGGAAAGTGGTGCCTTTGCGGTCACTACGAGTAGTATGACCATGGAGACTATGGCGGTGACCAAGGCATTTGAGTGGCTACGCACACAGAAAGTAACGCAGGTCTGCATCTTGAGTGACTCTATGAGTATGATTAAGAAGGTACAAGTGGATCTCGTTCGCGAACAGTGGATTGAGGCCTTGAGAAATGCGAGCTTGAAAGCGGTTACATTTATTTTCGTGCCGGGACATGTGGGCGTTCGAGGCAATGAAAGAGCGGATCAACTGCCATCGTGTGCGATTGTGGCAAAGGGCGATGGGGCAATGGATCGCGCTGACGTTTTGAACTCCTTAAGAGATATAACACGCGAGAGTGAGACTAATGTGGATGATGATTCCTTTTCAATTGCTAGAATTAAAGATCAGGGATTGAAATGCGGTGTTGCTAGAGGTGAACATTTTGTAGGGTGCAGAAGAATGATGGTCAACCAGCATAGGACCGGTACTGTCAGCAGAAGTGTGATGGCGGATACACTCAAGGAGAGATCGGAGCAACTATGGATGTGTCCAGTTTGCAGTGATGATGATCCGACGACTAACTAACTAACTAACTAACAATTTGGTTCTTATTTGGTTCACAAGGGATATCATTCTAATTTCCAGTTTTTGTACACAGGAATCATGGTCAACCTACATATGAGTTTTTCATAATAATATTTTAAACATTTTAGACAGATGCATACAACAGAAAAAAGAAAAAACTATTTGTTTAATTCGTGTTTAAATTCAAGATGTAACAGGAGTACATTTCTTCTCTTTTTTTTTGGATACAATAATTAGTCTTGAACTTCTTCCAAGTCTGGTTTTCTTAATAAATGCTGCTGTATTTGAAAGCTCCTCAGTGCTCCCAGACATCTTTATGTGGATATCCATCTCCGTGGGCGAGTGTTCTTACCATAACTGGTTTAGTGTATTGCAGTCTTGCAGAATATGTTCAGTGGTCTGTGCTGCCTGCCACAAGGGCGCAGAGGTGATGCGACCAGTCTCAGTCTATTTAAGTGCCTGTTTAATCTGTTGAGCTCTGTTCTGAGGCGAAAGGTAATAACATGTTCTGCTCTGTCGAGATAGTGGTAATTGTCTTTCGGGTGGTCAACTTTCCTGATGGTTTTAATGAGTGTCCTTTTTCCTGGTAGGCGATTTCTTGGTCTATTTGTCCCTGTGTTGCTCCATCCTTTGCCAGTCTGTCTGCCTTTTCAATTTCTTGGTATGCCACAGTGGGATGATAACTAATAAGGGGAGAATAATTAGTTGAAAAAATTTATTGACAATTGTTCTTATTATCTCTCTTTGATTATAAACGTAAAACCACCTTTCATAAAATGTCAAGTTCTCTGTTTACGGTGATTAAATTAGTGGGTTTAAAAAAAACAAAACATTATGTTAAATCAAAGTGACTATCTAAGACACAATAGTCAAGTTTTCTTCCTGTAAACAGAGCCCTTTTTCTATCTCGTACAGTTCACGAAAGTAAGATTGCTGCCAAATAAGATGTCAAAATTAGGACCTATAAGAAAAGACAAAAACATTGCGTGGTGTTGACTGTGATATGTGTTTTAGATCAGTGGTCAGCCCGAGTAATGTGTACTAAACTGTGTATGGTAGATTTATTATCAGCCCGTATAATGTAGAATGTGCTATGTATGATAGATCAGTGGTCAGTCCGTGTGGTGCGGAAACCAGAAAATGGAGCTCATATTAGTTGCACTATTACCTGACATGCACATCGTAAATGGTGACTAAGAAAGTTTTGAGGGTTGAGTTGGCTGACCCATTCCATTGACGGTCTAGTGATCCAGAAGTCACATGATTTCCTAGTCAAAAATGTGACATTAGATTAAGGCTGGAGATGGATTTAGCTGATATGTCAAGATCAACTATCATTTTGGAAAAGCAAAATCAATGCTATAGATTCATACATGTCTACAAGAACTATTACTTTCAATATTAAACGCATGCGGTTGCATCTGTGGGTCCCACAAATGTCCCACTAGACAAACCAACCATGCAACAGAAAACCTTAGTAGATGACATGCCGTTATATTGAGACTCCTTTATGGAAGCTTGTAGCATGTCATCTATACAATTATAGACCTCCTCTGAGTAGAAACTCATTCAATGGGCATTGCATTGAGCTGAAGTCTCCTGGGTATGAAAGAAAGCTCACAAAAAAATTACTGCACTGCACATAGGAAGTAAGAGCTAATAGCGCACATTTCTTGTGGTTCCGAATCAGTCAATCAATATTAAATCGACAAATATATCTACTTGCATGGTTTATACTTCTATTGATAAGGGGGGGGGGGTAACTCCCTTTCACTCTTAAGAAATCATTAAATGTTTTTTTATTGCTAGTAATTTAGCCAAATGACGGGTGAAACCCCTCCCGTAACGATTTTTTTTACAATAAAAAAATCACCCCCTTCTCAGTAAAAAGATGGAATTATTTCATACAACAATGGAAGAATGCCTTTTTTACATTAGTTTTTTTAATGTAAAACCCCTTCCACATCGAAATCGTCTCTACGGCCCTGATAGTTATCTATGGGACTTTATGGAACAATGAACTCCACATCAAAATCCACTTAGTTGCTGCTTACGAACTGTTTGATAACAGTGTAGCTATTCTTTGCTCCCCTTCCAGTCCCGGCTAAACAAGCGCAGTTTTTATTCACTTCTCCCACCCAGGCCCGGTAACACAAGGGCAGTTTCTATTGGAAATTAAGTTCATTTAACTACCATTGCTTTCAGATTGTTCACTAGAAACAAATTGTCAAAGATATTCTTTCTTTTTAATTGTATCAATGAACACATGTTAACTGTGTTGGAAATCTAATTTATTCATTAGATGATTCCATGACAGACTCCTGACAATCACATAATATTTTGAAATAATTTAATACGTCTACAGAAAATACGTTATGACCACTGATCTATGTATAAATAGATTTAAGCCTTTACAGTCGCCTGCGCTTAGTGTTACCATGCTCAAGTGTCAAAAAGCGTGCCAAACTCGTAAACATGATCACACTTCTCTTGTTTTCACGAAGCTATACCAAGTGTGTTGATTCAAACACGTGACACATTCATTATATGCATATTATTAAACTGATAGAAACCGGGACACGTTACAACCGAGCGAGATATCAGGCAGCGATATAAAACCAAGACAATTCCCGTGAGACCGTGACTAACACACATATCTGCCATTCACATAAACAAATGCATATTTCCGCTATTATAGTGAGAAATATATTTATCAAGTCGAAATATTTTAAGTTTACATTAAAAAAAACTCAACCAACACAATATATGTTTTTATAGTGTGAATTAGCGTTATTTTTGAAAGTAAATGCTCTCTCAACCATTAAGTTTTTAAAACTGTTAAACTGCAATTCCGTCTCCCCCTCCCCCCCCCCCCCCAGAAACGTGACAATGTACATATTCATAGAATTGCAGTAATGGTATTGACTAGATGTGATTCGAGAAGGAAAAAAAATGACAAAAAAGTCGAATGAAGCAAAAAAAAAAAATACGTTTAAGTGTAAGGGTGTATTGCAAATGATACTAAAATTTAAGTAATTACAAAGTTATTTCATGACAAAAAAGTCGAGTGAAGCACTTTCTAAGCAGCTCTCCTATACCCCCGTAATCCTCTCTCGAGGCGGTATGACATAGCAGGCGCCGACATTCGAAAGCCACTCGGACGCTGAGTATAGCTCACCACTCAGCTGAGCACGTTTATGCTGTTAACATTCCGTACGACCGAAAACTTCACCCCGGTGACTTCGTCCTGTCTTAACATGTCATATGGGGAGGAACCAGCCTAGATCCCAAGCGGTACTGTGACGAGCGAGCTGACTCGACACTGGCTGAACCTTGACCCCGCGGTGGAGTCTAAGACATGCGAACGGACTACTGACACTAGTTCCCATACAAAGTCAAGAGCCAACTTTTGTATAAAGTTCCGCGGGGAACTTGAACCTGATACGGACATTATCCCTTAACATTCAAAATCTTATGTACCACACATTTTGTTACCCATGACAACAGTGAGGGAAGAATGTCGTGCATATTGCTTTCAAAAAACGTTTCTATATATAGGAGAACGGGGAAAAGTTACATAAAATCTCTTAAAATAAATTAGAGTTATTAATTTAAATGATATTGCCAATTATCAGATCAAAATATTTTTGTTTTGATGATTTATTAACATCTCATACTTATTACCACCCTTGATTTTGGAGTGTATGCCCGGCTATGTCCCTTGGTAAATAAATGCTACTATCTTTTACTTCCGGTTCAAATAATGTTTTTGTTTTGCTGAATCGAGAACTGGTTGATCATTAATTTAACACATTAACATCGTAGAAATTAAATATCTGTGTTACTGAAACGGATTTAATGCTTTCCATATTTACATCATGGTTCGTTCAACCTTATTTAATTCGATAATGAAGATCTAAAACAAATTGCAATGAAACGAGAGACATGGAATCTAAAATGTTGTTAGTTAGATACTTGGACAAAATTTTCAGAATTGTGCTACATTTCTACATAATTACAAATAATATACTATGTTATTTAGTTAGATAGCACTTCAAAAATTCATTTCAACGATACCTCAACCAAGTCTGTACGTCATTCCTGAAAAAATGTTACATATTTTTTTCTAATGAATTTGACATCAAAATAATTTACATTGTAACACATAGGAAAATATAAATAAAACTTGTGACCACAGTGACAAAATGTATCCAAGCTGATAATTTGTAACTTATCTTTGTTATTTTCAATAATACAAGCCACAAACTATATGTTTTTTTGTTTGTGAAGACAAGACACATCTGTTGATCCTATTTCTATCATTTTTAGGTGCACGCAGAACTAATTAATATGAAAGAAGGCAGCAAATTAGCATAATTAAAAATGAAAATAAATTATCAAACTATTGAATATAATTAAATACCACAGAAATTATATATATTTGTGTTGGCAAAGACAAGACGCATCTGTTGAACTTATTTCTATAATTTTTAGGTGCGCACAGAACTAATTAATATTTAAAATGGCAGCAAATTATTGAATATAATTACCGCCGAAAATGGATATGTCGGGCCATTGGCGCAAATAAAACGGCAACACAATGCATTTCCATTCTCTGGACTACATCCTGCTGGAAATCTAGTTGCATCATAGTCCTGCTATAAGTGATATCCAGCGGGAGTTTGAGAATGAACGCTGAAGAAGAAGAATATAATTAAATACCACAGAAATTATATATATTTGTGTTGGCAAAGGCAAGACGCATCTGTTGATCATATTTCTATAATTTTTAGGTGCGCACAGAACTAATTAATATTAAAAATGGCAGCAAATTAGCATAATTAAAATGATAATAAATTATAAAAGTATTGAATATAATTAAATACCACAGAAATTATATATATTTGGGTTCAATACAAGAATCCGTGAACAAATCACGTGACAACATACCAACTTTTTAATTTCATGTGCTATTGCACTATCTCGGAAACTTAAAAAGTCGTAACTTAAATTACTGATCTAGCGATTTGCACACAATAAACTGGCCATCCACCTCTCACTCAGTGGTCATCGTGCAATGTGTCGAATAGTCTGTATATGCGACTTTTAGGAATTTCGTTCCATCTAATTATGTTAGCTTCGTGTTCTATAGAAAGCTGTCCACTAATTCTTGTATTGTACCTATATTTGTATTGGCAAAGGCAAGATGCATCTGTTGATCCTATTTCTATAATTTTTAGTTGCGCAGAACTAATTAATATTTAAAATGGCAGCAAATTAGCATAATTAAAATGAAAATAAATTATCAATCTATTGAATATACTTAAATACCACAGAAATGATATATATTTGGGTTCAATACAAGAATCCGTGGACAAATCATGTGACAACATACCACTTTTTAATTTCATATGCTATTGCACTATCTCAGAAACTTAGAAAGTCGTAACATAAATTACCGATCTAGCAATTTGCGCGCAATGAACTGGCTATCCACCTCCCACTCAGTGTGCAGCGCGCATGTCAAGTGGTCAGGGGCTCTCATCGTGCAATGTGTCGAATAGTGGACAAGTCTGTATATGCAACATTAGGAATTTCATTCCATCTATTTATGTTAGCTGTTTGTTCCATAGAAACCTGTTCACTGGTTCTTGTATTGTACCTATATTTTTATTGGCATAGGCAAGACGCATCTGTTGATTCTATTTCTATAATTTTTAGGTGCGCACAGAATTAATTAATATTAAAAATTGAAGCAAATTAGCATAATAAAAATGAAAATAAATTATCAAACAATTGAATATAATTAAATACCACAGAAAGTATATATATTTGTGTTCATAAAAGTAAGATCCTAGGCTATTTCTACAATTTTTAGGTGCGTGCAGAACTAATTAATATGAAAAATGGCAGCAAATTAGCATATTGCTGCTAGAGTTTGATATGATGAGATATTGCTGCTAAAGTGCTGTTCATAGATTCATCAATAGGTTTTACCCATCTCATCCCACTCACCCGTAACCCCAAATATTTAGGAAACTACAGCCTTGCTTAATTATGTATTTTAAAAATGCACTCATCTGCCTTCTAGATCAATGCTTGTATTAGCGTACATGACTTTCTTCTAGCTCACACATTCTGTCTTCTAGCTCACACACCTGTCTTCTAGTTCACACATATGTCTTCTAGATCAACTTTTGTCTTAGCGCACACAACTGTCTTCTAACTCACATATCTGTTTTCTAGCTCACACATCTGTTTTCTAGTTCACACATATGTCTTCTAGCTCACGCATCTGTCTTCTAGTTCACACATCTGTCTTCTAGCTCACACATCTGTCTTCTAGCTCACACATCTGTCTTCTAGCTCACACATCTGCCTTCTAGATCAACGCTTGTCTTAGCGCACACATCTGTCTTCTAGCGCACACAACTGTCTTCTAGCTCACACATCTGTCTTCTAGCTCACACATCTGTCTTCTAGCTCACACATCTGTCTTCTAGATCAATGTTTGTCTTAGCACACACAACTGTCTTCTAGCTTACACATCTGTCATCTAGTTCACACAACTGTCTTCTAGCTCACACATCTGTCTTCTAGCTCACACATCTGTCTTCTAGATCAATGTTTGTCTTAGCACACACAACTGTCTTCTAGCTTACACATCTGTCATCTAGCTCACACATCTGTTTTCTAGTTCACACAACTGTCTTCTAGCTCACACATCTGTCTTCTAGCTCACACATCTGTCTTCTAGATCAATGTTTGTCTTAGCACACACAACTGTCTTCTAGCTCACACATCTGTCCTCTAGCGCACACAACTGTCTTCTAGCTCACACATCTGTTTTCTAGTTCACACAACTGTCTTCTAGCTCACACATCTGTTTTCTAGTTCACACATCTGTCATCTAGTTCACACATATCATATAAGCTCACACATCTGTTTTCTAGTTCACATGACTATCTACTAGCTAACAAAGTAGTGTTCTTTCTGAAAACAGGACACTGAAGCTTAAAATTGACTTATTCAAACTTAAAGAACAAAGTGGAGTCTGGAAAGCAACTATAGACAGACTGATTATCCAGTTGAATAAACATGTACCTCAAACACTTGGTAATAATGTTGTCTCACTTTTCATGTTTATTTGATCACATGAATATATTGTTGTTGACATACTTGTCACACTACAACTATTATATTTCATATACTATATATTCATCCAAGACTGGTAACATTACCTCTGTGTCTATGTAGACAGATAGCAGAACATGTCCTGCAAGACTACATTTCATTAAACCAGTTAAAGGAGGAACACTGGCCCACAGAGATGGATATTCACAGAAAGCTGTTAATTAATTTGGCAGACCATCTGACCTAGTTGGCAGACCTATCATTGTACCCACTATATGTAGATTGCAGATTGTTCTGATGGTATGGGTAAAGTGTAAACAGAACATTGTAACTCAACAAGACAATCTATGGAGCGGCCACCGATATAGAAAACAGTCAGTCAATTGATATTGGAGAGGTTGCAGACTTTCTTTGTGGTGTGGAGGAATTGGCTGCCATGCTTATCCATGTGTATATACAATAGTGCCGTTCTTACCCATGGTTTTTTGCTGTGTCTTGATAAAGGCTTTTTGGTTGAAACATCAGTTTGTGTGTTTTTATATGTGTTTACAGTGATTAGCAAACTTCATTGCGCTGTTCCAAGCTTTGCCTGATGGATTTCAGTTTTACTGCAGTCAGTACATATTATTGATCTTATCCATGTGTGGTAATGTTGTACTACACATACATGATTGATGAATACAGACAGAATCTTGACAAATAATGGAGAAAATGGAACAATGGAAAAGCAGACCTTTAAATGAATCAACTGATATTAAATAAAGCAGGGAAGGATGATATTGTGTTCCCAGATAGATCTCTCCATGGTGGTGAGAAATATGTTCCTTTCATACCACAGTCGGCACATAGGACAGAGGTTTTGATTCTCCATGTGTTGCGGTCCGCTGCCTGCAGTTTTAGTTCTTGTATGGTCCTGCAGCCTGTTATTTCCCCTTCTTTAAGCATGGTGTTTTTTAGGTTTACTTTACTCCTTTCTCGTTTTATTTTACCCTCAGGCATCCATGTAAGGGCTTGTTGGTTTATTCTCTTTTCATCTAGTCTTAAAACATAACCGAGGTATTTCCATCTGCGTTTTCTTATGACGTTTGAAACATATTCTTGGTGTGCTTTCTTTCTTAAATCACTATTTGTGACGAAATCGCTCCATTTTATGTTCATAAGTTTCTGGAGACATTTGTTTTCGAAGCTGTTTAATTTTTGATCTGTGAATTGATTTCCAGCTTTCTCTTTCATATGTTAATACTGAGACAATATAGGAGTTGAATAGCTTTAGCTTGGTGTTTCTTCCTAGATCTTTTGACTTTCAGATATTAGTTTGGTAAATGTGCTAGCTGCAACTGCTATGCGTGTATTTATTTCTTTCATTGAGTCTCCATCAACAAAAATTTGGCTACCCAAGTAATTAAAGTTGGAGACTTTTTCCAGTATTTGGTTGTTTACTGAGATGTTATTTGTTGAACTGGTAAGTCCCGTGATTTTTTATTTTTCTGGAAATATGAGAAAAATCTGGCTTTTGGTTTATTATAACTATTGATATTGAGAGTTCTCATGGAGCACAATGGGAAATACAGAATAATTGCTTCAATTATGATGGTTGGGGTTAAAATCAATACTATAAGTCTTTAATGCTTCATGGTTTACAACTTGTCTGTGATAGCTGCTCCTTTTGACAATATGCAAATAAACAAAATATTCAGAACATCCATTGTCAAAACTATAACTATTTCTAAACTTCTGGGTATCACATTGATCTATTGCCTGGGTGTGCTGATATTTGTGGTAATAAGAGAGCAGACAGACTTGTATCTGTGAATTTAAGATAAACACTGGTGATGTACTGAAGTTTGTGGTCACTTGCTGGAGTGGACAATGGGATAGATGAGGTATCCAGGAGGTATCCATGCTGCATCCAAGGCAATTCAGTATCTCCTTCTTCTTCGTTCATTCTCAAACTCCTCCAAATTAGCAGGATGTAGTCCAGAGAACGGAATGTCTTGTGTCATGGTTTACAGCAATGATGCAATATCTGTGCCTTTCGGTCTGACACATATGACTTTAGCATAGCTTTGAGTCATGTTGACCCTATATGGAATGGGACAGCCAACTCCATCCCATAACCTCCTTAGTCGCCTCTTACAACATGCATGAAAGGTAAACAATGTTGCTGTTCTTTACTTTCCTCTCAGACCTTGGTAACACATGGGCGGCAATTCAATATTATTTATGGTATAAATAGAACTGAGAACACATCGAGTAGAATTAAGAGTGTTTATCCAGCTAGCTAGCCATGGGGACTATCAGCATGCATATTCTTTGACATCTTCTCAGGGAGATGTAGAATTGTGGGTTTGCCGTGAAGTACAATAACATGGATTAACCAATAGCTTCTTTAATGTGATATTTCTTTAGCAGAACATCATCAAGCACTGCTACTCTCTGTTCTGTGCAACCATCATCAAGCACTACTACTCTCTGTTCTGTGCAACCATCATCAAGCACTGCTACTCTCTGTTCTGTGCAACCATCATAATTTCTCCAGTGTCATATTAAGGAGGCCCTTTTCTTCTGCGTTCTTTTTCAAACTCCTTCAGATTAACAGGATGTAGTCTGGAGAATTAAATGCACTGTGTCATGGCTTGCAGCTTGGCTGTGATATCTTGGCCATTGGACCTGATACATTTGACTTTAGCATAGTTTCTGTGTCATTTGACCCTGTAAGGGATGTGACAGCCAACTTCACCCCCTAAAAGCCTGAGTCACCTCTTACAACATGCATGACATGTAAAAGTTTCACTATTATATTCTCCCCTTTCAGGCCGGGCAACAAGGGCGAAGAAGGTCCTTGATAGAATCTTTTTTGCCTATTCATTTATTACTACGGATTAACTGTCTGTCAATATTTGATGTAAGTAAAACTGAAACTCTACATCTTTTGAAATGTTTGATCTCTTCTATTCTATGACCCTTTTTGTATTATTAAAGTAAATATTAAATGTCTGCAATGAATAAATCATCAATCCACAGACAAAAGTCCACAAGTAAAAAAGTACAAAGAGGAGTTTATTGGAGGTCGTAGAAGCTCATATTCAAGGTAGTAACAATATCAGTGTATTTGTTGTCCTCTATTTTGTTATATTTCTTATACTATATATTCATCCAAACCTGGTAACATTACATCTGTGTCCATGTGGGCAGACAATGGAACATATCCTGCAAGACTGCATTTCACTAAACCAGTTAAATGAGGAACGCTGGCCTATAGAGACGGATATCTACAGAAAGATGTTAATTAATTTTGGCAGACCATCTGACCCAGTTGGCAGATGTTTTTTTTTCACCTTTTGATACAGACCACAGAGTTTGATGAATCCATTCGCTTGAAGTGTTTTCTAGTGCTCTTTGGGCACTCTTCTTCTGTGTTCGTTCTTAAACTCCTGCATATTAGCAGGATGCAATCTGGAGACTGCATGATCATCCTGTCATGTTCGTCCATCATAGTCGATAATGATGATTTGGGATCAACTGTAAAAGGTAAAGGTAATATGAGTTATGAACCAGTGTCATAACACACGGTTTCCCATAAGTGCTCATCTGTCTAGTCAGTGGTTGACCAGAAACCCCAAACCAGCTGCTCACATCTTATGATGTCAACATTGTTATGCAGTGGATTCCTGGCCACTCAAACACACCTGGTAATGATAAGGCAGACAGACTAGCAAAGAGGGCAGCACAACAAGAACAGCCTTATACAGAAACAGCAATGCACACAGTTAAAATGATTCTGAAATCTGTGAACAAAGAAAATTGGATGAACAGATGGGCCATGGGAAACACTGGGAGGGAAATCTATAAATATATGACCAGCCCAAATCCTAAAGACAATATCAACCTCCTGGAAAGAAAAGACCAGAGTATCATATTCCGACTGCGCACACAACATGTACAGCTTAACAATCACCTGAACAGAATACAACCACAACACACTCCAGAGTGCAGGCTGTGCACTCATCCCTATGAAACTGTTGACCACCACCTTTTTGAATGTCCAGCGCTGGATGACATCAGGAAAATGCTTCTCCCTCCAGGGCCAGATAAATGGAACACATTATATGGAACAAAACAACAACTCACAAACACATGCATATATCACACAATGGCATTGGGTCAAAGGGCATGAGCCCATGGACCGCTGGATCAGCAACCAACCAACCAACCAACCAGAAACCCCCATCGAAGATGGATGTGTCGTATTATTGGTGTAAATAAAACGGCGACTCAAGACAGAGAATTTCCATTCTCTGGACTAAATTCTGCTGGAAATTTAGTAGGACCATTGTTCTGCTGCAAGAGATATCCATTGGAAGTTTTGGAATGAAGAAAAAGACCAGAAACCTCCTGAAGAGGGTCCTCGACAACACTTGCTAAATTAATATGGCACCTTCCCAGAGTTTGAGCCCTGATATGCAACTTTCTCATGTCTGGTTTAACCATGGGAGTAATTTTTATTTAAACCACGAATAATGAATCGACCCATGTGACGTCAGTGACCCACAAAGCTGTACTAAATTTTGTTTGGTGTACTGAAAGGAGCAGATATCTCATACAGTTGTAAACCTTGATTTGGCATATTCTGTTCTCCAGAATACATCCTGATAGTTTACAAGAGTTTGAGAATGAATGCAGAAGAAGAAGTAACAGTTCATGCCTGGAACGTGTGCCTACCAATGTTTACAGCACTCATTGATTTTAAAGAATTGTCTGGTCATAATTTTTTAATAGTTTGTGACATTGCAGAATGCAATTGTTTAGTAGTTTGAAGCCAGGGAAATAATTAACGAAAATAGGAAGAACACAGTTTTTGAAACACAGCAGGAGGGGGTAGGGATAGAATTAGAATTAGTTGTAAGTAAAGGTAGGCCCTATGGCAGCCACCTGATGTCACGGATGAATATAACTTCATGCACTAAGCCACAGCAGCTATTAATTGGGGTGGCCAGTTCCCTTTCTTACTGTCTTTACCTCCCCTAACTCATGTGTCAGGTACCCTATTACAGCTGAGTCGACAGGAGGAGTGGTCGTGTCCAGCGAGAAATCACAACAGGAATTTTTGTTTGTCAGGACAAGGTTTCGAACCTGGTATGCTGTAATCCAGTGATAGCAAGCAAGCTCACTATCAACTAGGCTACTGTGCTCCTCAGAATTAGTTTTAACACTGCACCTAACACCTCTCCCCTCCAAACTCTAGCATTATCCCTTCTCTTTAAATCATGGCATAATTTTACCAACATTAGCCATTTTTGTAATTTGTGGCGACACGCTCTGCAAGTGATGTAAAATTATTGACTACATGAAAACTGTGTACACCATAACAAACTTTCAATGAACCTGTGCATAATTTCTGAGTTTGTTCTATTTCTGCTTATAGACGAACTATTACATAGGCACGTGTTCCAGACAAGGACAGACTTGACATTATTCTATTGATCTGCTGATGCCCAAAAGGGGATCAAAGTATAGCAACCTTGTGACCTGCTATGCATGTTGTAAGAGACATCTAAGGAGCTTTAGGGGTGTATTTTTCTATCCTATCACATGGGTCAAAGTGACCATAAAGCCATGTCAAAGAATGAGTCTAGAGAACTGAGTTAATTATGTGTGGTTTACAGCTTATCTGCGATATCTCGTCTTTCTGCGACACATTCCAACTTCAGAATGACTTCTGGGTTACTTTAGTATTCTATGGGATGGATCAAGACAACCCCAAATTTCCTTATTCATCTTTAACAACATACATGACAGGTCATAGTTTTGCTATTCTGCGCAACACTTTAAGTCAACATACTGGGGGCAACTAAATCTTCATATCCATGACTAGGGGCTGGCTGTGATGTGTACTGACCCAAATAAAACATTAATTAAAGTCAATATTATTAATTTGAAGATTTGTCACAACTTTCTAATTTTCTAGGTTGATCTCCTTAGTGTAATGGGGTTAATCTGTTCACCTTGAGTTCAAGAGGTCATGAGTTCGAATCTGACTCATGTCATTTTGTGTATAAAGTGGATTTTTTCAGAGATCCCTGTGGGTTATCACTTGAAGCTATGGAGTTATGTGATATGAGTGGTACTCTTGGCAGGCGGCATGCCACTTTGTTGAGAGTGATGAGTATATATGGGAAACCTAGTACAGTGAAGTCAATCCTTTACAACTTTTGAACCCTTTTTTTAACTTTTCTAATTTTCAGATGATGAGAGATAAAAAAGACAGAAAGTAGAACAGACTGCAGATAAGCATCAACAAATGACTTCAGTGGTGGAATATGAAGAGTGGAAAAGAAAAATATTAGCTAAAGCTGCTGAAACCTCTCGATGCTTTACTAACCTTACTGCCCATGAATGGAAACAATCAGGGCTTCATGATTGCGGTGCCCAAAGAGGAAGCTTATGGGGTGTACTTTGCTGTCCTATTACATGGGTTCTCCAATTGTGTTGTTAAATGTTGTGGGTGAAGTTGGAGTTGTCAGACTTTGGCAATTGTCAGCGCGTGTCTCTTTAAGGTTTCTTTGATCATCTCCATCCATCTAATTCTTGGTCTTCCTTGTTCCCTGTAGCCCAATCTTCAGCTGTTGTATGCACAAAGTACTGGTTGCTTTGGTTCCATTCCAATGATGTGACTAAACCACCTTGTTTGCTGTCTCTCAATGTAGTCTTGAGATGGTTTTTATTTCTTCTCTGATATCTTCATTTCTCCGTTGGTCTCAATGTTTGATACTTTTAACTTTTCTTAAACATCTCATTTCTCGCAAATGTATTGTTAAAACCATACTTTGCAAGGTGATTTGGTGCCACTGCAATGGGCCTGGTTCGATTCCCATTAGTCTCAAGAATTTTCACCCCTTGAGGGACTATGTGCTAAAGATTTCAATGTGGTACCCTTATGACCCTGATGGGTGCAGGTTTATAAATAAAATAGATATTCAATGTAAATAAAATTGTTGAAGATTATATGAAGTACTTTGTAATTTTTTTTAACCACACTGAATGACAGAATTATATCAAAGAATGATTGTCCAGATTTAGAGACACGTCTCAGAAATAAGAGATTTCTTCTACATCAATCGCTCTGATTCTGAAATATTTTTGAGTCATGACCCCATTTTATAGAAACAATCTGATCTGCAACTCCATTTTACGAAACAAAGTTACCAGAATACATTAAAACAAGGTCTTGATATAGTTAGAAGAAACATACAAAATTACAGCTTTTTGCGTCTTTACAGATGGTCGAAATCTGGCCAGTGCAAAATTTCATATGAACAAGGAGACCCTCAAATTAATTAAATTGCCAAAATGCATAGTGTCTATGTTTCACACGATGTCTTTCCTAGGCAAGTTTTATTGGTTGGTAGGTTGCTGATCCAGTGGTCCATGGGCTCATGCCCTTTGACCCAATGCCATTGTGTGATATATGCATGTGTTTGTGAGCTGTTGTTTTGTTCCAAATAATGTGTTCCGTTTATCTAGCCCTGGAGGGAGAAGAATTTTCCTGATGTCATCCAGTGCTGTGCATTTAAAAAGGTTGCGGTCAACATTTTCATAGGGATGAGTGCACAGTCGACACTCTGGATTGTGTGTTGTGGTTGTATTCTGCTCAGGTGATTGTTAAGCTGTACATGTTGTGTGGTGTGCAGTCGGAAGATGATACTCTGGTCTTTTCTTCCCAGGAGGTTGATGTTATCTTTAGGATTTGGGCTGGACATATATTTATAGATTTCCCTCCCAGTGTTTCCCATAGCTCATCTGTTCACCCAATTTTCTTTAGTCACAGATTTCAGCATCATTTTAACTTTGTGCATGTTTGTTTATGTATATGGCTGTTCTTGTTGAGCTCCCATCTTTGCTAGTCTGTCTGCCTTGTCATTGCGAGGTGTGTTTGAGTGGCCAGATATCCACTGCATAACAATGTAAGTAGCTGGGTGGCATGGTGATATATTTCCACCAGCTCAGGCTTACAATGTCCATCACATTCTAGTGCTTGAAGAGTGAACATAGAATCTGTGAAAATAACAATGTTTTGAACTTTTGATGGAAAGGCATCAAATATGGTCTTCAGGTGGTACAATGCAACTTCTAGTGCTGTTATTTCGGCTTCATAGTTAGGACATATCTCCCCACAGGCATCAAACAACTCATCAGATGTTTTGTCTGGATATTCTATATAGACACCATAACCTGCTTTGATGGTAGTTTTGAAAGCAGACCCATCAGTATAGACATGAATCCATTGTTCTGGGTAGGTGTCTATTGTTTTCTGTGTTGCTTTCATAAGACCTACTGGGTCGGAACTTTTTGGTGCATTATTTCTTAATTGTATCTTGATTTCCAGCAATTTAAAACCTGCATGTGGTGATAAAACATTTTTCTACTCTTTGCAGTTCTTGTCTCTTGTCTGGGGGGTGATAGCTGCCTTTTATTTCATCGACATGGCTCAGGACTGACTTTTGTTTTATTCTGTGGTTTGGTAGCCAGTTTTTTACAAGTTGTTTCTACAAATGTAGAACCCCTTGAGATGTGGAGAGATATGGCTTCAATGGAGGCTTATGAAAGAAGCAAAAAAATGAACAAAGACCACCCAAATAAACAAGCCAGTTTTATTAAGATGCTGCTTTATCAATTTTTACTTGGAGGCTTTGAATGATAGTTTAAACAAGAAAACATGATCAGCCTTTTGATATAAATGTTGAAAATGTTTTGTGTATTGTAATTTGTAGGTTTTCTTGTTTACATCATAACACTCTAGTTTTAGTGATAGTTCGTCATGTCTAAGTGGACCATTCTAAAAACATGTTTTACGTAAGTAGATTTTTAGATAAATTTAAACAAGATTAAATGTGAAAGCAGATATTTTTTCAAAATAGGCAAAAAAATTTTAAATATTTCGCTTTTTGCATTCTTTCTCAAAATCGATTGGTAGAATGTAGTCTAGAGAACGGAATGCTTGTGTCATGGTCTAGAGCCTTGTTGAGATATCTGCACCATTTGGCCTGTCATATTCAACTTAATCATGAGCCAGATATTTAAAATGGCAACCCTGTGAAAGAGATAGAAACCCTGTGAAAGAGATGGCAACCCTGTGAAAGAGATGACAACCATGTGAGAAAGATAGAAACCTCGTGAAAGAGATATAAACCTCATGAAAGAGATAGAAACCCTGTGAAAGAGATAGCAACCCTATGCAAGAGATAGAAACTTCATGAAAGAAATAGAAACCCAGTGAAAGAGATAGAAACCCTGCGAAATAGATAGAAACCTTGTGAAAGGGATAGAAACCCTGTGAAAGAGATAGAAACCTTGTGAAAGAGATGAAAACCCTGTGAAAGAGATGAAAACCCTGTGAAAGAGATAGAAACCTTGTGAAAGAGATGAAAACCCTGTGAAAGACATAGAAACCTCATGAAAGAGATAGAAACCTTGTGAAAGAGATAGAAACCTCATGAAAGAGATGGAAACCCCGTGAAAGAGATAGAAACCTCTTGAAAGAGATTGAAACCTCATGAAAGAGATAGTAACCCTGTGAAAGAGATATAAACCTCGTGAAAGAGAGAAACCATGTGAAAGAGAGAAACCATGTGAAAGAGGTAGCAACCCCGTGAAAGAGATAAAAACCCCGTGAAAGAGATGGACACCCTGTGAAATATCGAAACTATAAACAGATAGAAACCCCGTGAAAGAGATGGCAACAATCTGAAAGAGATGGCAACCCTATGAAAGAGATGGCAACCTCGTGAAAGAGATAGAAACCCCGTGAAAGAGATGGCAACAATCTGAAAGAAATGGCAACCCTATGAAAGAGATGGCAACCTCGTGAAAGAGATAGAAACCCTGTGAAAGAGATAGAAACCCTGTGGAATAGATAGAAGATGGAGATCCGTTGCAGTCAACGCTTGAAAATTAGACTTGAAATAGCCACGACTGCAATGCCCAGATTAAAAACCATATGGGAGAGCAGAATAAGTACATCAGTGAAGATACGCCTAGATACCATTGTATGCCATGTGTACCATTATAGGTCATGTCGTGGTGTGAGACTCGGAATTGGGCGAGAGGTTCACGCTGTCGGTGAACGACACCTCGGCTAAGAAGACAAAAGCGCCATGGTCCAACTCTTCTCGTGGATGAGAAAAGGTTCAGCATCCGATGGGCATAGGCACAGAACGTCGAATTACACGAGGCAGGTTCACAGACGGCGGAGCACCTCGCGCGAGATAGACGTGAACGACAATCGTATTGGCGAAGAGTCACTACACACCCACGTGACTGTCGACAGATAGGCAGGCTGTCATGGGCTAGGGAAGCCTACTACCCGAATTAAAGGCATGACAAAAACAGATGCAGCACCATCGGGAGGGCGGAAATGTATTTTCTTCCAGGCTTTCACAATCACTGCCTTTTTTTTTTTAATGTCACATTGGCGGAAAATTATGATTCCGCCCCGGGCGCCATTGACCCACGCTACGCCACTGGCTTTTTGGATAATATTATCAATTATTTCTGTGCATTTCACTGCAATAGAGTAATATCAATGCATTTATTGAGTTCAAGTTACTTTATTGAAGTAAACAAAAGTGCCTAAGATAAACTGGAGGAAACTGAGATGTGGTTTTTTTTTAAATTTTTTTAGAAGAATGATGAAAATTCCATAGACAGTCAAGAAAACTAATGTTTAAGTCCTCATATATGCTGGGGTAAAACGACAATTTATAGCAAAAAATTAAAAAAAAAGACATTCAAATTTTGTGGGCATGTGATGAGAAAGGTAAAACTTGAACATTTAGTAACCACTGGAACTATCAAGGGGAGAAGACACTGAATAAGATAAGAGAGAAATGTCTGGATGGGTTGTCTCTGTGGCCCAAAAAGCCGTCACCATCTGAATTTATTAGCACAAGGGACAGAAAGTTGTGGAGAAGCGTGATTGCCAACGCCACTCGGCATAGCACTTGATTGATTGATTAATTTCCCTTGTCGGCGAACGCAGGCGACAGAAACCATATAAATAATGACCAAAGAAACACAGCAATAATATAAACCATGATGTAAGAAGGCTGATTATATTTTGTTTTGATTCCCCTGTTACGTCTTATTTCGTGAATGCTGAATCATCATCATGTGACATATTCTTTCCAGAACGTTGTCTTTCCTATGTATATCTTGAATTCTCCGCGGTCTTGAGCAAGTTGTCCTGCATCTTTCAGTGACATGCGCAGGCATTCTTGAATGTCTTTTGTCCAACGGCGTCTTGGTTGGCCTTTGCCCCTGTTGCCTTCTATCATCCCCTCCGGTAACACTCTCTCCATGCCGTCGTGTTTCTTAATATGGCGGGAAAAAACTAGCTGTTTCTTTAACATGGTGTTCAGAAACCAACCTTCCTGTACGTTAATTGTTCGTAACGCCTCCTGGTTTGTTTTCTTCGCTGTCCATGGTATTCTCAGAATTCTTTTATAGCACTTTAATTCAAATGATGTTATTCTCTTGGCCACTGTTTTATTTAGTGTCCATGCTTCGCATCCATATGTCGCCACAGGAAATATGCATGTTCGTAGTAAACACAATTTGGTTCTCATGTTAGTACCTTGCCATTGTTTCTTTATCTGTTTTAATTTTGCCAGCGCCATTGCCGTTCTTCTCTTGATCTCAACTGCGCAGTCTCCCGCATTGTTTATATTAGTTCCTAAATAATCGTAGCTGAATGCGCCCCTGGAAATCTGGCTGTCTTCAAAACCATACAAGTGCAGGTAAATGTGTAGACATCGAAAGGTCACTAGGTCAATTAAAAACTGACTGACTGGATTAACGTTCTTATTCAATACTATTTCAAGTGGGGGTTTTGTTTACTATAAAAGTATAGCTTTTAGAACTACAAAAAAGGAACAATTCCCAGTACAGAATATCACTCACTGAAGCAAAAACCCTCATCAAAGGAAAATATAAACATACATGGAGTCAGAGAACAGGCATTAACTTTCCACAGGACCCTATTCTAAAGCTAAACAGGCCACAACAGACCACAATCTTTAGACTTCACACAGGACGCTGCGACTACAAGCACATCTCCACAAAATTAAGGCTGTCCAAACTGACCAATGCCCATGTCAAAAGGGTCCCCAGACTCCAGAACATATTCTGCAGACATGCCCACTCTTTGATGACGTGAGCCTAAAATATGGCCCCAAGAGACAGATCTGACGGTAAAGCTGTGGGACAACAGTGAGGACCTCCTGCTGACGACAGAATTCGTGGAGGCGGCACATCTTCCTGTATAGACTTATGAGCATAGGAAACTGATCGCAGAAGAAGAAGAATAACTATATATATATAATATATATATATATATATATAAAGTGACATATTCTGTCCAGAACGATGTCTTCATCGTGGATACTGTGGCTTGCATTGGCCAGAGACATGTGCATACATTCTTCGATATTGCTGGTCCATCGTCTTCTTGGTTTCCTCGCCTTCTCTCGCCTGGTAGGCCTACTTTGCCCTCCAGAATCATCTTTTCTATACCGCCATGTCGTTTTAAATGTTGAAAATACCGTAGGTTCCTATTTATGGTGGTACTTAGAATTCACCCTTCATTTAATTCTGCCTAGAAATTCAGAAACAAAATATGCCTATATATAAAGCGTGACTAACGCTGTTATTAGATCTATTAGTTAATGGGAAAACAAGCCCATTAATGACTCACTTGACTATTCCCTTGATATTCATTGGCTGTTACCAAAACATCTAGTGACCAATGAAAATTACAGGAAGAGTCGAATGAGTCATTTAAGAAGGCACATTTCACATTAGCAAATAGGTTTTATATATCGACGGTCAGGATATAGTCTTAGATAAATGGTGTATAAAGGCTCAATACGCGTGGAGGATTGACTACATTTATGACCTTTTTCGTCTTGCAGACGAAAAGGAAAAAAAATAAAAAATTCAGCAAAATGAAAAAGAAATCAGTTGAATATTAGTGGATACCCTCTCACTGTGGAATACCAGGAAATGAAAAAGCAGACCAACTGGCTAAGGAAGGTGCTGCCGAAGACCAACCAGATGTACCAATCACCTACCATCAGAAAAAAACAGATGATCAAGTCAATAAGAAAGCCACAAACACCAACACAAGATGACTATCACATTATGAACAGATCAGAGCAAGTTATAATTCTACGTCTCAGAACAGGACATAACTGACTCCGCAGTCACATGTATACAAAGTTAAAGATTGGCAACACGGCCATGTGTACATGTGGACAGGCAGCACAGAGTGCCAAACATATACTTCAAGAGTGTTCTGAGCATGAAACGCTGAGGCATACATATTGGCCAGAGGAAACAACACTGGAATCAAAGCTCTATGGGACACTGTATGAACTACAAAAGACAGTTAGTTTTATTAAGTAGAAAGAATTACAGATATAGACATATTTCAAGTGAACGAAAGAAGAAGAAGAAGTTGAATATTTTCTAAGGAATGTGGACTTCTCAAGCGATCATATCACAGCAACGGCTGATTTGTGTTTCCGTCTTTCTCTTTTTTTCCATATCTGCAAACATATTATTTCTGAAAAATGCTGCGCCAGAACGCAGGTTCAGCCTAAAAACATCCCGAGTTTCGGCCGTGTTTTCTTAGTTTTTAGATTCTATGTGGAAGCCTTTCCTTTTGGGGATTTGCAAATGTCTTTATACCTCAGCATTGGTCTACCGAGGGCTCAATGGCCTTCAACCAGTTTCCCGACAAGTACTTTTTTTGGGTTGAGGCAATGTGGTATTCTACGGACATGACCGAAACAACGCAATCTCTTTATAGGCCTACTATGTGTTTCCATGGCTAATGGTAGGTGAGTGGGGCGCAGCACTTCCATGTTAGTGATTTTGTCGTGCCATTTTATGTTGAAGATCTTGCGAAGACATCTTAAATGAAAAATGTTAAGTCTCCTCTCATTTTTGGTTTACGTAGTCTGTTAAAATGTATGCCTTTGAGATGTGGGTATATAGAAGAATAGGGAGAACATCATGGAAAGAGAAGAAAACAAATAAAGAGGTGCTAAAAACACTTAATATGAAGAAAGAACTACTAAGAGAAATAAAGATCAGGCAAATAAAATACTTTGGACACATTAAAAGACATGACACCCTATTGAAGCCCTTACATGAGGGTAAAGTCAAAGGGAAGCGAGCAAGAGGTAGGCAGAGATACAAGTGGGAGAGTAACATTACACGATGGCAGGTTACAGTCTAGCAGAGTGCACCACCAAGACAAGAGACAGGAGATGTTGGAGATACGTTGCAGCCAACCTTCGTTGCGGAGACGGCACTTGATGATGATGAGTCTGTTTCATTGCAGGCAGCGGATATGTGGTTTATTCGAAGAATGTTACGCATTCCTTGGACAGCAAAGATTACTAATGAAGAATTTCTGAGAAGGATGGATGCGAAAAGATGCATTATTGATAATATAAGAAAAAGACAACATTTATTGGACACATAATGAGAAGAGGAGGCATTGAGAATATAGTGACAACAGGAAAGATAGAAGGGAAAAGATCAAGGGGAAGACCCAGAGAAAAGATATTGGACAGTTTGACTAAATGGCTTCAATTGACGACACCAACAGAGATGATGACATATATGAGAGATCGATGTACATGGAGAAATATGATCTCCAATGGCATTCGGCACGGCACTTGGTGATGATGATGAGTCAATGTTTCAGATCTGTAGTATAGTGTACTCAGCACGTATGCTTGGATGTTTACGTGAAATAATACACACAACATGTACAATATTGACACAACATGTACAACATTGACACAACATGTACAGCATTGCTACAACATGTACAACATTGACACAACATGTACAACATTGACACAACATGTACAACATTGACACATGTACAACATTGACACAACATGTACAACATTGACACAACATGTACAACATTGACACAACATGTACAACATTGACACAACATTGACACAACATTGACACAACATTTACACAACATGTGCAACATTGACACAACATGTAAAACATTGTCATTGTCATATGTATTGTTATTATTAGGATTATATCATGTGTTCTGTTATGTGTATTATTTCACATAGGCTTCCGACAGTGTTAGTCGTCGTTCAGTAAACCTTCATTACTAGTTTTCCACGTGAGTACTATATTTTCACACAGTTTTAATAGCGGTATTACCTTTCATTGATACGCATGATTAATAAATCTGCATCTCTGTTTTGAGTTTTAGCTTACGCCTATGGTTTTTTCCAAGCTGGTTTTCACAGTCCGCCAAAAATGGTAGTCGCTTTTCCTATACGTGGTTTATTTTATGTCTACTACATAGTACATGCATTTCTACATATCTACCCCGAGTTCCGAGAATACCACTCAACAGCACGTACTCCGTAGCTCCAAGCGATACTCCCATTAATTTCCCAAATTCACTTGTAAATAAAAACGTCGTGGTCCAGTAGTGAACTCCGGACCTATTAAACATAAGAAAAAATTGCTTAACCCAATCCCATAAGTGTCCAGTCGCTCTCAACAGATATCGAATGGCATGCTAATAGTTCCCGTGGTTCTCTAGTTAAAACACTCCTTTCTATGTCCCTCTAATCTCCATGCTACCATTCCTACGTAAGTCTTAGGTAAACATCTGAACAACTTTTGTGACAAATTTGTTTTCTCAACAGGCTGATCTCGTGTCACCTTATTTATTTAATAGCGTTCCCTCTCAGGTTCCTGTTTTGGCGTGTCTCGGAAATAGAAACCTATATCTAAACATAGGCCTAATGGTTTCTCAATGTACATTCATATTTCCTAATGATAATGTTAATTCGTAATGGTAGTCATGTTTCTGTTAGCACCGGAACAGACAAGCCTAGGAAAATATGGTGACCTGTCATAATCGTGTGATGGTGATGAATGTCGGATAATTATGAAGCATTAATGCGACTGAACATTTTTCACAGATGACAAAAGATCTCGAGAAAATGTTGATGTTTAAGTGGTTATTCATAATTCACAATTAGTAATTGGTTTCAATGTACAAGTTAATACTCTTAAAGTACGCGACGCATCTTCAAGCCGCTTTCAGCTGTAGGTCTACACATTTTTTTGATTACTCAGCACTTGACGACAAATGATGGCAGATGTGATACAGAAGTTAAAAGGAGAATAGGAATGGCTAAAAGCACTTTCAATGATATGAGGAAATTATTAATATCTAAACAAATTACAAACAAGTTAAAAATGAGAATTATAAAATGCTACATCTATTCTATATTAATGCGTACATTAATGCTCAGAAACATGGACACTAAATAAACAATTAGAAGACAAATTGATGCTTTTGAGATGTGGGTATAAAGAAGAATAGGGAGAACATCATGGAAAGAGAAGAAAACAAATAACGAGGTACTAGAAACACGTAATATGAAGAAAGAATTACTAAGAGAAATAAAGATCGGACAAATAAAATATTTTGGACACATTAAAAGACATGACACCTTATTGAAGACCTTACTTAAGACCTTTCTTGTCAAATGGAAGCGAGCAAGAGGTAGGCAGAGATACAAGTTGGTAGTAACATAACAAGATGGACATATTACAGTCTAGTAGAGTGCACCACCAAGACAAGAGACAGGGGATGTTGGAGATACGTTGCAGACAACCTTCGTTGCGGAAACGGCACTTAATGATGATGATGACTTGACGCCGTCTGACAATAGGAACATGGAATTCTAGTTAACTGTGAAAATAATAGGGATAGTGTCTTCTTGTCATGCATGTCCGAGAAATCGACTAAGGAAAATGTGGGGGGGGGGGGGTAGTCAGAGAACCTGTCACATGTGACAAACTCTCTGTCACTACAAGTCTTGTCTTAGCAGAAAAATGATGCAATTGTTGGCCAAAATGTATATGCTACGTTCCATCCGGAATCGATTATTTTAGTATACAACAGTACCCGGACGGATTCTTCGCTTCTTGGACTAAATATGCATCGATTACACCGATCTCCCTTGTAGAACCACTGTCCTGTTCCAAGAGAGATCCAGCGGGAGTTTGAGAATGAACGCTGAAGAAGACGAAGAAGGATACACTTCCAGCACCTCTGTAGCCCACTGTTTATGTGGTATAAGAACAACCACCAAACTACAAGTATATCATGCTGCTGTTATACCAACCTTACTATACGCCTGCGAAACGTGGACAGTGTATGCTAGACATGCAAGAAAGTTAAATCATTTCCATCTTACCTGCCTACGTAAATTACTAAACATCCATTGGTGGGACAAAGTACCAGACTACGAGGTGTTGGAAAAATCAACATCAATAAGCATCCACACAATACTTATGAAGGCGCAGGCACGCTGGGCAGGCCATCTTGTGCGTATGGAGAACTCTCGTTTGCCAAAACAAATATATTATGGAGAACTCAAGGCAGGATTTCGAAAAGCTGGTGGACAGAAAAAGCGTTTCAAAGACACGCTCAAGTCATCCTTGAAACATCTTAACATTGACGTAGGCGCTTGGGAGAGCCTCGCTCAGGATAGAACAGCATGGCGTTACAGCATTAGAACGGGAGCACTAGCGGCAGAAGAATTCAGACAAGAAACTGCAAGACAGAAGCGGACACGTAGAAAAGAAAAAACATCTCAACCTCACACAGATACCTTCTATTGTTGTCAATTCTGTAAAAGAACATTTTGTGCGCGCATTGGACTTGCTAGTCATTTAAAAACGCACTATTAACTTTATTATTTTATTATTTATTGTTATTATTATTATGGTTGAGTTTTTGGTCATCGTCGATCACGACGGACGAACATCATGTGGTATTATTGGATCCATACAACTTTCAGCACTTCTGTAGCCAACCTGTTTATGCGGTATTATTTAGGTATTAAACCCTACCCTGCTAGTTAATAATCTTGTACTTCTATCTACTCAATTTCAAATCCCGGCGAAGTACATATCGCCTCTTCCATCTTTGACCATGTTTTCAAGTCCATTTCATTTGATATCTTACCTATCTCTTTTGTATACGGGCCCTGTTTTACATATACAAATTATGTTCTTTTCTTTGCTTTTGTACTATTTTATAGATAAATTTTGTGTATTTTATTTCAGTGATAGTTTTTTTAAAATCCCATTCAAAACCGTCTTTAGTCGTTTCTGGCGACATGCATGGAAGATCACAGTTTAACTGTTGTATACGGGTTCAGTAATAGACGACTACTCCTTCTGATGTGTTAACCAAATTAAAACATATTATGCTTGTTTGTCTTTTGTACCTTGCAGTTAGGATGAGGGCGTCTATAGATTAAGTTATGTGTCTGTGATAAAATATGAGAAATTCTGTCGCCTGTGATAAAATATGAGCTAACCTTTCATGTGTAATACAATATGAGCATTCGCCAAAGACGAAGGTGTCGGGCCATTGGAGCAAATAAAACGGCAACACAGCGCATTTCCATTCTCTGGACTATTTCCTGCTGGAAACCTAATAGGACCATGATCCTGCTACAAGAGAAATCCAGCGGGAGTTCAAGAATGAACTCTGAAGAAGAAGAAGAACAATATGAGTAAACCTCTTGTCTGTGATGAAATATGAGCAAACCTCTCGTCTGTGATGAAATATTAGCAAACCTCTCGTCTGTGATATAGTATGAGCGAACCTCTCGTCTGTGATGAAATATGAGCAAACCTCTCGTCTGAAAACGCCAGAAAACGAAATGAGCCGTGTCGGGATTTACAGCTTGTCTGCGATATCTGCACATTTAGAATGTACGCATCATACTATGGTGCACTAGTGAAATAGTCACAGCGTGTGAAGAAAGATATTTCAGTAAAGCGATAAATGTTATAAGAAACTGACGGAGAAATGAAGATATTAGGAAAGAAACAAATACTACCTCAAGGCTGCATCGAGAGACAGCAAACCATGTGGTTTTGCTATTTCAAGAGAATGGAACCAATTTAACCAGCCATTCGTGAATACTGCAGCAGAAGATCGGGCTACACGACACGAGAAAGACCAAAAACTAGATGGTAAAAAACACGGGCTGACCATGGACAAAGCGACCACAATGACCAGAGACAGACAACTCCATTTTTATTCTATAACGCGTAACGGCAAAAGTGGAAATGACAATATAGATACGTAGGTAGGTAGGTAGGTAGGTAGGCAGGGGGATTGGTGGGTGGGGGGCGGGTAGGCAGGCAGGCAGCCAGACAGGCAGCAGATAGATAGATAGATAGATAGATAGATAGATAGATAGATAGATAGATAGATAGATAGATAGATAGATAGATAGATAGATAGATAGATAGATAGATAGATAGATAGATAGATAGATAGATAGATAGATAGATAGATTAGACAGGCAGGCAGGCAGACAGACAGACAGATAGATAGATAGATAGATAGCAAAAGCAACGATTTTATTAAGATATATATGAATAGTTTTACTTTGGTTAGAATGAGAAACAAACAAACAAGGAAGTTTAAAAAAAAAAAATAACATTCCATTCAGAAATCTAGATTAAGTGCACGTAATAATCCAACAATCACGGTCAAGATTCGACAAAAGTTGAATCACTTAAACTTCCAGCGGAACAATTGAAGAAACGAACTAGGACGTGTTAGGTTTCACGCTTCCTGTATGAATCATCGAAAAAAAAAACCGATTAATTTCCGTTGATATTTGGTTACTGCACCGCTGCACATGTCGTGATATGCGAGGAAAGCGGCTGTCAACAATTGTTGTCTATTCTATGCTGACGGCACGAAAAGATAAAATGACAGACGTATAAGACAAGTTCGTGAGAAAAACAGTAGTCAAGTGGCGAGAGTAACAACGTCGCCACGGTAACAAAGCAACAAAGGTCAAGGGTACAGGAACAAAAAGTGATGACGTAACAATTGTTTGTGTTGAAGATGATATTTGCGTACTTTAGGTATAGATACATATTTTCTCAAGTTAAGGAAATGGTGTCTTGTGTGGAGTGTCTTTTTCGTCTTATGATTTCGTTAATAAACTTCTGGCAGATTACCAATTGTAAGATCGTGTAATTGTTTATAGCTTGACGGCGATAAGTACACGTTTCGACTTCCTGCATGTTGTACAGTGTAAGGCTAGTGGAGTGTGGATGGTGAAATGGAGGAAAGCAGACTCAAGCTGAGGGAGTGTAAGAGTGGAATGATTGGGACTGGGGGAGTATAAGACAAGTGGAGTGTGGAAGTTGAGATATGTCAGGAAAGCGGGCAGAGGATCGTGGAGTGTAGGAGTGGAGATATTGGAGATGGGGGAGTGTAAAGCTAGGTGGGGTTCAGAGGCTGAGATGTGTAACAAAAGATGTATAACAAAATAACAGATGCTGATGGAGTAGTCTTTACCGCTACGGCAGGGAGATCCCAATTGGGCCCTTTTCTTTTAGTTATATTATTTGTTTTGCGTTTTGCGTTCGCTCCATTGTAACCATCACGGATATCCGTGCGATTTCCGCCGGGAACGTGATTACTTTTAGTTATATGAAACTCCAAGAAGTGTGTGCCTAAGTCGGAGACATGTGCATATAGTAGGAATCACTAGTACATCAGCTTGGTAGGGCCTGAAAAAATAGCACAGCTGGCGTACTTGGCCCTCGGGCCGTCTTTTTTCTACCATTGGCTGAAATAATTCCCTATACACAGAAACAATCAAGCCCATATTGTTAGAGACTCAACATACATTTCTTGAAGAGACAAACCCTATTGTTTGGAATCGACTTTCACATGTGTTCGGTCGAAGGAACAAGTCCAACCTACTATTTCTTGTTGCCTGGCACTTAAGATGCTTCTTTCTTTCCGCTTTATACCCTTTTATGACCGCTGGGTCAGGGGTAGAAGTGTTCTCTGGAAATGGGTTTAAGAAACTTGACTGTACTAAATCGTGAGAATTCCTAAGTCGAATATGCAGGAAATAGACAGACAATGGCATTGATGTATGTACATATAGAGGAACTATTCATTCAATTGATTGCTAAAACTCGTAGTAAAGAAAAGTGCTTTACACCAAATGGCACAGGTGATAAGCGTAAAATAAACAATGGGTGAAATTTTATAAAAGTTAGACGACCACAGTTACCACTAAACTTTGTGAAAAAGTGCTCTAACTCGAAGATTAAAAACGGCAGAAAATCCTAGCTCATATTAATATAGATTATGTTTAATATATACACATACGCACAAATATTTGTTCAACTGATGTTCTATTCAAAATGACTACTGCACTAAATGTAACAGCCAACAGTGATACCAATAAAGATGCATTTTTTTGAGACGGCTTGTTCTATCTATTACGTTTTTTTTCGTATAACAGAATGTGATATTTTAGTTTGTGCTTCTGTACTTTATCTATATAAATATGGGTACTATGATTGCAGTCCAACCCACGTTACACCAATTATTGCCTACCTGTGTGATTATTTCCCTTGCTTGTGTTTATCAGTTTATGTTTATCATTTATTTATTAATTTAAATATAATTATATTTAGGGTTAGGGTTAGTTATGTAAAATATAACTAACCCTAACCACTAACCCTAACAAATGAATATTTCGATTGATTATTGATTATTTAATGATGTAATATTTAGATCAATTCTTGTTTTTATGACCAGAATGCAGGATATTGGAGTGATGTGTGAAATTGCATGAAATGAATAGCATGTAGAAATCAAAGGAAGAGTCAACAAAATAAGTAGGTATGTACTGAGAAACATGAACTTAAACGGGGATTGGACTGCGATCATAGTACCTAATTATGTTTTACTCCTTCTTTGAGTATAGGAGGCTTCGTTTTCCAGATTGTTCCACAATGAGAGTTGTAGTCTTCCGTGTATAACATATAATCGGACAAACCCCATCCAATCTGCAAATTTACATAAGGGCTTTATTGTTTATATTTTCTGGAAAGGGGTAAAGGGGGGGGGGGAATCGAAACAAGAAAGTAGTGTCCACATGATATCAGCATGTTACGAAGTGAGGAAGTGGAGACAAGGGAGCAACACGAATATAATGTGGTGGATAATCTGAACAGCGCAGTATGGTCAAGATTTATAATTGGAGTTATCACACAACGCTGCTGATAGAATGTTGTAAATAAGGTGGGAATGGGGTGCCCATGCCGACTTTGGCAAATCGGAATATGCCTATTCGGTAACTCCCTCTCTCTCCCTTTTAGAGATTTTAACTCAACTACACTATCTATCTATCTATCTATCTATCTATCTATCTATCTATCTATCTATCTATCTATCTATCTATCTATCTATCTATCTATCTATCTATCTATCTATCTATCTATCTATCTATCTATCTATCTATCTATCTATCTATCTATCTATCTATCTATCTATCTATCTATCTATCTATCTATCTATCTATCTATCTATCTATCTATCTATCGATCTATCGATCTATCTATCTATCTATCTATCTATCTATCTATCTATCTATCTATCTATCTATCTATCTATCTATCTATCTATCTATCTATCTATCTATCTATCTATCTATCTATCTATCTATCGATCTATCGATCTATCGATCTATCTATCTATCTATCTATCTATCTATCTATCTATCTATCTATCTATCTATCTATCTATCTATCTATCTATCTATCTATCTATCTATCTATCTATCTATCTATCTATCTATCTATCTATCTATCTATCTATCTATCTATCTATCTATCTATCTATCTATCTATCTATCTATCTATCTATCTATCTATCTATCTATCTATCTATCTATCTATCTATCTATCTATCTATCTATCTATCTATATATCTATATATCTATCTATCTATCTATCTATCTATCTATCTTTCTATACACTGTGTCCCTTGTTTGCCTTGCAGCGTCAGGGGTGGAAGAGTTCTCTGAAGATGGCCTTCTTGTGCGCTGTTTGTAAGCTTGTTCCTGTGGCTTCTTTGATTTCTGTGATCCATCTTTTACATGCTCTGCCTCTGGCTTTATAACCGTTATGTCTATGTGTCATGGCTATTTGTGGCATGCTATATGTCGGTAGTCTGGAAGCGTGTGAAAACCACTTGATCTGTTGTCTTTTGATGTGTTCTAATGCTGGTATTGTTTTGGTTATCTGTCTGATGTTATCGTTTCTAATTCTATCTCTTAATGACACTCCCAGTATTCTTCGTAGACATGTCATTTCTGTTGTCACTATTTTTCTTTTGTCTTGTGCTGTCATTGTCCAGGTTTGGCACTGGTAGCATAGTGATGGAATAATAATATTCTTGTATAATGAAACTTTAGTGTCTATGTTTACATTTGTGTTCTTGAAAATACGTGTCATCTGTCCTAGTATCTGGTATGTTTTGTTGCATCTATTTTGTATCTCTTTACTGTTTTTCCCTTCACTCGATATAATGCTTCCTAAGTTAGTAAACTCATTTAGGTCGGTAATATCCCCCTTCCCTTGTTACGTTTGTCCATGGTTGGTTGCTGATCCAGCGATCGATGCGCTCATGCCTTTTGACTAGTGAGCGTTGTTGTCATAAAAAAGGTCTTACAATTTCCCATTAATTAGAGAAATATACGCACGAAGACGGACGAATGTACGCGTTAAGACCCACGAAGATGCACGAATGTACGCGCTAAGACCCACGAAGATGCACGAATGTACGCGCTAAGACCCACGAAGATGCACGAATGTACGCGCTAAGACCCACGAAGACGGACGAATGTACGCGCTAAGACCCACGAAGATGCACGAATGTACGCGCTAAGACCCACGAAGATGCACGAATGTACGCGCTAAGACCCACGAAGATGCACGAATGTACGCGCTAAGACCCACGAAGATGCACGAATGTACGCGCTAAGACCGACGAAGATGCACGAATGTACGCGCTAAGACCCACGAAGATGCACGAATGTACGCGCTAAGACCCACGAAGATGCACGAATGTACGCGCTAAGACCCACGAAGATGCACGAATGTACGCGCTAAGACCCACGAAGATGCACGAATGTACGCGCTAAGACCCACGAAGATGCACGAATGTACGCGCTAAGACCCACGAAGATGCACGAATGTACGCGCTAAGACCCACGAAGATGCACGAATGTACGCGCTAAGACCCACGAAGATGCACGAATGTACGCGCTAAGACCCACGAAGATGCACGAATGTACGCGCTAAGACCCACGAAGATGCACGAATGTACGCTCTAAGACCCACGAAGATGCACGAATGTACGCGCTAAGACCCACGAAGATGCACGAATGTACGCGCTAAGACCCACGAAGATGCACGAATGTACGCGCTAAGACCCACGAAGATGCACGAATGTACGCGCTAAGACCCACGAAGATGCACGAATGTACGCGCTAAGACCCACGAAGATGCACGAATGTACGCGCTAAGACCCACGAAGATGCACGAATGTACGCGCTAAGACCCACGAAGATGCACGAATGTACGCGCTAAGACCCACGAAGATGCACGAATGTACGCAGGAATTAGTTTTTGTGATCTTGTTTTAGGTAACCACATCCGAACAAAAAAGATCATCTGGTTTCTCGCTTGACATGACTACCCCCCCCCCCCCCCCCCCAGTCGATAACGGTCTTACAATTTTCCATTAATTAGAAAATGTACGCATGAAGACGCTCGAATGTACGCACGAAGACGCTCGAATGTACGCACGAAGACGCTCGAATGTACACAAGAAGACGCTCGAATGTACGCACGAAGACGCTCGAATGTACGCACGAAGACGCTCGAATGTACACACGAAGACGCTCGAATGTACGCACGAAGACGCTCGAATGTACGCACGAAGACGCTCGAATGTACACAAGAAGACGCTCGAATGTACACACGAAGACGCTCGAATGTACACAAGAAGACGCTCGAATGTACACAAGAAGACGCTCGAATGTACGCACGAAGACGCTCAAATGTACACAAGAAGACGCTCGAATGTACGCACGAAGACGCTCGAATGTACACACGAAGACTCGAATGTACACAAGAAGACGCTCGAATGTACGCACGAAGACGCTCGAATGTACACACGAAGACTCGAATGTACACAAGAAGACGCTCGAATGTACACAAGAAGACGCTCGAATGTACGCACGAAGACGCTCGAATGTACACACGAAGACTCGAATGTACACAAGAAGACGCTCGAATGTACGCACGAAGACTCGAATGTACGCACGAATTAGTTTTTTTGATCTTGTTTTAGGTAACCACTAACCACACCCAGACAAAAGAAAACATCCGGGGTGTAATTTCTAGCTTGACACGACCACTCCCACCTACCTGACGCATGAGTTAGGGGAGGTAAAAACAGTAAGGAAGGGAACTAGCCACTCCACCTAATAGTTTCTGCGGCTTAGTAAATGAAGAGTTATCTGCATCCCCGACAACAGGTTGCTGTTATAGAGCTTACCTTTATCTTAGGTAGAAGTTACCTTAACTTAAAACAAGTTGAAAACACATGCAGAATAGTAAGCTTATAACATAACACTGAACAATTATAAATGTTATGCTAAGATAACTTTTATATTTTTGTTACATGGGCTTAAAGGGAGATAAATGAAGAATAACAGGGACATGTTCCTTCCCCTGACAAAACAAACGTCTTTTGTTACACAAATTGCGTAGATAATCCGACCTACGTCTCGAACGGAACTAAATAATGGGGTAGGTTGTGTAGATAGATAAATCATTATTCTACCCTCTACAACAGGTTTAGGAAACTATTTATGCCAGACCAGTAATTGGGTTCACGTGGGTTAGTTTGTCATATCACGCAGATATCTGTCACTACAAGCCAATGACATCATCATTCAAGTTAGTATTTAAATCCTATTTCAGGGATAGTTGGTACATGTTCGACCAGAAATTGTCTGTTTTCACGTCTGTACCTCAGACAGGTGAGAATTGTTTCATTGATTTTATTTGATGTTTTCACGTATGTACCTCATACATGTGAGAATTGTTTCATTGATTTTATTTGATGTTTTCACGTATGTACCTCAGACAGGTGAGAATTGTTTCATTGATTTTATTTGATGTTTTCACGTATGTACCTCAGACAGGTGAGAATTGTTTCATTGATTTTATTTGATGTTTTCACGTCTGTACCTCAGACAGGTGAGAATTGTTTCATTGATTTTATTTGATGTTTTCACGTATGTACCTCAGACAGGTGAGAATTGTTTCATTGATTTTATTTGATATTTTCACGTATGTACCTCAGACAGGTGAGAATTGTTTCATTGATTTTATTTGATGTTTTCACGTCTGTACCTCAGACAGGTGAGAATTGTTTCATTGATTTTATTTGATGTTTTCACGTATGTACCTCAGACAGGTGAGAATTGTTTCATTCATCTGTCATCCAGCTACAAGGTGACAGGGTTGAAGTCATTTATAACCATAAATGATCTGCTTAATTGCGGCTATAGACAGTAACGGTCTGCGAGCAGAAAGAAAGCAAGCTTCTAACGTCATGTTTTAGATTTTTACGTGCATTTCGTTGTTCGTCGAAGGCAGGCGATACATATATAATTTATATTGTGATTAACAAAAAGCACATAAATAATCAAAATCATGCCAACGAGGTCGGATGTGTTGGGCCTTTGACGCAAATAGAATAGCGAGACAATACATTTCCATTCACTGATATCCTGTTGAAAATCTAGTAGGACGAACTATTGTTATGTTACACGAGAGATCCAACGGGAGTTTGAGAATGAACGCGAAAGAACTATAAAACGTATCACGTTGAAGGCTTGTCTTGATTTGTCTCTTAGGCCTTTACCGTCGATAGCCACTTCTTGATCTAGGCACGGAATATAATTGGCACATGCATTTAAGTACTAAAAATCATGCTCTGGCCTTCTAAAAAGGTGAGCCGGGGGAGAGGGGTTAGTTCATAGTTCATCTCCCCCTCACAAACGGGATTGCAATACGGTAATATATTTTAGCAGCTAAAATATATTTCAGTTGAATTCTCGTGTTATAAAATGATTGTGAACGTATGGTCATCATTTTTGTAACGTTATGGATATGGAGAATCCAAGGCTGCAGGCAAACATTGAGAATCATACTTGTAGTATATTTCAATTAAATTGCATTGGGTCGAACGCACGAATGTCGAAACGTACAACAGTTGCCATTCGGATTTTAAATTTCAGTTTTCCACATTTTTCTCACGTATGTTTGGTGTGTACTTAGAGAACCTCGATCAAACAATAGAGGACTCCATCGTGTACTATGTCTGTATAAGTAGGTAGACTCCAAACATTACAAATATTGGTTTGTCTCACTCTGTGTTACACATATCCAAACTAGGATATCTCAAGCACCTCTGTCTGTCTGTTTGCCAGTCTGTCTGGCTGTCTGTCTGTCTGCCTGCCTGTCTGTCTGTCTACCTGCCTGTCTGTCTGTCTGTCTATGTCCATATTGAACTCATGATGTTATATAGAACACTCAAAAAATGATCTACATATAGACCACCAACTTTATTGGATCTTTCATGTTATTCAATGTCTGTCCTCGTAATCGCGGAACATTCTTCCCTACATGCACACTCCTAACCCCTCGGTGTAGGAGCCTTCTTCCAGAGTATTGTATACCTAGCAGGTGAAGTCTTATTGATATAACGAAAGGTTATGAGAAATACTTTACTCTACATCGGAAACAAGAGCTGTACAGCTCGTAGTTCCGAAGGTTCGAAATACAAAAAACAAATAATATGTCCCTCGATTTTTTTGACTGCTTGTCTCTCCTGTCTGCCATTTTTTTCTCTCTCTTTTTCTCATATATCATTGTTTATTTCTCTCTACATATGCATGAGTGTCTACAGTGTGTGTGTGTGTGTGTGTGTGTGTGTGTGTGTGTGTGTGTGTTGTCTTTATAGTCGATCTAGTCTTTCATGAATGATAAAACATTATTAACTAACTTTCTGTTGTAACCACCCATGAAATAGTCTTATTTTTCTTCATTATTAACTAACTTTCTGTTGTAACCACCCATGAAATAGTCTTATTTTTCTTCATTATTAACTAACTTTCTGTTGTAACCACCCATGAAATAGTCTTATTTTTCTTCATTATTAACTAACTTTTTTTTGTAACCACCCATGAAATAGTCTTATTTTTCTTCATTATTAACTAACTTTCTGTTGTAACCACCCATGAAATAGTTTTATTTTTCTTCATTATTAACTAACTTTCTGTTGTAACCACCCATGAAATAGTCTTATTTTTCTTCATTATTAACTAACTTTTTTTTGTAACCACCCATGAAATAGTCTTATTTTTCTTCATTATTAACTAACTTTCTGTTGTAACCACCCATGAAATAGTTTTATTTTTCTTCATTATTAACTAACTTTCTGTTGTAACCACCCATGAAATAGTCTTATTTTTCTTCATTATTAACTAACTTTTTTTTGTAACCACCCATGAAATAGTCTTATTTTTCTTCATTATTAACTAACTTTCTGTTGTAACCACCCATGAAATAGTTTTATTTTTCTTCATTATTAACTAACTTTCTGTTGTAACCACCCATGAAATAGTCTTATTTTTCTTCATTATTAACTAACTTTTTTTTGTAACCACCCATGAAATAGTCTTATTTTTCTTCATTATTAACTAACTTTCTGTTGTAACCACCCATGAAATAGTCTTATTTTTCTTCATTATTAATTAACTTTCTGTTGTAACTGCCTATGAAATAAACTTACCATTCTTCATTATTAACTAACTTTCTGTTGCAATTACCATGAAATAGTCTTACGATCATCTTCAACAATAAAACAATTAACTAACTTTCTATTGTAACTATCCGATGAAACGTTATTGTGCTCATTTTAATCAATAACAAATTAATTAACTTTCTATTATATTGACCTCATGAAATCGATTATCTTCATCAATAAAAATTAATTAATTTTTTGTTATATCGACCTTATGAAACCGATTATCTTCATCAATAACACTAGAAATTATACAAATCGATAATCCTTGTTAACCAGACAATGATGAGGACTAAACTACAATGCTGGAAAGGATTAAGTAAATCGCACTTTGTCACCTGGATTAGTTGCGAGTTATGCTACGTTAATGTAATTGATGCATAATAACGGTTTCAGTGGTTCTCAAACCTTTCAGAGTTTTGACATTGATTTTCTCGCTCGCTTTCAGGACCGTATATTTTTTGTGGGTAAAGACAAGGGGAGGAGATAATTTTACTTAAAAGTGAAGGTAATTTTCTTGTTTGTGTGGGAAAATGTCATGGACAACAAAGAAAACTAAGTCCTCAGAGAAACTGGAGTAAAAAGACAAATTATAGTAACAATTTGAAACATACAGTCCAAAATTTTAGGGCATGTGATGAGAAAAGTAAAACTTGAACATTTAGTAAACATTGGAAAAGTCAAGGGGAGACGATACAGATGAACACAAAGAAAGAAATTTCTGGATGGGTTGTCACTGTGGCACAAAAAGAAGTCATCAACTGAACTTATTAACAACACAAGAGACAGATAGTTGTGGAGAAGCGTGATCGCCTACGCCACTCGGCATGGCACTTGATTGATTGATTTCCTACGCATCAGTTTATAGTTTTATTGTTACCTTTTTGGGGAGACAACCAAAAATGATGGATCGGTAGTGGGGCCTTCCCACTTTTTGTCTACTTTCTAGTACTAAATGTCAAGTTCAGATTTTCTAAAAGAGAAGGTGGTTTGAACCCTAACTAAAAGAGGAGGTTGTTTGAAGCCCAACTAAAAGAGAGGGTGGTTTAAAGTCCAACTAAAAGAGGAGGTGGTTTGAAGCCCAACTAAAATAGGAGGTGGTTTGAAGCCCAACTAAATGAGGAGGTGGTTTAAAGCCCAACTAAAAGAGGGGGGTGGTTTAAAGTCCAACTAAAAGAGGAGGTGGTGTGAAGCCCAACTAAAATAGGAGGTGGTTTGAGCCCCAACTAAAAGAGGAGGTGGTATGAATATCAATTCTTCTTTCCCTTTGTACAGACTTGCTTGACATAAATTTTCTGTTTCCCATTATGATCGTTGAATAAATAGTACTATGTTTAATACTCGTCAAACTGCCATAATTTATGCAATTCTCTCAGGCATACTTCAGATATTTGAGAACATTTTAAGTAATGGCAGGTGACCTTTCACCTTCATGGATGAATGACCGAAAATGTTTCAAAAAGTTTACATAAGGTGTTCCCTAATAAGGGAGTGTACTCGTCTACCTAGGATACTTAGCGAATTGTCTTACCAGTATAGGGTAACCATGCAGTGGATACCCTCTCACTGTGGAATACCAGGAAATGAAAAAGCAGACCAACTGGCTAAGGAAGGTGCTGCCGAAGACCAACCAGATATACCAATCACCTACCATCAGAAAAAACAGATGATCAAGTCAATAAGAAAGCCACAAACAACAACACAAGATGACTATCATATTATGAACAGACCAGAACAAGTTATAATTCTATGTCTCAGAACAGGACACAACCGACTCCGCAGTAACATGTATACAAAGTTCAAGATTGGCAACACGGCCATGTGTACATGTGGACAGGCAGCACAGAGTGCCAAACATATACTTCAAGAGTGTTCTGAGCATGAAACACTGAGGCAGACATATTGGCCAGAGGAAACAACACTGGAATCAAAACTCTATGGGCCACTGTATGAACTACAAAAGACAGTGAGTTTTATTAAGGAGACAGAATTGCAGATATAGACATGTTTCAAGTGAACGAAAGAAGAAGAAGAAGAAGAAGTCTACCTAGGAGACTTAATGTGATCTCAATCGAATTGGGTATTTAGTGTATTATAAACATGATTATCAAATAGTTAATACGGCGTTGTTTCCGTTAGAGAGTCGCAGTGAGTTTTCGAGTGACTTTTATGATAAAACCCTCATGTCCTTGCTGTGAATACACGATGTTTAGGGTGAGTATTTGCTAATTTACACTCAGACATAAAAAAGTCCTCACTGGGGAACGAACACTGGACCTCACCAGCTAAAGATCAAAGTTCTAATCTCTCGACCATGCGTCACAAAAAAATGTAAAGTATATGCATTTTTCCCAAAAAAATATATTTAAGAAAAATAGTTAGAAATAATGACTGTAATCCTTTTTAGTTATCCAATTGTATATTGCCTTTCCCCAGGTGGTTTGTGATCCACTCTTGCCGTTAAGCGTAAGGGTGATTGGAGCACGAGCTTGCGTTCTAAAGCCAGATGTGTGGCCTCGGCTGTGCTAAGACCGTGTCTGTTCAAGACGTCCCTGACGTTTTCTATCCATCTTTTCTGTGGTCTTCCTCTGGCTTTGTACCCTGATCTCATTTGGTTATATGCTTGAATGGGCAACTTTTCGTGATGCATTCTCATAATGTGGCCAAACCGCATGATCTGTTCTTTCTCTATGTAATCTGTACAAGATATTATACCTATTCTCTTCCTGATATATTCATTTCGCAATCTGTCAAGCCTGGTGACCCCGGCAGCTTTCCTCAAGCATTTCATCTCACATGTGTAATGTGAAGATGAGAGAGACCAGGTTTGGCACTGGTAACACAGTGTTGGTAGGAATATACTGTAGATCATTTGTCTCTTAATTTCCATCTCCATGAAATATGTTTGCGCACAAATACTCCTATCGGCTCGCAAAGCCAGTCACAGAAGCTAGCTTGGGCAGGACCTGAATGTTAACACATCCATGTCCGCCATGTTGGCCAGAGTTATATCAAAGATAACTTATAGTTATACAAGTTATTTATGTGAAAAATGTAATATGGATGTGCCATTATACAAATCTGGTACTGATGAAAAGAGCGAACCATTAATTTCATTTTTGTCCACACCAGTGCCACCAGCCAGTGTGATATCTAGTTTCCCGAAATTATATGCTAAGTTATTTTAAACTATCCATATTTGAATGTTTGGGGAGATGCGAGAATAAGGACTTTGGAAGATGTCCACCAGGAGGGTGTTTTTGTCGGAAACGTTTGGGAACTAACTGGTTTACATGATAGCTGCTGGCCCCACTCATAATATTTGACTTTACACGATACCCATCATGGGATTATGAAGTCACCATCTTTGCTTCAGTGAAGCGAGACCAGGTGTCTTGGTCGATACACTTTTCGGTATTAATATTTACTGATCGTCATAGGACTTTTGTTTAGATTCTGTCAGTGTAACCCACCTGTTGTCCCTAGAATAGGCCTTTAGGCTACCACTTAAATTTCGTGTATTACTCGCTAATTTTGGTGTATTACTCGCTAATTTTGGTGTATTACTCGCTAATTTGCATGAAAAGATCCAGTCACGTATCACGGGCAGTGATGCGAAGCAAATATGGCAGGACGCAGACGAGATCAGTTGTCTTTCAACTTGAATGTGCTCATTTTGTCGGTTTCGGGGGCCATAACGTTGATGGGAATCATGAGGGAAGAGAATGTGTGCAATATGTTCCAACCTTTACTTCTTAAACGTTCGTTCTCAAACTCCAGCAGATTAATAGGATGTAGCCCGGAAAACGGAATGCGCTTATTTAAAGATTTTCTGTAATATCTGAAACTTTCGACCTGACAAATCCGACTTCAGCATTGCTTCTGAATCACTTTGGCCATATGGGATGGCAGGAAACGTAATGTTCTCTTCAGATGGGAGAGTACATATGCAGAGGCTCGAATATTCAATGCTATGCGCCGTTTAGACCGTCTTTTGACGAGTAGCCCTAACTAAAAGCGATAATTTGGATAAGTAACATCGTGACAGTAGGCAGATATAGAATACCTAACTGCTAATCGTAAACAGGTCTTCATTTGGTACGTTTTTAATTGTTGTGATTATTTTCATTGGTTACTATTTATATACTTGGAGTAGCCATGGCTATTTTTGGCATGCGATTCCAAGTATATAAATATTGACCAATGGAAAACATGGGAATAATTAAGAAAAGTAACGAATGAAGGCCTCATTAATTCTGTTAGAAGGTCTGTAGAACTCTGTTGATAGACACGAGTATAATGTTCCACTTATGGGGATGTGCGCCCTGTTCAATCACGTATGTTAGTCAATTAATATATACGGTTATAGTTTAGAACCATAAAATATTTTGCGAGTCGCGGTTCTGGTAATCCAGCCACAAAAACCTCCGGAAATCGTTAATTGTATATTTAGTTAGCAGCTATCGATAAGGTGGAGCAGGTTCACAGTTAATACCGTCTGCTTGTCATGGCTAACATAATGTGGACTCTTTGGCGAGTGGGTTTTGGCGGTGATCCTACAATATCACTGGATCCGTCGGGATCATATTTTCACTTTTATTGCTTCAAATTAACTTCAAATTATTGCTTCAAATTATTGCTTCAAATTATTGCTTCAAATTAACTTCAAATTATTGCTTCAAATTATTGCTTCAAATTATTGCTTCAAATTATTGCTTCAAATTATTGCTTCAAATTAACTTCAAATTATTGCTTCAAATTATTGCTTCAAATTATTGCTTCAAATTATTGCTTCAAATTATTGCTTCAAATTATTGCTTCAAATTATTGCTTCAAATTTTTGCTTCAAATTATTGCTTCAAATTATTGCTTCAAATTATTGCTTCAAATTATTGCTTCAAATTATTGCTTCAAATTATTGCTTCAAATTATTGCTTCAAATTATTGCTTCAAATTATTGCTTCAAATTATTGCTTCAAATTAACTTATTTGAAGGTGATGAGGGTCATATAATTTCTATTTCATTGGTTGTATCAACAGCATCGTCAAAGTAACAACAATTTTGAAGGAAATCAAGAATAAAACACAACCAACACAAGCATAAGCAGTTTAAACCAGCAGATACCATCTACCAGTATAACAGATTCTACAGCGCAACATGGCAGCTTATTTTCTAGGAACATTACAACAATATGTGATATTTTGGTTAACATTCTATCTGAGCTTGTTACATTCAAGCACAAGTATTACTGGTAAGTGGTATATGCCTGTACTGACAACTTGACGTGATACATTCTCATAATGTGGTCAAACCACTTGATCTGCTGCCTTTCTATGTATTCTGTGAAATGCGTTATACCTATTCTTTCTTTGGTGTCTTCACTTCCCTTAACCATTTCATCTCACATGTCACTTCTTCTTCTTCTTCTTCTTAGCAGGTTAGCAGGATGTAGTCCGGAGAACGGAATGCTTTGTGTCATGGTTTACAGCATTGCTGTGATATCTGCGCCGTTCGGCCTGACACATCCGGCTTCAGTATGGCTTTGGGTCACTGACTCTATATGGGATGTGACAGCTAACTCCATCCCTTAACCTCCTTAGTCGCCTTTTACGACATGCGTGGAAAGTAAACAGTGTTGCTATTCTTTGCTCCCCTTTCGGGCCCCGGCAACACACGGGCGCACATGTCACTATCTTTCTGTAATGTGAAGAGGAGAGGTGATTATTACACAATCACAGTAAAGTGCTGTTACTATTACTATAACTACCAATATTCCAGTTCTGTAAAGTAGTTCAGTTCTGTAAAGTAGTTCAGTTCTGTAAATTAGCTCAGTTCTGTAAAGTAGTTCAGTTCTGTAAATTAGCTCAGTTCTGTAAAGTAGTTCAGTTCGGTAAAGGAGTCCAGTTCTGTAAAGTAGTTCAGTTCTGTAAAGTAGTTCAGTTCAGTTCTGTAAAGTAGTTCAGTTCTGTAAATTAGCTCAGTTCTATAAAGTAGTTCAGTTCTGTAAAGGAGTCCAGTTCTGTAAAGTAGTCCAGTTCTGTAAAGTAGTTCAGTTCTGTAAAGTAGTTCAGTTCTGTAAAGTAGTTCAGTTCTGTAAAGTAGTTCAGTTCTGTAAAGTAGTTCAGTTCTGTAAAGTAGTTCAGTTCTGTAAAGGAGTCCAGTTCTGTAAAGTAGTTCAGTTCTGTAAAGGAGTCCAGTTCGGTAAAGTAGTTCAGTTTTGTAAAGTAGTTCAGTTCTGTAAAGTAGTTCAGTTCTGTAAAGGAGTCATTTTGTAAAGTAGTTCAGTTCTGTAAAGTAGTTCAGTTCTGTAAATTAGTTCAGTTCTGTAAAGTAGTTCAGTTCTGTAAATTAGCTCAGTTCTGTAAAGGAGTTCAGTTCTGTAAAGAACACTGTAAAGAGAAGAATTGCAATGGCCACATTGAAACTTGCGCAAATGAAAAATCTTTACCAAGGTACCAGCAGCATAACAAAACTATGTATGATCAGAATAAGCATATTTTCAGTGACATATGGTTGCAAGACATGGACATTACATAAAACTATAGCAAAGAGAATAGATGCTTTCACAATGAGATGTTACAGAAAAAATGTACGTATACCATGGACAGCTAAAAAGACAAACCAAGAAGTGTTAAGATCAATACACATTGAAGAGGGTGGACTCCTTAACAAAATCCTAACATGAAAGCTGTGTCTTCTATTTTTTCTTTTTTTCTTTTTGCCACATAAAGAGACATAACAGCATGAAAATATTATTAGCTTACGGCAGAGTTACCGGCAACAGGGGAAGAGGGCGCCCAAGACGACGATGGTGAAGTGATATATCAGATTGCTTAAACATGCCTCTAGCTGCGGAATATTAGCTCGCCCAGAATCGCGGAGTGTTCAGAGAATCAATAAGGAAGACCACGTTTTGGAAGGAATATGCCATATGATCGAGAGAGACAGGACACGCTACATAGAGAGACTAGTAGCACTATTAGCGCACGTAATATTACTAATATTTCAATTGCAACCAATGCGCAGTCAAAACTGCACCAACAATTAAATTAACATAATTAGTAAAGTTATTGTATGTTTTTCAGTACAATTGAACTACACTAGCCTCAAGATCACAGGTCACGTGATGCCTGATGAGCTGAATATTACTCTACTTGACGAGTCAGGGATCTCAACCCACCTCAAGCTGAGGCGTGCCCTACGTGTGCTACATACTGTCCCTGTCTATACTCTCAATGTAGATCAGAAAGGGAGGTTCCTCTACCAACGGGAGATAATGGAAGAAAAGACGGTATGTTGCGAGATAAGCGTATACAACTTAATTCAGATTTTTTTAAAGTTTTCTTAATCGAAGCTGATGCACCCTAACAAGACCCTTAGTGCTTTATCTCTTAAATCACACGACAAAGATTATAGATGCTGATGTTCCCATAGCTCGCTTGTTACACACACTTGTTAATCCTATTTCAAGCGGTTCGTTCTGCTCTTGTAGAAGATCAATTAGAATTCCGTAGCGGCACTTTCATATTTTCTTCCAGTCTTGTTCCTCATTTACACAGCGTTCAATACGTGAATTCAATATCTTTCTGGTTAATTTAGTCTTCAGTATAGCTCTTTCGAAAACCAACTTGTCTGCTTTTCCATTGCTGCAGACTCCCGCATGTCCATAACAATCAATGCAAAAAGTTTTGCAGATGATAATAAGCATAGTACACCAAGCACTTATGTTTGAGTCAATATTTCATCTTTCGAAGCATGGACCACCAATTTTTTAATCTTTATAAGTATGGTCTGAACCACCAATATTTTATCTTTATAATTATGGACAGAACCACCAATATTTTATCTTTATAATTATGGACTGAACCACCAATATTTTTTGGACTGAGCCACCAATATTTTATCTTTATAAGTATGTGCTGAGCCACCAATATTTTATCTTTATAATTATGGACTGAACCACCAATATTTTTATCTTTATAAGTATGGGCTGAGCCACCAATATTTTATCTTTATATTCACTGAACTACCGTTGTTGTAAAGACGTTATCTAGTCTCGTTGCGTGATACCATGATCGTTAGAGCACCGCTCGGCCTGGTATCTCCAACTTCAGCACCTGTGCTTGTTTGGGCAGGACTGTAGTCTTGCTCGATATAAGGGAAAGCACGGTCAATCTTAGTTTCCAGCCTCTGTTGTCTGGACTAAACCCCATATCCTCTTCAATGAGTTGGACTAGATGGGGTACTTTAGAAGGATGACTCCCAATGAGCCAGCAGGACTTGTAATAGTGACGAAAGTACATAATATTCATTTAATCTTTAAACGACGTTGTACACAAAACGTGTTAAATATTTATGTGAAACATTCAAGTTCAGTTCCACGCTTATCTTTTCCATAATGTTCGTTGCTATGTGTACACATTTTTCACGTTCCGTTGCTAAGTGTCAGATATCTTCTCACAGAATGTGGGTTACTATCAGGATGTCAACAACGAAGCAGCAGTTCAAGTCATGGCAGTAGCTGGTCATGGAAGTGAGGACGTACATTTAGAGCTGGTTAGTGGATGTTTTGGTGTCTAGTCAAGATGTTATTTGCTAGCACCAATCTATTTGTCTCTCTTTGTATGTATCTGTTTGTCTCTCTCTCTCTCTCTCTCTGTTTTTTCTGTCTGTCATTCTGTCTTGTGTGCTTCCTTTTATTAATCCATAAACACTTTCATCAATACATCAACACATTAATCAATTCATCAACGTATCAACCAATCTATCAATACACTCATCACTACACTATCAGATTCGTTATCAAACCACCAACAAATCTTTCAAATAACCAATACAAATATCAACGCACCATCAAATCTTTCAAAGCACCAACACTTATATCAGCGCACCAACACTTATATCAGCGCACCAACACTTATATCAGCGCACCAACACTTATATCAGCGCACCAACACTTATATCAATCTACAAACACATCATCAATCCACCAAAACATTCATAAATCCACCATATCCAAACATCCACCAATAAATAATTCCATCAATCCATCGACACAACCATTAATCTACCAAAACATTCATAATTCCACCAACATATCCACACATCCACAGATACATCCATCAATCCACACATATTTATTCATCCATATTACTTCTTCCTGTTCTCTGTTCCTTCTTAAAGTTTCTACTAATTAATTACTGATTATTTCTTTCCAAATCTCACATCACGGCAACAAAATGGCGGTCTATGTTTCCATCTCCATTCTATCAAAACATGCATCCAAACATGCATCTATTCATCCATCCACACTTCTCTACATACCCCCCCCCCCCCCCCATCCACTTATCACAACTCTATTCTTATTTCAGAAAGGAGAATTAACAATTGGAGGGAAAAAATACTCATTAAATCCTGACAGAAGAATCAAACGAGAAGCAGATTCTACGTCCAACACATCAACAACATCAGAGTCATCATCAATTGATGACGTACTACACAGCTTGCTCCCACATGATCCGCCTCCAGTGGCAATAAATGACTATATTGAAGCCCGTGAGTACAAAACATACAAGCTTATCTAATGTATTGTGTTTTGTTCGGTAACACTTCACTTTCAGACAATGAAGTTAAGACTTGTTATGATCGCCTACCCAAGCAGTATAATGAATAACTATCTAAATGTTTGACGTAATTAATGGACAACCCTAAACATATTAATGTCATCAGCGATTACTCAAATGCATTAATATAATTAAGTAATCAATCGAAACGGACCTTAATCAATAATATAAGAAAAAGACAATCTTCTTTTTTTGTCCACTTCATGGGACAGGCAGGTTTAGAGAACATAGTCACAACAGGCAAAATTGAAGGCAACAGAGACAGAGGGTGACAACGTGAGAAAATATTAGACAGTTTGACAACCTGGCACGGCAGGAAAACAACAACGATCTTGATACACAATACTGTGGACAGAGAGCTGTGGAGAGCCATGACCGCCTACACCAGCCGGCATGCTCCTGATGATGATGATGAATGAATCGAATACAATAACTTTATTCAGTAAAGAATCGAATACATTAAATGTATTCAGTAATGAATCAAATTCATTAACACCATTCATTCTTGTCTGTCCTATCCATGTGTGCCGCTATGCGTCATGGGGAGCCGAAGACTTCTTTCTGTAGCGAAATGAGATTCCGCTGCAATAGTGCAGCTTTGGTGTTTTAGTATTTCTCTGATGTAATCTATCCATCTTCGTCTGGGTCTTCCCATGTTTCTTGTTTCAGATGATCTTTTATCCAAGGCTATCGATGGAATGCGATCTGATTCCAACTATTCAGTAATGAATCTAGTTAGCTTCACTAAGTAATGAATCAAATACATTAACAATATTAAGAAATGAATCTAAAACATTAATACCACATTATATAATAAATTGTATATATAATAAATTAATACGATTCAGAAGTATAGCAATCACACTGAAATCGTTTGGTAATGATACAAATGCAGAAGAATTTTACTTATACCATGGACAGCTAAAAAGACAAATCAAGAAGTTTGAAGATCAATAAACGTCGAAGGAGGATGGCTCCTTAACAACATTCTAACAAGAAAGCTTGGTATTTTTTTGGTCATATAAATAGACATAACAACATGGAAAGATTAATAGCAGAAGGCAGAGTTATCGACAACAAGGGAAAAGGGCGTCCAAAACGACGATTGTGTAGTGATATATCAGATTACTTAAACATGTCTCTAGCTACGGCAGGTCAGATCGCCCATAATCGCAGAGTGTTCACAGAAACTATAAGGAAGATCACGTTCTGGAAAGAATATATCGCAGCAGAGAATGAATCAAATACATTAACAAAATTAAGACATGGATATAAAACAGTAATACCACTTTCAGTGGTATAAATAATAAATTAACACCATTCAGAAGTAGAACAAACACACTGAAATCGTTTAGTAATGAATCAAATACATTACCATTCATTGATATATTACATTAATATATTACATATATGGTATAATACTTATATTACATTGCATGTTATAATGAACCGGTACGTACAAGTAGACGCCACCACATGTTTAATTATTTCCTTTGTCTATAATTGTAAATTTAACGGTGCACTATTTATAATTGAAATATTTGTTTATTTAAGGTTGGGGTTAGCTTGATAAAACACAACTATCCCAACTCTAACTCAAACAATTAAATAAATACATTTTTAAATTATTAAATGATGAACATGAAATTTACAAACATAGACAAGGGAAATAACTCGACTATGTGTTGAAGTCTACTTGTACTGTACCAATGAACAAATACATTAACATTCAATGGTATATTAAATACATGCAAATTATTTCATTGGTACATACAACACACTGATTGCAAATTTCCTTATTTCAGCACGTGAAATTGAACGAAAATTCGTAAAAGAAGTAAATCTGAATATTCCAAAATTCATATCACCATTCTCTCCATCAAATGAATCTTCGTCACAACCAAGCCGTGCCCGTCGGCAAGCTCACACTGTTCAGACAATCGAGATTGATGTTGTCGCTTTTGCCGATTTTGCAATCTTCAGTCGGTTTATGGCTACATCTGGCTCAAGAACTCAGACGTTACAGGCCATGAAAGAGTATTTTGCTTTCATGTTCAATGGCGTAAGTAGCATCTCCTTCCTGACAAATGTATTTATCTGGTATCTCCTTCCTGACAACTGTATTTATCTTGTAATTTATTCCTGACAACTGTATTTATCTTGTAATTTATTCCTGACAACTGTATTTATCTTGTAATTTATTCCTGACAAATGTATTTATCTTGTAATTTATTCCTGACAACTGTATTTATCTTGTAATTTATTCCTGACAAATGTATTTATCTTGTAATTTATTCCTGACAAATGTATTTATCTCGTAATTTATTCCTGACAAATGTATTTATCTTGTAATTTATTCCTGACAAATGTATTTATCTTGTAATTTATTCCTGACAAATGTATTTATTTTGTAATTTATTCCTGACAAATGTATTTATCGTGTAATTTATTCCTGACAAATGTATTTATCTTGTAATTTATTCCTGACAAATGTGTTTATCTTGTAATTTATTCCTGACAAATGTATTTATCTTATAATTTATTCCTGACAAATGTATTTATCTTGTAATTTATTCCTGACAAATGTATTTATCTTGTAATTTCTTCCTGACAAATGTAGTATTATACCACAAAGGTCTTCAATAAGGTGTCATGTCTTTTAATGTGTTCAAAATATTTTTTTTGCCTGACCTTTATTTCGCTTGATAATTCTTTCTTCATATGAAGTGTTGCTAGAACCTCTTTATTTGTTTTCTTCTTTTTCCATGATGTTCTCCCTTTTCTTCTATATACCAACATCTCAAAGGCATCAACTTTTTCTTCTAATTGTTTATTTATTGCCCATGTTTCTGAGCCATACATTAATATAGAATAGATGTAGCAATTTATAATTCTCATTTTTAACTTGTTTGTAATCTATCTATCTATCTATCTATCTATACGCTGTGTCCCTTGTTTGCCTTGCAGCGTCAAGGGTGGAAGAGTTCTCTGAGATGGCCTTCTTGTGCGCTGTTTGTAAGCTTGTTCCTGTGGCTTCTTTGATTTCTGTGATCCATCTTTTACATGGTCTGCCTCTGGCTTTATAACCATTATGTCTATGTGTCATGGCCATCTGTGGCATGATATATGTCGGTAGTCTGGAAGCGTGTGAAAACCACTTGATCTGCTGTCTTTTGATGTGTTCCAATACTGGTATTGTTTTGTTTGTAATTTGTTTAGATATTAATAATTTCCTCATGTCATTGAAGGTACTTTTAGCCATTCCTATTCAGCTTTTAACTTCTGTTTCACATCTGTCATCATTTGTGATTATGTGTCCAAGATATTGATCGTGTTTGTCTGGGTTTATAGGTAGATAGATTGTAATACAATAATTTACAATCATTAACTACTAATCTCTTTCCAGATTGATTTAAGGTATCAAGGAATTACTAACTCTAAATACGCCATTCGTGTTCGGCTGGAGAAACTTATCATTGCACAGGTAAGTCAATATCTATAGGTCGCAGTTGTTGATATTTCAACTTATATTTAATAGTTGTAGTCTTACCTAGAAACTAAATCTCTATGTTTTATGGTTGTAGTCTTGCCTAGAAACTAAATCTCTATGTTTTATGGTTGTAGTCTTACCTAGAAACCCGATCTCTATGTTTTATGGTTGTAGTCTTACCTAGAAACTAAATCTCTATGTTTTATGGTTGTAGTCTTACCTAGAAACTAAATCTCTATGTTTTATGGTTGCAGTCTTACCTAGAAACTAAATCTCTATGTTTTATGGTTGCAGTCTTACCTAGAAACTAAATCTCTATGTTTTATGGTTGTAGTCTTACCTAGAAACTAAATCTCTATGTTTTATGGTTGCAGTCTTACCTAGAAACTAAATCTCTATGTTTTATGGTTGTAGTCTTACCTAGAAACTAAATCTCTATGTTTTATGGTTGTAGTCTTACCTAGAAACAGAATCTCTATGTTTGATCTTTATGAAGTTCTAAATTTGTTATTATGCGGGAATTGAACCTATATAGGTCAGATGTCACCTATTCACCTTGCAATTTTAGTTAATACCTTTACGATATTCTACTACACCGCATTTCTAAAAGGGATGCAATTTTTGTCAAGATCTCCAAAGTGTATACAGTCTCAAGACACTATGAAAAAGGACCGGCTAATCGACACGCAACAACACCAAGTGAACTAAATTTCTCGAGAACCACAGAAATTTAACATTAGTACGTGCTTTCAGGTTTTAATGCTACAAGGAATAATTAAGCATATTTGCAAACATAAATACCACAGAAACATCAGCAAGGTTGCTTCACATAAACGAGGTTGCTTCATATAAACAAGGTTGCTTCATATAAACAAGGTTGCTTCACATAAACAAGGTTGCTTCATATGAACAAGGTTGCTTCATATAAAAAAGGTTGCTTCATATAAAAAAGGTTGCTTCATATAAACGAGGTTGCTTCATATAAAAAAGGTTGCTTCATTTAAAAAAGGTTGCTTCAGATAAAACAAGGTTGCTTCATATAAACAAGGTTGCTTCCGATAAATAAGGTTGCTTCAGATAAACAAGGTTGCTTCATATAAACAAGGTTGCTTCATGTGTACATGAGTAAATGAATATCATAAATCATCCTCAAGGAAAATGTTTGTGGTTCTGGAGGAATTTACATATCAGCGCAGTGTGTATGTTGATGTTATCTGTGTGTTGATGGTTGGTTGCTGATCCAGCGGTCCATAGGCTCATGCCCTTCAGATAAAACAAGGTTGATTCATATAAACAAGGTTGCTTCAGATAAAACAAGGTTGATTCATATAAAATAGGTTGCTTCATATAAACGAGGTTGCTTCATATAAAAGAGGTTGCTTCATATAAACGAGGTTGCTTCATATGTACATGAGTAAATGAATATCATAAATCATCCTCGAGGAAAATATTTGTGGTTCTGGAAGAATTTACATATCAGCGCAGTGTGTGTGTTGATGTTATCTGTGTGTTGATGGTTGGTTGCTGATCCAGCGGTCCATAGGCTCATGCCCTGTGACCCAGGCATTAATTTGCTGGGAAGTAGCTGTGTGTTGATCGGCTAATACAAATTCATAGTAGCTTGAGAAAAATATTGAAGTATTGAGTTCCCCGAATTCTGTTTGTTTCCCCAACACTGGTGTTGTATCTCTGTTCATATATAGAATGTTGTATCTCTGTTCATATATAGAATGTTGTATCTATGTTCATATCTAGAATGTTGTATCTCTGTTCATATCTAGAATGTTGTATCTCTGTTCATATCTAGAATGTTGTATCTATGTTCATATCTAGAATGTTGTATCTATGTTCATATCTAGAATGTTGTATCTCTGTTCATATATAGAATGTTGTATCTATGTTCATATCTAGAATGTTGTATCTCTGTTCATATCTAGAATGTTGTATCTCTGTTCATATCTAGAATGTTGTATCTCTGTTCATATCTAGAATGTTGTATCTCTGTTCATATCTAGAATGTTGTATTTCTGTTCATATCTAGAATGTTGTATCTCTGTTCATATCTAGAGTGTTGTATATCTGTTAATATCTAGAGTGCTGTGCCTCTGTTCATATCTAAAATGTTTTATATCTCTAATCACATTTAGAGTGTTGTATCTCTACTCACGTATAGAGTGTTGTATCTCTAATCACATATAGAATGTTGTATTAGTAATCACATATAGAGTGTTGTAGCTCTGATAATATCTAGAGTGCATTAAAACAGTTATATCCAAAAATAGTGATTTGCATTTTCAAGAGACTGACTAGCTTTTCCTGTCTTGTTGTTTTCAGAATTCTACAGCCAGTCCTTTCGTAGAAAAATTCAGGAGGAATAGTTCACCATGGGATGAAGTGGATGCTCAAGACGCTCTTACAGCGTTCAGTGCTTTTGCAGCTGGTTCAGGCAGAAGTATACTTTCACCTTACGATCACGCAATGTTGTTCACAGGGTGAGTACCTAAATCGTGTGCGCTGTTCGACACACGGGTGATTATTATTATTATTATTATTATTATTATTATTATTATTATTATTATTATTATTATTATTATATGTAATTACTTCCCCTCAACAGAGTAGCACGCCACCTGTCGAGTATTCCATCCATCGTACGTAACTCCGTAGCTTGAAAGGATAATCTCGAAAGTAAATATTGTGGACCGCCAGACCACGGTGATTTTTAACAACGAGCAGTCCTTGTTAGTAATTGATGAAAAATAAGAATGCGGTATAAGGTATTTGATCCAGGTTCATTCAGTTTGCACCTATTCGTCTCATCACGTGACATGTTACTTCCTACTTATAATAGTAAAGAGGAGAGAATTCAAAATTAGAAAATGCAAATGAAGGCAGACAAGAAGTACCTGGAATGACGTGTTAACAAGGTTACACAAACAGTCAACGCGAACATAACTTGAGAGCTATATTATTCAAGCAAATACAATATTTTAGATATAATTAAAAGATATGGCACCTTCTCGAAGATCTTATTTGAGGGTAAAGTCGAGGGGAAGTGAGCAAGAGGTAGGCAGAGACACAATTGGGAGAGTAACATCACGAGATAGACATATTATAGTCTAGCTAGGTGCACCACCAAGACAACACAGGGGATTTTGGAGGTCTATTGCAGCTAACATTCGATGCGGAGACGGCCGTGATGATGACGATGATGATGAATGAAATTACTCATGAGATGTTTGAAAGTTGTTTCTTCTTCAGCGTTCACTCTCAAACTCCCGTTGAATCTCTCTTGTAGCAGGACAATGGACAATGGTCCTACTAGATTTCATTCTCAAACTCCCGTTGAATCTCTCTTGTAGCAGGACAATGGTCCTACTAGATTTCATTCTCAAACTCCCGTTGAATCTCTCTTGTAGCAGGACAATGGTCCTACTAGATTTCATTCTCAAACTCCCGTTGAATCTCTCTTGTAGCAGGACAATGGTCCTACTAGATTTTATTCTCAAACTCCCGTTGAATCTCTCTTGTAGCAGGACAATGGTCCTACTATATTTCATTCTCAAACTCCCGTTGAATCTCTCTTGTAGCAGGACAATGGTCCTACTAGATTTCATTCTCAAACTCCCGTTGAATCTCTCTTGTAGCAGGACAATGGTCCTACTAGATTTTATTCTCAAACTCCCGTTGAATCTCTCTTGTAGCAGGACAATGGTCCTACTAGATTTCATTCTCAAACTCCCGTTGAATCTCTCTTGTAGCAGGACAATGGTCCTACTATATTTCATTCTCAAACTCCCGTTGAATCTCTCTTGTAGCAGGACAATGGTCCTACTAGATTTCCAGCAGGTTGTAGTCCAGAGAATTAAAATGCGTTGTGTCGCCATTTTATGTGCGTTAATGATCCATCATATCCGTCCTCGGTGTTATGAAATATTACTTGATTTTCATCATTTATAATCACGTAAATATAAACAGTTTCTGACAGATGGTCTTATTGATTATTTCTGTCTTGGTAGATATGATATCACATCCAGACTGCAAACTGGTGAGGTTTCTGACAGTACTTCAGGTGAGTTTAATTAGATATAAGTGCAAATATTCATATCACAGATGCTAGATTTTTTAGAGTGGAGACGGGAGAAACAGAAGTTGCCATTTATGGTAAGGGATAGGGGAGAAAAAGGAGTTGCCATCTATAGGACGGGAGAAACAGGAGTTGCCATCTATGGGATGGGAGACGGGAGAGTGGAGAAAAAGAAGTTGCTATCTATAGGACGGGATAGGGGGGAAACAGGAGTTGCCATCTATGGGACGGGAGACGGGAGAACAGGAGTTACCATCCAATTTACTATTTTTTAGTGTAATAAGTGTCTCCTTTTACTTACATAAAGAGAAGTGGGTTTGACCCCTAAAACTGTCCCGCCTTCCCCATTACCGAGTCTACAGACCCATTTTGGCTATGTCCAAGTAATTAAACGTTGATAATGTGAAGAGTTATTTCATCACAGATGTTATCAGAAAACGCCGTTGGTCCTACGCGCAGACACCATCAGAATACATCACCAATCTGTTGAATGGATACCCACAGGCAAAAGATCCATGGGTAGAGCAAAAGAAATACTCAGAAGAACAATACTTAGAGAAAGTAAAACAACCAATATTCATATCATTCAAGAACTGTACAGAATAACTTTGAACAGACAGAATTGGAGAGATCTGACCTCTGCCCTATGCGCTAACTTTAGCGCAAAAGGAAAATGAATGAATGAATGTGAAGAGTTGTATTAATAGTTAGTGATTTCCTGCAATCCTATTGCAGCTGCATTGTATTACCAGTGTACTGCCAGAACCAGCAAGAGAAGTAAATATTTGTATCTCTGTTATCTACAAAGCATGAGGCATGAGGCGATTAAGGAGGCTAGGAGTGTGGCTAGCTGTCCCCATTATATAGAGTCAAAAATGACCCAATAGCCATGCTGAAGTCGGATATGTTCAGCTAAAAGAGGTAGAAATCACAGTCAAGCTGTAAGCCATTACACAACGCACCTATAAAAACATCACGTGGTGCTAGATAAAAAAAACCTGACCTGATTGAGCAAAACGAATGTGATTTTTGGATTCAGCACAATAAAGGTTTCCTAAATCTGTAAAAAAAAAACTTTAGCAAATTTGATGTTTTCCAGCGTAATTAAATAAGATCATATATTGTTATATAATATAATCAAATAAGATCATATATTGTTATATAATATAATCAAATAAGATCATATATTGTTATATAACATACTCAAATAAGATCATATATTGTTATATAACATACTCAAATAAGATCATATATTGTTATATAACATAATCAAATAAGATCATATATTGTTATACACTATACTGAAATAAGATCATATATTGTTATATAATATACTCAAATAAGATCATATATTGTTATATAATATACTCAAATAATATCATATATTGTTATGTAATATAACCAAATAAGAGCATATATTGTGATATACTATACTCAAATAAGATCGTATATTGTTATAAGCAAAACATTGTTTGTTTCTGATCTTATTCTGCCATCGCTTCTGATGCTATTGTTCGTCCGTCACATGATGATGATGACCAGTGCAAGATTTACGTATAAGCTACACAAGCTATAGCTTAGGGCGCCCACTTTCCTGAGCAATTGTCGTATATACTTAAATATATTTCAGCATTATTTGTTCCAATGCCGCACGTCTGGAATGTTTAGGGCCTTATCAAATCTAAATTATGCCCTGATGATGACCATTTGTTACATCAACTTTATGAAATTCAGGTATAGTTCAGTCCTTGACTATGAGTTCGTAGATGGCTAATACGTCATATTCTGGCCGCAAATATGACAGTTCAGGCGATGGATGACCATTGTATATGGTTTTTGGTCTAAGTGTGATTTTATAGCTACTCTCCGCTGTTGAGCTGCTGCATTTCTCCTCTTTTTCATACTATGCTGTGCCTTTTTTTTTTACTGTAGAGCCCCCATGTAGCTCTATTTTGTGCAAGTTCTTCTCATGTATCTTGATCAAGTTCAAAGTAGCTTTCAGTGATGTCTTTAATGAGTTCTTGTAGCGCTTCTTTTGACCATCTTGCAAACGTATGCCCTTCTGCAACTTACCATCAGATATCGCTTCTGATAATAATTGTATCATTGTATGTTCATTTCTCAGTCTTATTGAAAATTAGTTTAACGTTTGTGGTCTCTCGTGAACTTGTACAGGTCTTGCCTACATATCTACTTTGTGTCGAAGTGATGGTAAAAGTGTCTCAATTATTGAGGATCTTGGCGGTCTCCAAGCTATCCATACAGCCGCTCACGAGCTAGGCCACAGGTAAGTTGCATGCAGATTAAGTTTTGTACTGCTTTTGTGTAATGTGTCACTGTTGTGTGCTGTGTAAATGTTGTATAATTTATGAAGCCGCGTTAGTGTAGGGGCTAAGTCACTCCCTCGCCAAACAAGCTATCCTAGTTCAAGTTCAATCGTGGTTTGCAAAGGAAAAGGATTCCTGAGGTCAACTCTATCATCAGAAAATCTCTACCGTTGTTCGTAATGGCTTACTCTATTTTTGGGGAAGTCGCCTCTTTCAGCCATTGGCGAGAGTTCACATTGGTTATATCCGTATGTGACCTATTTATTTAATAGGAGAGGTCATTCAAGCAATTCTGTTACAACAATCTCTAAATTTCTGGATATCAGGACTCAAATTCTTCTTCTTCCTTTGGTCTCTGATAACCAACACGTGATTTCCTCTGGGAAGCGTGAAGTACATTGCACTGCAGGTTTCACAACGGATCTGCGTTATTTTACGTCTTCCGGCCCAGCACTTTCATTTTCAGCATGCTTTTGTTTCAGGTTAGAGTCCATAGCATGTGATATATTTCCTATAATTCGCCACGCCCATGTGTTTCCGGGGCCCAAAAGGGGAGCAAAGAATATCAACACTGTTTACCTTCCACGCATATCGTAAAAGGCGAATAAGGAGGTTATGGGATGGAGTTGGCTGTCCCATCCCATATAGGGTCAGTGACCCAAAGCCATGCTGGTCGGATGTGTCAGGCCGAAAGGCGCATATATCGCACCAATATTGTAAATCATGACACAACGCATTCCGTTCTCCGGACTACATCCTGCTAATCTGCAGGAGTTTGAGAACGAACGCAGAAGAAGAAGAAGAATTCGCCAGATAAATGAGTGAATACGAGTATTTGATCTAAACCATGACGGTTTATCACCGACTAGTGTCATTGAACTTTGCAGGTAAAAACGCGTTCCTGGGTGCCAGTTTCCGATGAGAATTTAGATTGTGCACAGGGCCAGGGATTTAGATTGTGGTCAACTACGCGTATATCAGAACTCTTGCCCTGAGAAGGTTGCGTAGTTTTTGAAAATGAAGCTACCCAAGCAGGCACGTAGAAAGGGGTGAGGTTAGGGTGTTCAACCCTCCCCCCCCCCTTGTAACAAATCAGAACATTACTTTTAGTTCTAGAAACATTGCCAACACCCCCCACCCCCCTCCCCTCCTTTCGAATGTTTCATCAGAGTGCTGATCTAACACATATAAAAAGGCGCGAATCAACTTTTTTTTAAAGGCAAACACTCCCTCCATGAGGAGATCATATCTATACTCTATACCCAAGCTATCTATGTTGAAACACTCTTGAGGACAATTCATTTTAACACTAATCGGTAAACCCTGATTCATCATAAGAACTATTTTACAGTTACCTTTACTTTCGTTATCTTATTTTTACATATATTTTTTATTATCTTTCAATATCACCGCCAGGCAGTTTACTGAGTCCGAAAGTAAAGCAAAGAATAGCTAAAATGTGACCATACATGTTGCAAGAAACAATTAAGGAGGTTTTGTAGGTGGGGGTTGACTCTGTCATCAGAAAGATGGTCAAAGAGTTAAAGAACCTATGCTGAAGTCAAATGTGTTTTGCCAACAGACTAAGATATCACAACTCTAAATCACGAAACAGCACATAACATTCTAAGATCTACGTCCTCTAAATCTGCATTAGTTTATAATCTATAAGCGAGATTCTATTTATAAATATAATCTTGTATGTAGATTATAAATAGAATCTCGCTTATAGATTATATTTATAATCTACTTACGAGATTATATTTATAATCTACATACGAGATTATATTTATAATCCACATACGAGATTATATTTATAATCTACATACGAGATGTGTTATGCTTATTTCATATACATATGCTTATTAATTTATAATCTACATTTTAGATTCTACTTATAATTTACAAACGAGATTATATTTATAATCTATATATGAAATTCTATGTATAATCTACACACGAGATTCTATTTATAGTTTACATACAAGATTCTACTTATTACTTTATAATCTACATTTGAGATTATATTTAATTTATAAACGAGATTATATTTATAATCTACACACGAGATTCTATTTATATCTACATTCGAGATTATATTTATAATCTATCTACGTACGAGTTTCGAAACATACATGGAAGATGTTCTTCCTGAGTATATTAGTATATTTTATTTTATCTATTTACAAATCTATTTTATGATCTCTCCATATCTTCCTGTTTTCACTCTGCTTCTGTTTGATTACCCAAGAGTTACTCCCTTCAATATCATCTTTCAATTATTTCTACATTTAGTTTATCGGCGGTGCATGATGGTGATTCTAACGCCTGCCGCCCTTCTGATCGCTACATCATGTCGGCAGGAGGTTACCAGGCAACGGAGAGTAACAAACTAAACTACTGGCTCTTCTCGTCCTGCAGTATCGCTGCATTCAATACCTTCATCAACAATACACTTCGAACACAGTAAGTATTTGTATGTCTTATGTTTAGGTACAGGATACAATTTGTAAGGATACACCCACACAGAAATCGATAGAAGCAAAAACAATAATCCACAACACATACACAGCAAAGTGGAAGAAACAAATGGAAGAGGAATACAAACATGATGCAATACATCTCCTCCAAAGATATCAACAGACCACAATATTTCGCCTTAGAACAGGCCACTGCAGACTGTTGGGTCACCTTTACCGATTGAGGATCTCATACACAGATGAATGTCCATGTAGATCCGGAACCCAGACCCCGGAACTTATACTTCAGATTGCTCAACATACAAAGAGCAGAGACAGCAGACCTGGCCAGAGGATACAGACTTGAGGCAAAAATGGGGCAGCCGCTCTGACCTGGAGAAGACAGTGGACTTCGTCTTTACTACAGGCCTGACAATATAGCATAACCGCAGATGCTGAACGCAGAAGAAGAAGAAGATAGAAAATGCTGGAAGTTTGCTGCAACTGACATTTTGGTGTCTAGCGCAACTACATGATAATGATGGCAAAAACTGTCAAATGCACATGTTTCCCGTTAAGGAGTTGAAGGAAGGGATTTTGTAACTGTGTAAAAAAAAAAGGCCGCATGCTCTTGCTGTCGCTACGTAATGTACAGGGTTAGTTTGTTTGTTTTTATTTTACCCTCCGATAGAAAAAAACCTAGTCTCACCCGGGATCGAACTATGTTGACTCTGAACAAACGTTTTCAGAAGCTGTCAAATAGTGAAGCTATTTCATAAATTAACATAATGTACATGCACACATTGTTATATCGCAAACTTATCCGAGGATTCAGACAAGACTAAATCATTCTTGGCTATTTAATTTCACAAATTTTATTTAACATTTATCTCCCTTACATTACATGGTTTCATTATATATTTATCTCCCTTATACTAAATTAGTATTTGTACAATTTGTCACTTGTTTTTGTTATGTCCATTTCGTGAATGACTAAAATACAGTCATTTGTTCTTGTTGATAGTACATTTCGTGAATCACTAAAGTAACGTTACTTGTTCTTGTTGTAAGTCCATGTCGTGAATGACTAAAGTAACGTTACACTAAACAAAGTAACAATACACTAAACAAAACACTGTCTAACAATATACTAAGTTATACACTAAACAATACACTAAACAATGCACTAAACAAAACATAATCTAACAATACACTAAATAAAACATTTAACAATACACTAAACAATACACTAAACAACATACTAACAATACATTAAACAATATCTAACAATACACTAAACAAAACACTGTCTAACAATATACTAAGTTATACACTGAACAATACACTAAACAATACACTAAACAATACACTAAACAATACACTAAACAACATACTAACAATACATTAAACAATATCTCACAATACACTAAACAATACACTAAATAATACAATATTTAAAAATAACACTAAACAAATAACAATCTAACAATATAGTCATGCCAATGTTTAATGTTTCTAGACTTGGTAAAAGTTGTTTACTGCAGCAGCTCCCAGTTAGTGAAGGAGTTACAAACGTTACCAACCGCCTGCCTGGACAAGAGTTCACAGTAGACGAGCAATGTAGAATGATCTATGGAAATAGTTCGAATATGTGCAGGGTAAGTTACCACATGCTGTTTCATGGGTAGGGAAGCTGAGATCCATCCATCCGTCCGTCTGTCCGTCTGTCTGTATGTCTGTCTGTCTGTCTGCCTGCCTGCCTGTCTGCCTGCCTGCCTGTCTGTCTGTTAGTCTGCCTGTCTGCCTGCCTGCTTCTCTGTCTGTCTGCCTGCCTGTCGGTTTTTCTTTCTGCCTGTCTTTATGTCTGTCTATCTTTTTTGTCTGTCTGTCTATATATCTATATATTTATATATCTATCCATCAAGCCATCCATTAATCCATCCACTCAGACATCTATCTATCTTTCCATCCAGCCATCCATTAATCCATCCATCCAGCCTTCCATCCATCAAACTTGTTCTGTTTTCTGCTTTTCTTACACATCTCATTTCTCACATGATAAGCTTTCTCTCTTGCTCTTTTGTTAGTGTCCATGTCTGACACTGATAACACAATGTTGGTATGAAGATTGAATTGATGACGTGCTTTTTAGATTCCATTGGGATAGGTTTGTGTTTCAAGATTGATTTATGCTTATAATTTAACTAGTTTGACTTTTTAAATTTTTATCTGATTTCTCTATTAACTTCTTCCGTTGTCTGTAAATATGCTACCAAAATATTTAAATTCCTGTCCGTGTTTTCTACAAAATGGGTTAATGGCCAAATAAGGCTGAGACTCAATGTATTACATCATAATTTTGTTACAAGTTTCCTGTTATTTTATGTGTTCTGACAGGGCAAGGAGTTCCAATTACCCGCTGACATTTGTACCTCTATGTTCTGTTCAGACCCTACCACACCTGGAACTTGTTACTCACAAACGGCTATCATGGGTACCACATGTGGAAACGGCAAGGTATGAGTGTACTTGAGTGTTGGGGTACGTGTGTGTCTGGAAGTATATAGTGTTGAGGTGTGTGGGTGGAAGTATAGAGTGTTGATGTGTGTGGATGGAAGTATAGAGTGTTGAAGTGTGTGGGTGGAAGTATAGTGTGTTGAGGTGTGTGCGTGGAAGTATAGAGTGTTGAGGTGTGTGGATGGAAGTATAGAGTGTTTCGGTGTGTGGATGGAAGCACAGTGTGCACCAACTTTTACGTTGAAATAAACTAAAATTATGAACTTGTGCCGCCGAAGATGGATATGTCAAGCCATTGGCGCAATATAAAAATCGTCACAATGCATTTCCTTTCTCCGGACTAGATCCTGCTGGAAATCGAATATGATCATTGTCCTGCTGCAAGAGAGAACCAGCGGGAGTTTGAGAATGAACAAAGAAGAAGACGGATATGCTTATCATCTCTAGGAGAGACACGAGAATGATTGTTTGTATGTTATCATAAAACCTTCCTTTCAGATTGTTGGGCTTTCTTATTGTACGTACATACGCTAGCCCGCCGCCGGTAAAGACAAATGTACATAAAATAAACAAGCCTTAATTCGTTACGCTTTCGATTATTGTTGTGATTTTCATTGGCCACTATTTATATACTCGTAATAGCGTGCCAAAAATAGCCAAGGTCGACCAACATAATTTACGGAAATAATCAAAATCATCCTTTCGGGTAGTTTTTACTTTTTGTACAGAGGTCTTTTACTGGGTTATGGCTTGTCAATTCTTTAAGACGCTTGAATGATTGTTTTTATGTCATCCTGGAGCTTTTTATTTCACATTGTTGGAAGCTCTTATCTAAGACATTATATGATATGTGATTAGTTGAACTATATGATAGGCCTATGTGATTGGTTGAATTATATGATAGGCCTATGTGATTGGTTGAATTATATGATAGGCCTATGTGATTGGTTGAACTATTTGATAGGCCTATGTGATTGGTTGAATTATATGATAGGCCTATGTGATTGGTTGAATTATATGATAGGCCTATGTGATTGGTTGAATTATATGATAGGCCTATGTGATTGGTTGAATTATATGATAGGCCTATGTGATTGGTTGAATTATATGATAGGCCTATGTGATTGGTTGAATTATATGATAGGCCTATGTGATTGGTTGAATTATATGATAGGCCTATGTGATTGGTTGAATTATATGATAGGCCTATGTGATTGGTTGAATTATATGATAGGCCTATGTGATTGGTTGAATTATATGATAGGCCTATGTGATTGGTTGAATTATATGATAGGCCTATGTGACTATGTGATTGGTTGAACTATATGACAGGCCTATGTGACTATGTGATTGGTTGAACTATATGATAGGCCTATGTGACTATGTGATTGGTTGAACTATATGACAGGCCTATGTGACTATGTGATTGGTTGAACTATATGACAGGCCTATGTGATTGGTTGAACTATATGATAGGCCTATGTGACTATGTGATTGGTTGAACTATATGACAGGCCTATGTGACTATGTGATTGGTTGAACTATATGACAGGCCTATGTGATTGGTTGAACTATATGATAGGCCTATGTGACTATGTGATTGGTTGAACTATATGACAGGCCTATGTGATTGGTTGAACTATATGATAGGCCTATGTGACTATGTGATTGGTTGAACTATATGACAGGCCTATGTGACTATGTGATTGGTTGAACTATATGACAGGCCTATGTGACTATGTGATTGGTTGAACTATATGACAGGCCTATGTGATTAGTTGAACTATATGATAGGCCTATGTGACTATGTGATTGGTTGAACTATATGATAGGCCTATGTGATTAGTTGAACTATATGATAGGCCTATGTGACTATGTGATTGGTTGAACTATATGATAGGCCTATGTGATTAGTTGAACTATATGATAGGCCTATGTGACTATGTGATTAGTTGAACTATATGATAGGCCTATGTGATTAGTTGAACTATATGATAGGCCTATGTGATTAGTTGAACTATATGATAGGCCTATGTGACTATGTGATTGGTTGAACTATATGATAGGCCTATGTGATTAGTTGAACTATATGATAGGCCTATGTGATTAGTTGAACTATATGATAGGCCTATGTGACTATGTGATTAGTTGAACTATATGATAGGCCTATGTGATTAGTTGAACTATATGATAGGCCTATGTGACTATGTGATTAGTTGAACTATATGATAGGCCTATGTGACTATGTGATTAGTTGAACTATATGATATGTGATTGGTCGAAAATAATGAAGTTAAAGATAATTACGAATTGATATTCTTTATTTTCAGCTCTGCTTAAATGGAAAATGTGTGCAAGACTCGAGAGCACCTACACTCGATGGTAAGTGATCAGATACATATACTGGATATTCTACTCAAAGATACAGTAAAGTAGATACATATACTGGATATTCTACTCAAAGATACAGTAAAGTAGATACATATACTGGATGTTCTACTCAAAGATACAGTAAAGTAGATACATATACTGGATATTCTACTCAAAGATACAGTAAAGTAGATACATATACTGGATGTTCTACTCAAAGATACAGTAAAGTAGATACATATACTGGATATTCTACTCAAAGATACAGTAAAGTAGATACATATACTGGATATTCTACTCAAAGATACAGTAAAGTAGATACATATATTGGATGTTCTACTCAAAGATACAGTAAAGTAGATACATATACTGGATATTCTACTCAAAGATACAGTAAAGTAGATACATATACTGGATATGCTACTCAAAGATACAGTAAAGTAGATACATATACTGGATATTCTACTCAAAGATACAGTAAAGTAGATATATATACTGGATATTCTACTCAAAGATACAGTAAAGTAGATACATATACTGGAAGCTCTACTAAAAAATACTGTACGGCAATTTATTAACTTCATTCTTGTGCTGTGTGAACCTAAGCCATTATAAGATAAGTGATTCTATGGAAAAATGGTACAGGTAATTAAGAGTGATATGTGTTCTGTTTTCATCATCATCATCATCACACCCACAACACTTCAGTGTCGTAGGGGTGTGTGATTCTGGAAACATTAAAAGGAAAACTCTGTCATGCCTCCCTGTTTTCAATTCCTTGTTTAAGTATGGAGAATCTTAATCTTGTCCAGTCTTTATTAATGATCAATCCATACTTTCCTCCCACACCCTCTTCTTCTTTTACCCTCAACTGTTTCCTGTAGGATAGTTTTAGATAGGGAATCGTACTTCACCATATGGGCAAACCACACAAGTTTGTGATGTTTCATCGCTGCAATGAGATGCTCTTGTTGAACTGCAAGTGTTTATTTATTTTTATTTTCATACTTTTTGTTTCTATTGTTTTCAGCTCTGCTTGAATGGAAAGTGTGTGCATGATTCGATAACTTTTGCCTTAATCATATAGCCTTATAGCCTATATTATATGTAAAAAAAATGAATAGGGAGAACGAGAAATAAAAGAGACCTGTAGCACACAGTGACCTGTGGAGATATTGGTTCCTGGTTCGCTGCTTTGAAATAAGACTTAAAATTTCATTTGGTTAAATCCGTGCCCACTGTGTATTTGTTAGCCTGGTGAAGGCCTATTTTGTCGATACGTTGGTGTTATTAATAGACTGGTAATAAATTACGTCAACAATTGGGAGGGAAAATCCAAAAAAGTTATAAGTTATTGGCAAGGAGAAATGGGATCAACAAAAGTAAACGTCAACAATACTATTTGTATACACCAATTAAGTTGTTTTGAATTTGATGGAATTTTCTAAAATTCTTTAAAAATCATGCAATCGTGTTGTACATTTGATCAAAATTTCTTTTTTATAGTTGGAAGGGGGTGGGGATGAGGAACATTTCTTGCCATAATTAAGTAGCAAGGGGTCTCTGCATTCTTGACAACTGAAGACAAGGGAGGAAGGGGTGAAAAATCAATACAAATTTTGACGTAATGCTTTGACTGCCCTAATTTTATTCTATTAAAAATGTTTGAACTAACTGCGATATTATATCTTACACAGATAACTGCGTGTTTGGTGACATGCCAGGAATAGTGTTTGAGAATCGAACTTGCGCCGACTTTGTAAACAGGTTCAGTGGTTACTGCTATCAAAATGTGGTCAAAGACAGATGCTGCGCTTCGTGTCAGAAGGCTCATACAAAATTGGCTGGTAAGTTTTTCCTGCAAGCGGTTAGTTTTTAAAAATGTTCGTGTGGTCCATATCATGAAGGTCAAGGTTATCTGCTACTCTATGTGTGTACGTCAGTAGTTCACGTCATCAAGATGGCGACTGCCAGGAATTTCTGATCACTACCAAAATCAATGAACTATTATTTGCCGATGATCAAAGTCTGATATACAAAGATGAGGAAATTTTTCAAAAGCACATCAATGCATTGCTATTAGCATGTCAGAAGTACAACATGAAAATTAATGTAAAAAAAACCAGAAGTTATGAAAATTAGCAAATCTGCAACACCAATGGATATAACAATAGATATAATAACACCAAGGTGAAACAAGCCAAAGAATTTAAATATCTAGGCAGCATTTTTTTCCGAAGATGGAAGACTAGACAGAGAAATAGAAACAAGGTGCCAGAAAGCAAACACAGTGACTTACCAACTTTCACCATTACTTCTTCACCCAAAGATCAAGATGGGAATAAAAACACAGATAATATCTACAATTTTTATACCAACACTGTGCTACCAATGTCAAACACGGTCTTTAAGAGCATCGCAGCAGAGGAAAATCGTTACATGTTAAATAAAGTGTATGAGAAAAGCTGCAATAGTTACTAAACTAGATAAAATAAGAAATGAAGAAATTAGTAAAAGAGTTGGTACAATATCTTGTATTGGACATATTGAAAGACAGCAAGTAAAATTTCCAGTTTCTAATCAAGAATCAAGAATATAGTTTATATATTCTTTGTATGTAAGTAGTTTATATATTATTTGCATGTATATAGTCTCTATATTCGTTGCGTATAATTTATCATAATATATCCCTCGATCTAGGATGTGAGTACGGAGATATAGTGAGAGGCTGCAATACCAGATATTGTCAAGGAACTACAGTGGCAACACTGAAGCAGTGTTGTGGCACTTGTAACTATGGTACCACGCTGCCTTTAACCGAAAGACGAACATATATCTCCTCCAGCTTAAGACCAAGTACGAAGTCCAGTAGTTATACCACAGAAAGAAAAACCTCTCCTGTCATACGGACCACACAAAAAAGAGCAATTACTACGACACATACAACACAACGAAGAACCACTCCTTTCGTGCGGACCACGCAAGGAAGGACAACTTCAGCCACACTTCATAGTACTGGTAATGTATTCACTATTTGTCCTTCTTTTCCGTCTTTTCGCTTTATAACCCTTTATTCCAGAACACACTTCTGAATTGAAATACATGAGAAGTGTATTCACAAAACAACGGAAAATTACACACAGAGATTGAGACAAGATGTCAGAAAGTATACATAGTGGCATACCAGTTATCACCTTTACTGCTCAACACAAATATCGAAGTCTAGAGATATACGATAAACAGTATTTTTATGCCAACACTTTGCTATCAATGTGCGCTTACAGCATCCCAGCAATGGGCTTTTATGCACAATGCTCTAATGGGCTTTTTGAGGATCAATGCAAACTATCAATACAAAGAGATAGACTCACTGAACCATGATATATTGTAAATCTGATGTTGCCTGACTGTGTAATAATATACTGTGTTCTTCTTCTTCTTCAGCGTTCATTCTCAAACTCCCGTTGGATCTCTCTTGTAGCAGGACCATGGTCCTATTAGATTTCCAGCAGGATGTAGTCCAGAGAATGGAAATGCGTTGTGTCGCCGTTTTATTTGCGCCAATGGCCCAACACATCCGTCTTCGGCGGAATATACTGTGTTTATAAGTGGAATATGTCCTTGTTTCTTTTTTTGTTATTTCACATTAGTTTTATTATTTATTAGTTATAATAGTTACCAGTGGCAACAATGTGAGATGAAATGCTGACAGCAGCACAGCAAAGAAAACTTAACAACATGTGAGATGAAATTCCTGAGAAAAACAACAAGAGTGACCAAACTAGACAAAATGAGAAATGATGAAATCAGGAAAAGAATCGGTATAAGACCATGCATAGAATACATTGAGAAACAACAAATAAAATGATTTCGACACCTTATGATTGAATCATAACCAATACGCATGTGGTTGCGTCTGTGGGTCTCGCCAATGGCCCACTAGACATACCACTCATGCAACAGAAAACCTTAGTGGATGACATGCCGTTATATTGAGGTTATCTTCTTATAGAAGCTTCATGGCATGTCATCTAAACAATTATGCTTTTATTTTGTTGTTTAAATATTTTTTCATGTTTGCCTGAATATATTTATGCACCCTCTGTGGTTGGGAGGGAGCCAGAGATGTACTGCGCAGCACTGAGGAGGAGGAAACTGACATCACTGTTTTTCCTATGGCTGAGGTCCATCATAGAGGCACAGTGACTCAGGACGTGACAATCCTTTTGACTTGAACATTTGGTTGCAAGCCTGGAGCAATAGAGAAGTTCGGCATAACCAGTAGTCAATCGGTGGCGGGGAATGAGCACAGTGAACCCTATCTTGGCTACAGTGGCTAGGAGCAGTGCAAAGGTTGAAACCTAACTTCCTGGAGGTGTGATAGCTATTATCTGGCTCTCTCCCGGGGTGGGCCGAAAATCCACAGACTTCCCAGCAATATAATGCCATCTAATGGCATTAGGTCAAAGGGCATGAGCCCATGGACCGCTGGATCAGCAACCAACCAACCAACCAATCATAACCAACAACCAACAAGAACATATAACGTAAGAAGATACGGATACAAGTTGGCTACATCTAGCCATGGGAAACATCAACATGCTTGCCGTTCTTCATCTGTTAGAGGAAACTGAGCATCTATGTTTGCAATTACGTTAGTTCCTAACCAATTACGTTAGTGCCTAACCAATTACGTTAGTTCCTAACCAATTACGTTAGTTCCTAACCAATTACGTTAGTTCCTAACCAATTACGTTAGTTCCTAACCAATTACGTTAGTTCCTAACCAATTAAGTTAGTTCCTAACCAATTACGTTAGGGTTCCTAACCAATTACGTTAGTTCCTAACCAATTACGTTAGTTCCTAACCAATTACGTTAGTTCCTAACCAATTACTTTAGTTCCTAACCAATTACATTAGTTCCTAACCAATTACTTTAGTTCCTAACCAATTACGTTAGTTCCTAACCAATTACGTTAGTTCCTAACCAATTACGTTAGTTCCTAGCCAATTACGTTAGTTCCTAACCAATTACGAATTAAGTATATCCCTAATTACTACTTAGTATATATATATGTGATAAATTTTTTTTTAAATTTTCAACAGCTACAAGTTCATCTTGCGTGGATATACCAGGTGTTCGGATATACGGACTTACGTGCTCTAGTGTGGTAGGGTTATTACCATTCCTTTGTTCCAACAGTGACTTGTTGAATGCATGCTGCTTTACTTGCAAACAAAAGACTTCTGGAATCCAAGGCTAGACTACCACAAGATTATTAAAAAAAACGAGGAATTATCAATAACGCAGGACTCAAATATAATGATGGATACAAACTAATTTTGTATTTTGCGGCCATAATGCAGGCATTAATGACTGCCATGTTTGTTGGTGTTAAAATGTTTACAAATTGCATTCCAAATGAAATTTACTTGCTATTATATAATAAATTACATCGATTGCTTTGTGAGAGTGTTTTCAAACATTGCTACTATTTTAAATAGTTTATATCTCACAAGACATCTTACATCTTTCAACATATTCCATACATTCTTGGTCATTGCATCCCGAAAATTTCACAATTTAAAGTGTTCCTCTGTGTCTGAGGCGATATGGATGCGGGACATCGACAAAAGGTCAAGCTTTCATGACGGTGGTTAACGTGAAGTGTAGTGACCAGCTGGTAGGTACAGGAAACAGTTCTCTTGTACGCCTGGCCAACACTACTATCAATATGGTTATAGACGCCTATCTTTCAGTAAAGGTTGTTCATGGAGTTTTCATCATTCTTCTTAAAAACCACATCTTATTTACCTCCATCTTTTCTTGCGCACTTTTCTTCACTGTCCATGTTTCACTTCCATAAAGAAAGATTGACGCATTATAACACCATAGCACTCATACTCGTGTAGCATGTGCATTAATATTACTCCATTGCATAGAATGTTTCTCATGGTTCTCATGTTGATTTGGCTTGTGCTATCCAGTTATTGATCTCATTGGAGCACCTGCCATCTGATGTTAAAATGGTGCCAAGATACTTGACATTATCCTCCTGATTTAATTTTCGTTTGCAGTGTGCCTCAAGATTATAGGTTTGAACTCGGACCGCGATGCTTAGTTTGTGTGTGTGCTTGTATAACGTTTTGCGTCTTGAAAACAGTCATTTAGCAATAAGAAGAACAATTCGTTGAATATTTTTTCAGGGATGGGAACTTTTCAAGCAATCATATCACAGCAACGGGAGATTTTTGTTTCAAGCAATCATATCACAGCAAACGGGATATTTTTGTTTGCTTAGTTCTCTTTTTTCTTCCATATCTTTAAACGTATCATTTCTGGACAATGCTGCTACCGCACGCAGTTCTGCTTCCAGACATCCCGAGTTTCGGCCGTGTTTTCTCAGTTTTTGGATTCAATGGGGATGTCTTCCATTGAGAATTTACAGATAGCTTAGTGTGTAAATGTATTATTTTCTGAGGTTGATCAGTTGAACTATTCTGTTATCTGCTCTGGGAGATAATCACTCTAGGCAGATTTCTACTAAGTAGAGAGAAAGAGAGAGAGAGAGAGAAAGAGAGAGAGAGAGAGAAAGAGAGAGAAAGAGAGAGAGAAAGAGAGAGAAAAAAGAGAGAGAGAAAAAGAGAAAGTGAGAGAAAGAGAGAGAGAAAGAGAGAGAAAGAGAGAGAGAAAGAGAGAGAGAAAGAGAAAGAGAGAGAGAGAGAGAAAGAGAAAGAGAGAAAGAGAAAGAGAGAGAGAAAGAGAGAGAGTAAAAGATAGAGAGAAAGAGAGAGAGAAAGAAAGAGAGAGAGAGAGAGAAAAAGAGAGAGAGAAAGAGAGAGAAAAAGAGAGAGAAAGAGAGAGAAAGAGAGAAAAAAGAGAGAGAGAAAAAGAGAGAAAGAGAGAGAGAAAGAGAGAGAGAGTAAAAGAGAGAGAGAAAGAGAAAGAGAAAGAGAGAGAGAAAGAGAGAGAGAAAGAGAAAGAGAAAGAGAAAGAGAGAGATAGAGAGATAGAGACGGTTCACATACTAGGATACTGGGAGATCTACGAACAATTACATCATTCATCATCATCTTTTTGAGTTCTGTGTATGTTCTCAGGCTCTTGAAGAATATATGGATGCAGTTCTCAGGCTCTTGAAGAATATATGGATGCAGTTCTCAGGCTCTTGAAGAATATATGGATGCAGTTCTCAGGCTCTTGAAGAATATATGGATGCAGTTCTAAGGCTCTTGAAGAATATATGGATGCAGTTCGGAAAACATAATGCGTTATCGTGGTTTACAGCTTAGTTGTCGCTATTGACCTGATAGGACCGATTTAAATTTCAAGATAATAATTAAAAAAATAGATAATATCTACAATTTTTATACCCAAAGATCAAGAAGAAATTTTTATTTAAAAGGCATCTCTACAATTTGTTTAACATGTCATACAAAGTATTTAACAGCCTCGCAGCAGAGGAAAATAGTTACATATGAAATGAAGTGTCTGAGAAATACTGAAATATTTACAAAACTCGATAAAATAAGAAATGAAGAAATTAGGAAAATAGTTGGTATAATATCATGTATCGAACATATTGAGAGACAGCAAGTAAAATGGTTCGGTCACCTTATGAGAATGAAGCCAAACCAAATACCAATAAGAGCATATAGCAAAAGAGTATCCGGGCGTAAAGTCAAAGGTAGACCAAGAAAACGGTGGATAGAAAACATCAAGATAGCCTTGGATATACATAGACTAAATGTAACCTCGGCTAAACATCTGGCTTTGGAAGGACATCTTAAGTTCCCATCCCACGCTTAACGGCAAATGTGAATACAATCAACCATCATTCACCTGGGGACAGACAATAGACATCCGACTTCTGCATTGATTTCTGAGTCACCTTGAATGACTATAACATACAGCTGCTAACTTCACCACCAAAAATACCTTAGTTGCCTCTTACGACATACTTTTCAAACAAAGGTGTGACTACTCCTTGATTCTCTTGCTGGCACCAGCAAAACGTAGGTAGAGATTCTTCTTCTTCTTCTTTCGTTCACTTGAAACATGTCTATATCTGTAATTCTGATTCCTTAATAAAACTCACTGTCTTTTGTAGTTCATACAGTGTCCCATAGAGTTTTGATTCCAGTGTTGTTTCCTCTGGCCAATATGTCTGCCTCAGCATTTCATGCTCAGAACACTCTTGAAGTATATGTTTGGCACTCTGTGCTGCCTGTCCACATGTACACATGGCTGTGTTGCCAATCTTGAACTTTGTATACATGTGACTGCGGAGTCGGTTGTGTCCTGTTCTGATACGTAGAATTATAACTTGTTCTGGTCTGTTCATAATATGATAGTCATCATGTGTTGGTGTTTGTGGCTTTCTTATTGACTTGATCATCTGTTTTTTCTGATGGTAGGTGATTGGTATATCTGGTTGGTCTTCGGCAGCACCTTCCTTAGCCAGTTGGTCTGCTTTTTCATTTCCTGGTATTCCACAGTGAGAGGGTATCCACTGCATGGTTACCCTATACTGGTAAGACAATTCGCTAAGTAGTTTTTTCAAGTCTGTTAGTTTTTCAGACTGGAGAGCTTGAAGCACTGACCTTGCATCTGTCAGGAATACCACAGGCTGTAGGTCAGAGTTGGAGTTCAGCAGTTTTTTAGCTGCCACACTAATTGCCTGGATTTCTGCATCATACTTATTGCAGAATTTTCCTGTCTGTGTTCTGATTGTATCTCTAGGCTTGTGTGGATATTCTATATATACACCTGCACCTCCATTCCTCACGGCATTCTGTGCTGACCCATCTGTGTATACTCTGACCCATATATCTTGTGGATATTCCTCATCCAGGAAACTGAGTGTGACTGTCCTTCGCTGCACACTGTTCTGTTCGTCCTCGCTTAGTATTCCTTTCACATGGGTCTGAATGTATATTGGCATTCCATGCCTTTCACTCCATGGGGTTTGTTCTGGTACAGGCCTTAATGGGCTGTCAACTTCAGGTAGGTCTGTAAGTTGTCTGCGGAGTCGTTTAGCTTGATGGATAAAGCTGCTTCTTTTCAATCGTCCCATTGCTAGATTTTGGAATCTTTCCTTCATTGGATGACTTGGCATACACTGAAACTTTTCTGCTTGAATTAGTACTTTTGTGTCTCTGCGTTCGCCAAGTGTTTGCATTCTTCCCATTTTCTGCATCTCTGCTATGGGAGTTGATTTCATTGCTCCCAACATTATTCTAAGTGCCTGGTTTTGCACTTTATCTAGATCTTGTAATGTGGTGTTTGATGCGGGACACCACGCAGCTGAACCATATTCCAGGTGTGGTCTTATGCCTTGCTGGTAAACTTTACTTAGTATATTTCCACTGGCTCCCCATGTGGTTCCACTTAGTTTTCTCAGGATAGCTAGCTTCCTCCTGGCTTTTGTTGTTGCTTTGTTTATGTGCTGCTTCCATGTCAGCTTATCATCAAAAGTAACTCCGAGGTATGTGGGTTGTTTGTCTTCTTTCAAGAGCTCTCCATCTATCTTGATATGACCAGCTTTTTGTTTTGGTGAGAGAGTAAAGAGTGTAGTGCTGCACTTATCTGTGTTAATGCTGACGCACCATCTATTTGCCCATAAGGTTAGGGCATCGATAGCTCTTTGTATTTGTTTAGTGGCCACTGTTGCATGTTCTTCCGTGCACCAGATCACCAGGTCGTCAGCATACATTGCCACTTTGATCCCGTGTGGTAGTTCAGCAACTAGGTCATTGATGTAAACCAAGAAAAGTGTGGGTGACAGGACTCCTCCCTGTGGGACTCCATGACGCAGTAGAACTTTCTTGCTCTTGCGACCATCTAATTGTACCCTGGCTCTTCTATTATGCAGGTATGCTTTTACCCATTTATACATTCTTGAGCTAACCCTGCAATTTCGCAATTTCTTTAGGAGCCCTTCTTTCCAGACCTTATCAAATGCTTTCCTGAGGTATATCCATGCTGCTAGTACCAGTTTCTTATCTTGGAAGGCATCCTCAATCTCTTGGGAGAGGTAGGTTGCCTGATCTTCAGTAGAGTAGCACTGTCTGAAACCTGCTTGCTGTGATACCAGAAGGTTTTCACTTTCAAGGTACCACTGCATCCTAAGATTGATAATGCGTTCCATTGTTTTACATAGACAGCTTGTGAGGCTGATGGGCCTGTAGTTGGAGACTGTGTTGCCATCTTTTCCTGATTTGAGGAGTGGTATCATTATTGCTTCTCTCCACGCCTGTGGTACATTACCTGTGGACCAGCTTGTGTTAAAGATCTGCAGTAGCTTTGCTCTTGCTGCAATTCCCAGGTTTCTAATCATTTCATTGGACACTCCATCAGCTCCAGGGGACTTTTTCATTTTCAATTTGGATATTGCATGCTCCAGTTCTCTCATTGTGATTGGTGCCTCCATGACTTCAGGTATAGGTTCACCTTGTCCAATGTTTTGCTGGTTCTCTCGAACCTCCTGTTGTTTGTCTGGGCTTACTTTGATGTTATTGTCTTCTGCAAAGGAATCTGCAAAGTAATCAGCTGCATGTTTACCTGTTAAAATGTTTCTATCTTTATAAAGTGTGATCCTGGTATTTCTCCCTGTACCTTCATCATTTAGTTGTTTTACAAGTTTCCATAATTTCCTAGTATCTCTTTCTAGGTTCAGCGACTCTGTTTTTTCTTTCCAGCTGCTCCGTCTGGCTTGTAACTTGGCTCTTTGAAATTTAGCCTTTGTTTGCTGATATTTGTTGTGATGTTCTTGGCTAGGTCTGTTCTCAGCCTGCTGTCTAGATGTTTCCATCTCATTTTGCAGCTTTTCCAGTTCATCATTCCAGTAGGGTTTGTAGTTTTTGCGTGCCCCCCTGGGTATGGTTTTACTAGCAGCATGTAGTATACATCTATTAAATTCTCTCACTGCTCTATTGATGTCTTTGTCCAAGTTCATGTCCTTAGCTAGAACACTGGTTAAATGCTGGTACATTTTCCAGTCTGCCCTTTTATAGTTCCACCTAGTGAGCGTGCTGCTGTCCTTGGTAAATTCATTGTGGATTTCCAGAAATACTGGTCTGTGGTCACTACCTCCAAGCTGCTTTCCAACAACACGTGTGATGTTCCATTCCAAGCCTGGTGAGTGGAATGCTAGGTCTGGTGTAGAGGTGGTGTGCCATGCTCTCGAGTAGAAGGTTGGCGAGTCTGCTGGCTGGTTAATAAGGATGAGATTATTTTCATCCTGCCAGCTCTCAAGTTCCTCACCTCTCTTGTCGATATGATCGTAGCCCCAGCTCTGAGAGTGGCTGTTGAAGTCACCACACACCATAAGTCTCTCTTTGTCTGGAATTGTGTCTAGTGCCAATGGTTTATCATTTGGGCAGTAGTAGTTCAGGAGATGGAATTCTGCACTGTCTGTTTTTAGGTGGAGCATCTGGTATTCTGCCCCTTCCATATATACTTCCAGCTGACATGCGCTGATATTGTTTTTAACAAGTGTCAGAATTCCACCCTTTCGCCTGTCCTTTCGGTCAGATCGGTAGCACTGGTAGCCTCTGATTTTGAAGGCTATGTCGCTGCTGAGGTGTGTTTCTTGGATACAGCATATGTTAACTTGTTCTTCACTGAGGACATTTTCAAGTTCCAATTTTTTGCTGTATCCGTCTTTTTTACTGTTGACACCCTCAGCATTCCAGTGCATTATTTTTATTGGTCGTTTGTTTGTTTGGCCAGTAGCTCTATTCCCTTGCCTCCTGGCTCCTCGGGGCAATTGAGAAGGACTTCCAGTAACTGAGGTTGGGCCCTTTCGAGGTATAGGGCCCGGCACCGTCCCTGCCTGAACGTCCGCCACAGGGCAGGCACCATAACTATTTATAGATGTAGACATGTTTCCATTGTGTTTTGTGCGTGGCATCCTGATTATCTGTGCGCCTTTTGGCTGGATGCCTCCGTCTTCAGCACTCTGCTTACTAGGGCAGGACTATGGTCCTGCTCGAGTGGGACTGCCCGACCAGTCTTAGTTTCCAGCCCCTGATGGCTGAACTAAGCCCCATCACCTCTGCACGGTGCTGGTCTCGATGGAGGTAGGTAGAGATAATAAAGGATACAATTAAGACAAATATAGGGGTGTCAAATTAATAACTCGCCCGTGTGTTGCCGGAACCCCAGAGGTGGGCAATGAATAGAAACACTGTTTGCCTTCCATACACGTCGTAAGAGGCGACTTAGGAAGTTATGGGATGGAGTTGATTGTCACATCCCATATAGGATCAGTGACTTGAAGCCATGTTGAAGTCGGATGTGTCCGGCTGAAAGGCGCAGATATCGCAGCAAATGTGTAAACCATGATACAACGTATTCTGTTCTCCGGACTACATCCTGCTAATCTACAGGAGTTTGAGAACGAACGCAGAAGAAGAAATAAATAATTACGTTATGAAAATATTGCTGTTCAAACGTTTGTATACTATCTAAGAACAATTAGGCAAATTTGTATACCCCGCCTGCAACTTATACTGCTATTGTGTGTTTTATTTTGGGTAGTTTTCACATTACAGTTCTATTCACAAAAGATGTTGTAAATATCCGCCACAGTTTATTTATACTCTGTTCATTCTAAGAATGAAATAGGTCAGTGTTTCTGATTGGTTGATGGACGCCAAACGCATAAATCGAATGTTAAGTAAAGTGCGCAATAATATAGTTCATTAGATCATAATTCCGTTGTTAATTTAACTCTATTATTGCTAAGTGAAACATGTCTATCACAACAGTAATGTATGTTTTAAAATAAGTTTTCATATAATATATCTTTACCATCTCATAATAAATTATCATACCTACTGTTATATCGTTGTGCAGCTACAGAGAGGTCAGGTGGCAACCATTCTAGTTCCTTACACAATGTAAAAAGTTATGAATAATTAATTATGTTATTGCTTTTAAATGTCATTAGCTGTGGAAAATCACATGTTGTCGTGGAGTAATGTATGGGTGTGTTTTGACCCACTTCAATCCTAGAATGAACAGAGTTTATTAGGAGATAAAATACTGAAACATCTGCATATAGCAGTGATATTCTGAAGTATAGCTAAATGGAGTTCGGACCATGACGTAAAAATGACGTTGCGTTTGACTTCATCTTCTTCTTCTGCGTTCAGCATGTGGTCATGTTTACCGTCAGACCTGTCATCAAGACGAAGTCCACTGTCTTCTCTAGGTCAGAGCGGCTTCCCCATAGCTTTTACCTCAATTCAAATCAGTTCCATGTCACTGAATGGACACCCTGTATTTATGTACTCCTATGGACACCAAACGGGAGAAAAAAATAGTCATGCATGTCATCAGTGCCGGATTTACCTATAAGCTAAACAAGCTATAGCTTAAGACACCCACTTTTTGAGGGGCCCACACATTTTTTTATTACACTATCTATAAATTCTTAATCGTTAAAAGGCCCCATATCTCAGATAGCTTAGGGCCCCATATCTCAGATAGCGTAGGTTCCCTTATCTCAGATAGCTTAGGGCCCCATATCTCAGATAGCGTAGGTTCCCTTATCTCAGATAGCTTAGGGCCCCATATCTCAGATAGCGTAGGTTCCCATATCTCAGATAGCATAGGTTCCCATATCTCAGATAGCATAGGTTCCCATATCTCAGATAGCATAGGTTCCCATATCTCAGATAGCGTAGGTTCCCATATCTCAGATAGCGTAGGTTCCCATATCTCAGATAGCGTAGGTTCCCATATCTCAGATAGCGTAGGTTCCCATATCTCAGATAGCGTAGGTTCCCATATCTCAGATAGCGTAGGTTCCCATATCTCAGATAGCATAGGTTCCCATATCTCAGATAGCGTAGGTTCCCATATCTCAGATAGCGTAGGTTCCCATATCTCAGATAGCATAGGTTCCATATCTCAGATAGCTTAGGGCCCCATATCTCAGATAGCATAGGTTCCATATCTCAGATAGCATAGGTTCCATATCTCAGATAGCTTAGGGCCCCATATCTCAGATAGCATAGGTTCCATATCTCAGATAGCATAGGTTCCCATATCTCAGATAGCGTAGGTTCCCATATCTCAGATAGCGTAGGTTCCCATATCTCAGATAGCATAGGTTCCATATCTCAGATAGCGTAGGTTCCCATATCTCAGATAGCGTAGGTTCCCATATCTCAGATAGCGTAGGTTCCCATATCTCAGATAGCGTAGGTTCCCATATCTCAGATAGCGTAGGTTCCCATATCTCAGATAGCATAGGTTCCATATCTCAGATAGCTTAGGGCCCCATATCTCAGATAGCATAGGTTCCATATCTCAGATAGCATAGGTTCCATATCTCAGATAGCTTAGGGCCCCATATCTCAGATAGCATAGGTTCCATATCTCAGATAGCATAGGTTCCCATATCTCAGATAGCGTAGGGCCCCATATCTCAGATAGCATAGGTTCCATATCTCAGATAGCGTAGGTTCCCATATCTCAGATAGCGTAGGTTCCCATATCTCAGATAGCGTAGGTTCCCATATCTCAGATAGCGTAGGTTCCCATATCTCAGATAGCTTAGGGCCCCATATCTCAGATAGCGTAGGTTCCCATATCTCAGATAGCATAGGTTCCCATATCTCAGATAGCGTAGGGCCCCATATCTCAGATAGCTTAGGGCCCCATATCTCAGATAGCGTAGGTTCCCATATCTCAGAAAGCATAGGTTCCATATCTCAGATAGCTTAGGGCCCCATATCTCAGATAGCTTAGGGCCCCATATCTCAGATAGCGTAGGTTCCCATATCTCAGAAAGCATAGGTTCCATATCTCAGATAGCTTAGGGCCCCATATCTCAGATAGCATAGGTTCCATATCTCAGATAGCGTAGGGCCCCATATCTCAGATAGCGTAGGTTCCCATATCTCAGATAGCATAGGTTCCCATATCTCAGATAGCGTAGGGCCCCATATCTCAGATAGCGTAGGTTCCCATATCTCAGATAGCGTAGGTTCCCATATCTCAGATAGCATAGGTTCCCATATCTCAGATAGCGTAGGTTCCCATATCTCAGATAGCGTAGGGCCCCATATCTCAGATAGCGTAGGTTCCCATATCTCAGATAGCGTAGGTTCCCATATCTCAGATAGCATAGGTTCCCATATCTCAGATAGCGTAGGTTCCCATATCTCAGAAAGCATAGGGCCCCATATCTCAGATAGCGTAGGTTCCCATATCTCAGATAGCATAGGTTCCCATATCTCAGATAGCGTAGGGCCCCATATCTCAGATAGCGTAGGTTCCCATATCTCAGATAGCGTAGGTTCCCATATCTCAGATAGCGTAGGGCCCCATATCTCAGATAGCTTAGGACCCTATCAAGTCTAAATCCGGCCCTGCCTGTCATAAGGGGTGAAATTGATTGTCATTTCCCATAAAGGGTGAAAGTTATCCGAATACATTCTGTGAAATCGGATATATCATGCCAAAAGGCACATTAATCGCAGTCAGGCTGTAAACCAGGATTCCACACAATATTCTGTTAGAACTTCATCCTGCGAATCTGCAGGCGATTGAGAACAAAAGCAAAAGAAAATAAGTATTTTAATGTGGTACGGCGGTCAGCATCCTAGTCAGATCTTTTTTTTTTACTGCAGAAAACGATGCGTTTGCTAAAAAAAAACAACAATAACTTAGGAGTACGGCATATCCCTGCCTATCCCCAGTAGAAAAAACCTCACTGATCCTAGTATACATTCATTAAGATAAAACTGTCAAAAAAAAGCTGTCAATACTGCATTTTACCAGTTCAGGCGTTGCAGGGAGGGGATTGAATAGCTGAACATAAGCGAATTCATAATTTATTGAAATGAATTCCACCATAATTTATATTATGTACATGATTTTGTATGTTCCGTAATTTAGTCTTGTATGTATATTTTGTTCACATGATTGCATTGACAATGTAATTGTACTCGTATTTATAATCCAGTTTATTGATGAGAATGAAAATATTTATTAAAAACAAATAATAAACAAAATAATCCCGTAATTAACATATGTGATATGTTTGTGATATGTTTGTGATATGTTTGTGATATGTTTGTGATATGTTTGTGATGTATATTTGTTATGTGACTTATTAATTTTATGAAACACAGGGACAAAAACAAGCTTACTCTCCACAACAACTTACCAGTATGGCAATTAATAATATAGGCATGGCAAACATATGGGCCATAGCAGGCGATAATGACAACAGTTTCAGACTTGTATTGTTGCATCTCTCTCTCTCTCTCTCTCTCTCTCTCTCTCTCTCTCTCTCTGATATGTGCAGCCGACTATCGCAAGTGATAATGACAACAGTTTCAGACTTGTATTGTTGCATCTCTCTCTCTCTCTCTCTCTCTCTCTCTCTCTGGTATGTGCAGCCGTCTATCGCAAGTGATAATGACAACAGTTTCAGACTTGTATTGTTGCATCTCTCTCTCTCTCTCTCTCTCTCTCTCTCTGATATGTGCAGCCGTCTATCGCAAGTGATAATGACAACAGTTTCAGACTTGTATTGTTGCATCTCTCTCTCTCTCTCTCTCTCTCTCTCTGGTATGTGCAGCCGTCTATCGCAAGTGATAATGACAACAGTTTCAGACTTGTATTGTTGCATCTCTCTCTCTCTCTCTCTCTCTCTCTCTCTCTCTCTCTCTGGTATGTGCAGCCGTCTATCGCAAGTGATAATGACAACAGTTTCAGACTTGTATTGTTGCATCTCTCTCTCTCTCTCTCTCTCTCTCTGGTATGTGCAGCCGTCTATCGCAAGTGATAATGACAACAGTTTCAGACTTGTATTGTTGCATCTCTCTCTCTCTCTCTCTCTCTCTCTCTGGTAATGTGCAGCCGTCTATCGCAAGTGATAATGACAACAGTTTCAGACTTGTATTGTTGCATCTCTCTCTCTCTCTCTCTCTCTCTCTCTCTCTCTCTGGTATGTGCAGCCGTCTATCGCAAGTGATAATGACAACAGTTTCAGACTTGTATTGTTGCATCTCTCTCTCTCTCTCTCTCTCTCTGGTATGTGCAGCCGTCTATCGCAAGTGATAATGACAACAGTTTCAGACTTGTATTGTTGCATCTCTCTCTCTCTCTCTCTCTCTCTCTCTCTCTGGTATGTGCAGCCGTCTATCGCAAGTGATAATGACAACAGTTTCAGACTTGTATTGTTGCATCTCTCTCTCTCTCTCTCTCTCTCTCTCTCTCTCTCTCTCTCTCTCTGGTATGTGCAGCCGTCTATCGCAAGTGATAATGACAACAGTTTCAGACTTGTATTGTTGCATCTCTCTCTCTCTCTCTCTCTCTCTCTCTGGTATGTGCAGCCGTCTATCGCAAGTGATAATGACAACAGTTTCAGACTTGTATTGTTGCATCTCTCTCTCTCTCTCTCTCTCTCTCTCTCTCTCTCTGATATGTGCAGCTGTCTATCGCAAGTGATAATGACAACAGTTTCAGACTTGTATTGTTGCATCTCTCTCTCTCTCTCTCTCTCTCTCTCTCTGGTATGTGCAGCCGACTATCGCAAGTGATAATGACAACAGTTTCAGACTTGTATTGTTGCATCTCTCTCTCTCTCTCTCTCTCTCTCTCTCTCTCTCTGGTATGTGCAGCCGACTATCGCAAGTGATAATGACAACAGTTTCAGACTTGTATTGTTGCATCTCTCTCTCTCTCTCTCTCTCTCTCTCTCTCTCTCTCTCTCTCTGATATGTGCAGCCGTCTATCGCAAGTGATAATGACAACAGTTTCAGACTTGTATTGTTGCATCTCTCTCTCTCTCTCTCTCTCTCTCTCTCTCTCTCTCTGATATGTGCAGCCGTCTATCGCAAGTGATAATGACAACAGTTTCAGACTTGTATTGTTGCATCTCTCTCTCTCTCTCTCTCTCTCTCTCTGGTATGTGCAGCCGTCTATCGCAAGTGATAATGACAACAGTTTCATACTTGTATTGTTACATATTTCTGGTGTGTGCGGAGATGACTAAAAAGTCCAACCCTGACATAGAATCTGTTGTCACATTTGTGACAAAATGGTCTGGTTTTGACATCTGTGTAACATACCAGCCTGTCACCTTTCCTATTGTACTAAAAAATCAATATTTAAGTAAAGAAACAAATGATTAAGAGAATCTTTATAACAACACTATGCTTCCAATGTAAGACTTGGCAACTTATATCCACACTTTCCGCCGAAGACGGATGTGTCGGGCCATTGGCGCAAATAAAACGGCGACACAACGCATTTCCATTTTCTGGACTACATCCTGCTGGAAATCTAGCAGGACCATGATCCTGCTAGATCCAGTGGGAGTTTGAGAATGACCGCAGAAGAAGAAGAATATCCACACATAAGAGAAAGATCTAGACTTGCAAATTGAAATGTCTAAAAATTGTACTTACTGCGCAAAACTAAAATCCAACAGGTAGATCCAGGAAAAGGGTAACAAAGTTTTGCACTAACACTAGATAACACACATAAATCGACGTTTCGACCAAAAGGCCTTTATCAATACAGACAATTGAAACAAAATTAAAACATATAATAGAAAGCGAACAGCAATAACATCGACGGTCACATAGGTAAGGGTAGTCTGGATTGACTATCTTGATCAATAGTAAAGAGTTTTGTGAAGGTAGAGTATAGTCACGGACAGTACTGCTGAGTTAGTTGTCTGAGACTTGTATTATAGAATGTAGAATTTAGATTCTAGATAATAGGTCTACAAATACACAGATGAGTTAGGGGAAGAAAGAATGCTTGCTAGGAAATATCCAACAGTTTCAAAGATACGTTTTATATATCACCATTTTAATAAATATTCTGATGTCATAAATTGTGTATTATGTGGGATTGGGAGGGGGCATATTAGGCTACTGGAAATCCCCCCCCCCCGGAGAGAAGGAGATAACCCACAAAGGGGGGGGGGGGAGTTGTCAGTAATAATGAGATACTTTTTTCCAACAAACGTAGCTTATACCAATCTTTTTTCCTATAAACTTTTTTCCTAGAAATAAATCACTGTATAGGATCTATATATATATATATATATATTCATTCATTTTCCTTTTTCGCTGAAGTTAGAGCATAGTGCAGAGGTCAGACCTCTCCAATTATGACTGTTCAAAGCTATTCTGTGCAGTTCTTGAATAGTATGAATATTGATTGTTTTACTTTCTCTAAGTATTGTTCTTCTGAGTGTTTCTTTTGGTCTACCCCTTGCTCTTTTGCCTGTAGGTATCCATTCAAGAGATTGGTGGCGTGTTCTGTTGATTTGTGCAGCAGAAGTCAGTTCATTACAATTCTTTTTCATTCAAACGAATTATATATATATATATATATATATATATATATATATATATATATATATATATATATATATATATATATATATATATATATATATATATATATATATATATATATATATATATGCAGTATGTATAATCCTTCCAGAACGTTGTCTTCTGGATATATATACATAATCCTTGGATATATTTGGATATATATACCAAAAATATATGTTGGATTACATGATTCATAGGGCCAGTGGCGTACCTACGGTAATTGCTACCAGGTGTGGTGAATAGATTGATTCCCCCCTCCCCCCCCCCCCCCGCCGCCCAATATAGATTGTAAAATAATTCCGCGTAAAATTGTACAAATTTGTTATTATTATCGATTTTATCCACATTTAAAAAAGATATAAATAAATATTTAAATTGAAAATTACAAATTCACTTAACGAGCTTTGTGGCTAGCGAAGTCATTAATGACTGTGTCGAAGCTCACATCATTGACAAGCTCATGTTCGATTGACATAATTGCGAGGTTGTTTAATCTCAAGTTGCTCATAGTTGACCTGAGATAGTTTTTGATTAATTTTAGTTTAGAGAAACTTCTTTCACATGTAGCTATACTAACTCCTAGTGTTAGGAACATACACAGTAAGATGACAATGATGGGTACTGAATGAGAAAGCTGATGTTTCTGAATGAAGTCAAGTAATTCCATAGGCCCGTGGTCCTTTAAGTTCAAGGTCAAAGATGCTGCGACAAAATTCATTAGTCGCTTTCTCTCGAGTAAAAATTCATCCTTGTCGATGTCATCATCAGGAGCGTTGTGAAGATCAATGTCGACTCGATCGTCTAATAGTTCCTTTGGAGAAAGAAAGCCAAACTTGTCAGCAACCTCATGCAGTTGTGCAAATCTTTTTGAACTCTTCTGATTCACTATGTCCATGGAAGCGCATATTTCCAACCAAAGTTCATTTCTGTAGCTTAACCCGGCATCGGTGGCTTCTTCTCCAGTCACCTTCTTTTTATGTCGCATCCACCGCTGTGGCTCCGTAGGGATTCCAAGTTCAGAGCACACCAACTGCGCATAGCTAAAACTCGATTTGGCTATTTTTTTCCCTCGAAGTTGTGAGGAATTCACTCAAAGCATTCATTTTTGCTGCACAATCCAGAACGCTAGAGCCCTTCTTCTGCATATATGCATGCGCGTCATTTATTTCCGTTAAAACTGGAGCCAAGAACAGAACCATAGATACGCCAAGAACATGTATGACTGCATCACCACCAGCAAGCTGTCAGCCGTGGATCTCGTTTCCAACTTTCTCAGTTAAAATTTCAAGTGTTTCCAGAATCTTCAGAAAGTGGTTTTTAACCATTAGGACCACTTCGCCTCTCGCGCTCCAGCGTGTTTCGGCTAATCGTTTGAAACTCATTCCACTAGTTTTCATCAGCACTTCACAACGTTGAGTGAAATTTGTGAAGAAGGTATGCAAACGATCCAGCATGCCGAAGAAGGTCACATAATTTATTCTTCTCGTGCCGCATGGATCCCAGCTAGGTTTGAACTATGGTTCGAACAGGCAATATGCTGGGCTTTTGAATTTATATCGCAAATCCGTTTCTGAACTCCCGAATGTTTCCCTTTCATCACAACAGCGTTATCGTACCCTTGACATCGGCAGTCCATGATGTCGAGGTAGTCCGCCTCTAGCTTCTTCAAAATCATTATTGCAATTGCGGCAGCATTTTTTTTGTGTGTCAATAAAGTTGATAAAAGACTCTTCTACAGACACACGATGGCCAAATTTGATTAACAAGAAAAAAAATATGATTTTTTAAACGGTGCAGGCCATTAACTTTGGCACCGCAAAGACACTTAAACCCCATTTCAAAGTTTTCATTATTTTGAGGGGCATTCCGATGTCCCTCAAGTCTTGATTCCCGGTGCGACCGCACCCCCGCGGTACGTCTCTGCATAGGGCTACATAATACACAGAAAATGTGTACAAGAATATCTCCCTTCAACACCCGACCATATGTGCTACAACATCCTGCAACGTACATTCTACAACCACTAACAGTTCACTTTATGACGCATAACATTGGTGTCTCATCATCCTGAATTTCGAGGTTAGTCATAATGCGATTACATTCACGAAAAGCTTTGATTTTCTCTATTTAAGATATGTATCCTGCATTGTTTTCTGCTTAACACACTTAATAAGTGTGGTAATTTCCCACAAATTAATTATGATATAGTTTGTACCATTGAAGAAAAATAGTCCATATTAGGATAAAGACCAGGTCATAGAATCAACCAATCGCATTGCTCGTTAAACCGGTGTTTGAGAGGTCATAAATAGACAGTCTGATCACGTGATCCAAGACTCTCTTCAGCAATTGTGACAAAATGGCGAACAGAAACACGACTAACATAACACCGGATCAATTGGCTGTGTTAAAGGACATGTTTGATACAGTAAGTTTATTTATTTCATATTAGATCGTATGTTTTTGTAAATTATATGTATCGTAGTTCTAGTGTTATCGTTGAACGAGGAAAGGAGAATTCGCCAGGACCTGTGTGTCAGTGTGTGTACATTTTTGTTGTGTACTCTCATGTGTACCCTAGTTAATCATGTTCTCTCTACTACTGGTACGCCTGTAATAAAGTGTATTCTGAGCGGATACAGCTTCAGTTTGTCCTGAGACATACATTCAGGGTTCGCGTAATCATAAACAAATAATGGGTAAATATTAAGGAAAAATATTGTATTATTGTGTTTATTTATTAAAAGTGTACTGCTAGAGTAGAATCTGAATATCATTTGTATTTTTGAATACGTGCCAGAATAGACCTTATATATTAACTATATGATCTGGTTCAGTTTAAATTTATAATTTTGTTTCATGCATGACTGACTTTTTACGGACACCCGATCCTTTAGGACAGTAGGCCAATGAAATATTATATTGGAACCCGTGTACTGTAAAGTATCAGTTTCATGCATGATGCACCCAGTACCCGTTCACCATCAACATAGATAATATAAACTTAATAAACTGTAAATTATGTCTGTATTTTATGTGTTAGGGCTATGCTATTAAAGTATTTTAACATCCAGTAAAGCTAGACAGAAAATCTTTCTATAATTTCCACTTGTATCGTCTGTTAAGCGTCCTGGGAGGCGGCGGTGGTGTTGGAGTTGTCTGTCTTGGGTCATTTTTGTCGCACTGGTCATAATCAGCCCCTGTCTAAGGTTTCTTTGATTGTCTCCACCCTTCTAGTTCTGTCTCCACTCTTCTAGTTCATGGTCTTCCTTGTAGCCCGATCTTATGCTGCTGTATGGACAAAGTTGCATTGGGTTCGATCTCACGATGTGGCGAAACCACCTGGTTTGCTGTCTCATGTAGTCTTAACTTGATTGTCTTTATTTCTTTCTTGATGTCTTCAGCACGGTTTTTTTCTGAAGACATCGGGAAAGAAATACAAATTTTGTTTCATGCATGACAGACATCTGGTCCTTCAGGACATTGTGAAATATTGGAACCTGTGTATTTATTCCTTGATGATATACCAGATACACGTTCACCACCACCATTTAACCATCATTCACCACCATTTAACCAACATCACTCACCATCATTTAACCACCATTGTTCATCATCATTTATCCACCATCATTCACCACCATTTAACCACCATCATTCACCACCATTTAACCACCATCGTTCACCACCAATACTAGCATTTAATATAAATCATACAGAAACTAACAATGTGAATTATTAAGTGCTGCATCTACGTAATTTTGGGCCAAGTTTAGAAACAGTAATTATGTATGCCATGTACTTAAAATGTAGGAAAACCGACTTGCTACACAAACGATCATGTGGAAGGCAAATAGCAAAAGAAAAGTAGGTTAGCCTGCCCAAAAGAAACTTGAAGCAGAACAATCAACAGAGGAATGACAATATTCGGTATAAGTAATACACAAGAACTACAACAATTTATAACAAGGCAATCAACATAAGCAATATACAAGAACTACATCAACTTGCAAGAAGGCAATCAACGAAAACAATACAACAACTTGTAACAATGCAATCAACATAGAAAGAAATAACTACTGGGAAATGCACAATCTTTGGCCCAAAAAACACTAAATATCTAAGCTACATTTATGTATAGCTCAGAAACATGAATAATTAACAAACTAGAAGACGAAATTGATGCTTAATGGAAAGAGAAGAAAACAAACAAACAAGTTCTAATAGCATTGTGTATGAAAAAAGAACTATTAAAGGAAATAAAAATCAAGCAAATAAAATAGTTTGGACATATGAACATACCTTTTTGAAGACCTTGCATGAAAACAGAATTAAGAGGCAGCGAGGAAGTGGTAGACAGAGGCATAAGTGGGATGACAATATTACAAGATGGACAATAATATAGTCTGATATATCAGAGTGGACTACCAAGGCAAAAGACAGAGCATGTTAGAGATCCATTATGGTCAATCTCTGATGCAGAGACATCATTTGATGACGATTGGCAGGCGTTAGATAATTGATAGCACAGTAATTACATTCTACTGCTAGACAAGTACACAACATAGTTAGTTGACACACTGCTAGACAAGTACACAACAGATAGTTATTTGACACACTGCTAGACATGTACACAACACATAGTGAGTTGACACACTGCTAGACAAGTACACAACACATAGTGAGTTGACACACTGCTAGACAAGTACACAACACATAGTGAGTTGACACACTGCTAGACAAGTACACAACACATAGTGAGTTGACACACTGCTAGACAAGTACACAACACATAGTGAGTTGACACACTGCTAGACATGTACACAACACATAGTGAGTTGACACACTGACACAAGCTGAACATCCTAAGGTTAGTGTGTTCTGTGAGTGAATCGGTGGCAACACCTGCTAGTCTTCTGTTGAACTTGTGATAACATTCATGAATAATGTCATATAGTTGGCTTGCTACGAATATTAATTGGGTGTTACCTAGTTAGGCTAAATGCTACAGCAGTCATATGTTATGAGAGTTATAACATATAAATAACATGCTGCATAGAGTACTTTATGTGTCTGTAGTATGAAATAGACCTGAGATAAACATACAAAATAATGTCAATCAATACGCACAGCAGAAGTAAGGAAATATGGCAACACCCCATGACCAGACAATATCACATTAGAGGAATTAATAATTTAAATTGCTGAATGACGTAAAAAAAAAGTAAAGTAACCCATAGCATTTATTAATGCTGTAGGAGTGTGAGATGTTAGCTATCAGGGGCTCTGCAAATGAGGGAGGTAGCCATCTCTTCTCCCTCGCAGTCTTTACTTCCTGGAATAATCCGGCAGCCATTTAAGGCTGGGTCGACCCGGGAGCCGTTGCGATCTGAAAAATATTTACGCCTCAACTGGGAAATGAACCCAGGACCACTCATGCGAAGCCAGTGCGCTAACGTGGCTCCCACTGAATGACGTATTGAATAGCGGACACATACCTGATGACTTAATGAGATGCACTTTTATAGGCTTACCAAAGAAACCAGGGACCACCGAATGTTAAGAAGACGGTACAATCAGCCTCATGACATTAGCCAAATAACATTAATACTTCTCAGAATCACCAGGAAGAGAGTGAGAAACAGAATAAAAGCAGAAATAAATCCAGAGTAATATGGCTTCATAGAAGGCAAAGGTACCAACAATGCTATATATATTATGAGAACAATAATATAGAGGTTTAAGGAGGTAAAAACAGACCCGTACCTCTGTTTTATAGACAACACAAAAGCATTTGATAAAGTTAAACATAGTAGAGTTATACACATGCTAGAGAATTTGAACATCCACAGTAAGGATTTAAGAATCATCAAGAACATGTGCTGGCAGCAAACAGCAGCAATAAGTGTGAGAAATTAATTTGACAAGGAGTTATATAAAACAAATAAAACAAGGAGTTAGACAGGGATGTATACTTTCACCAGACCTGTTTTCGTTAAACAGTTAAAACATGAGTGCAATAGTTGATTGTCCCTGGAAAATCAGTGGGATGGCATAATTTAAGATATGCAGATGACACTGTTCTGATTGCTAAAGGAAGGAAGACCTTCAAGAATTAAGTAATGTAGTAGTCACAGAAAGTAAAGAGAAAGGTACTTCTTAAATATCAAGAAAACAGAAGTAATGGCTATTTCAAATAAACAAAATACCACACCTTGCAAGATCAAAGTGAATGATATAGTATTAAAACAGGTCCACCAATCAAGAATTAAGGTGCAATGATTACATCAGATGGAACAAGTTCAACAGAAATCAGAAGCAGAATAGTGCAGGCAAAAGAAACTTTCAGAAAAATGAAAAATATACTGTGTAATATGATCTTGTCATTAGAGGTGAGAAAGAGAGTTCTGCAGTGCTATATAACCCCTATACTAACATATGGGTGCGAGTCTTGGACAATAAACAAACTGGAAAATGGGAGATTGGAGGCAACAGAGATGTGGTTTTACAGAAGAATGCTGATAATACCATGAACTGCCAGAAAAACTAACGTGGAGGTGTTGAAAGTGTCAAATGCGACAGACCTTAATCAATAATATAAGAAGAAGACAGTCTTAATGTTTTGGCCACTTCAAGAGACAGCGAGATTTGGAGAACATAGTCACAACAGGCAAGATTGAAGGCAACAGAGACAGGATGACAATGTGAGAAAATATTAGACAATTTGACTACCTGGCACAATGATCTTGATACATAATACTGAAGATAGAGAGCCATGATCGTCTATGCCAACCGGCATGGCACCAGATGATGATGTGTATGAAATACCAAACACCGCACACTATTAGAGATAAGTTAGTGAGTGGAATGTTGTGATAATGAAGTATTCCCTTTAGCTGTGAGCAGGTAGCTCTTGACAGAACATAGGCTTCCTGATAAAGGAATAGGTCTTTCGTGGTTAAGTAATACCCACCGTACGTAGAAAACAGGTGATGAAGTTTTACTGCATGACGACTGACACACTATCACTATCAGAAGCTCACGTGAAATAATACAACTGAAAACAAGCAAAAGCATACAAATAACAATACACATGACATAATCAACGTTTCGACCAAAAGGCCTTTATCAAGATACACACAAAACATCAAAAGATGACAAATAGAAATGATCACAATACACAACTGTTTCCAACCGAAATATGGAAGTCACCTGTTTTCTACGTAAGTATTATTTTCATACAGTTTTACTAGCTGTATTGGAGCTGTGGTAGCACAGTGTTTTTAGTGGATGCTTTGCATATGAGTGGTCCTGGGTTCATTCCCCAGTTGAGGTGGAAATGTTTTTCAGATCGCTATGGCTCCCGGGTCGACCCAGCCTTAATTGGGTACCGGATTAATCCGGGAAGTAAAGACTGCGAGGGAGAGGAGATGGCTACCGCCCTCATTTGCAGAGTCTGTGAAATGTGAGATCGCTAACATCTCACACCCCTACGGCATTAATAAATGCTATGGGTTACTGTACTTTACTTTACTAGCAGTATTACCGTTTCTTTGTTAAGTAACCAAGTTGAAACCAGGACTTGTATACAATTTATTTTTCTCAAATGCATGTTAGGGATGTTTATAAATGCATGTTTAGTCTCCAAACAGAGGCATTTCATAGTGATAGTATCCCCAGGTACAGTATGGCCTTGTGGGAGTGTAGCATATAGTTTTGGGCCATCTATCTCTCCATATTGCTGTCAGATTTGATGACCCATCAAAGGACATATGACCCATTTCTTCTCTTGATTAGAAACTGGCTTCACAGCATGCAAGGCATTTCCATAAGTGCTCAACCCTCTGTTCCAGCAGCTATCCCAGTGTATGTAGACTCAGAGTCCCGGTCAGGTGTTTATTGCGCTATCTTCAGGACTTTCCAACAAATTTACTTCCCTCATCTCTAGATACTCCCATTTCTAACATTATCTGTATGTGTTCGTTCTCAGCCTCATTGACATCATCTTCATCTTGAAATGAATTATTCAGTAATGATAATAAATTCTGCCACAAAAGTACAAAGATGCAATGACTGCTGGACTCCATCTCTTTATTATCCATGGGAACTATTCAACAGAAGACAAAATTAAGAAATCAAGACAAGATGTACAGTGACAATATTTTACCAGATCACTGTATTCACTGTACCATTTGTCATCGTTTTCCCCCAATTTTCCTATGTGCCTCCTACGACATGCCTGGAAAGAAGACTGTGGCCCTATTCTCTGACCCTGAACTTAGTTCAAACCTCTGTTGTCACACTAGCGCATGAGAAAATGTAAATGATCTAAGTATTAAATAATGTTTTATAAGCAGGAATGGGAACCAGTAGGGAGGAGATCAGAGTGTTTTTGACCACACAGCTAGAGCTATCACAATGCATGCACCTCAACATTTCCTCGTAAAATTGAGCATCCTTGGGATTGGCCGGAGTGCATTGATGTGGGTTAATAACCATTGACTGAAGCCGTATTAGATTTGCAAAAACTTTGTATTTTCCCTAGTATTTTTATTTAATTTTTAATTTACTCAAGCCATTTAAACCATATTATATTCCAACAACTAATCATTCCTAGACACTGCTATCATCCCAACAAGATAGTGGAACACCTCCTTATTGACTGCCCTTACCTTTCAACTGCCAGGAAAAAACGAATGATAATAAATGGTTAAAAGCTCTGAAATAATGTTATTGAACTATGAAAGTAGCGTACAGCACCAGTAGAGGCACCTTTTATATCATCATCATCATATGACATGCCGTGTGAGTAGACACATTTAACAGTCGCTAACTTTATGAATCACTAAGTCAATTTCAGAAGACCTGCACTTTTTTTTAGGAATGCCATCGAACTGCCAAAAGTAGCACTACCCAGCAATTGTTGGATATGAACAACATCAGTCTGTATTCGTTTCTCCATATCTGCACCGTGTGACCAACTCTCCCAACCATACGGTATAATATAGAAATAATTATTTCATTCTATTATTACTACTATATGTTATCATCATCTGGTGACCTGTGTAGACGATCATGAATCTCCAAAACTATATTTCCTGTATCTTTTATGAGGATAGGTCAGGAGATACTAGATCGTTTGACATCGTAGAAAGTCTACAGTAAACTGATTCACAGTATTGCAGTTAGTATTTTGTGACCAATAACTACTCACACGGCATGTCATATGATGATATAAAAGGTGCCTCTACTGGTGCTGTACGCTACTTTCATAGTTCAATAACATTATTTCAGAGCTTTTAACCATCAAACAGTAGTGATTCTGGTAATCCAGTTACCACGGCCTCCAGGATATCTGAACTGTGTTTTCCCCTATCCCACGTATTCCAAGTACTAGGTTGTTTCCGCAATTCTCGACACTCTTGAATATGTCTTGACAAATCGCATCTTTTCTTAGGGATGTGGTTAGTCAAGTACGGAAAAACCCGTTTCCGTGAGATGCAAGGCGGATCGGTGCTGCTAAAATGGACCTGGTTAATTCCCTTCAGCTTTAATAATTTTTCATTTATCCTGTTTCCTACATGAATTTCGTTGAATATAGGCAGTCGAAATATTATTGTTTGCTATTTATTGTAGTGAGGACGGTAAAGAAACAAATCTCACACGTAACATATCCGCTGATTAGTACGGTAAATTGTCAGTTAAGATAACCTTGAATTACTTCATACGTGGCTCCTAATTTCACAGGCCTTCTAGCTGAATTAATTTAGACCCCGTTCGTTACGTTTTTGATTATTGTTGGACTTTTAATTGGTCACTATTTACATACTTGGAATCTCATTCTAAAAAAATTGCCCAGGACAACCAATAGATTCACGCAAATCGGAAACTAGTTCATGTTTGCGTTTTAGTTAACAGGTCTCCTGTACAGCCGACGGTCGCGCTTCAACCCACATTCGCGCTGTGTTTCAACTTCAAGCTATTTGTGTGTATGAACTATTTGTTTACATGACACACTTTCATTTTCAAAGATGTTAAAATTGATACGGCAACAAGTAATAGCAACAGTTAAAAAAAAAGAACAAATAATTTCTGACAACGCTGCGTATGAATAAACAAAAGAAATAAAAATCCCCATAGAAATACAGACATGATATCATGTTGAAGATTTTACTTGAGGGTAGAGTTGAGAGGGAGACAGGCAGTGATAGAAGTGAAAGGGATACGTGACACGAACAGGTTACAGTCTAGCATAGTGCACCACCAACTCAAGAGACAGGAATGTTGGAGGTCAGTTGCAGCCAAATCTTTGTTACGGTGTAGGCGCTTGATGATGATGAATAACAACAAGCATCACCTAATTCAACATTTGATGTTATTATGTCTCGTTGCTTCCATATCGTAAAACATTTTTGTTACTGTTGCTTTTGTATCTGATACTGTAGCCCACACTTGTTTGTGAGATCCTCTCTTGTATTTTAGATATGGGATCCTGAACTATGAGAATATTTAAAACTTCTGAACTTGCAATGACTCACGTTTATCCCTATCCTGATAAATACCTTTTTGGTCGAAACGTAGATTCTGTATATTTATCCACATACAACTACTATTTAACACGTTTGTAACTTTTTTATATATTAACTTTAGCATTTGGTGCACAGTTTTACTGCGGCCACGCGTTCACTAATCTAAAAGTCAAGTTATATTCCGATGTAGGGGGGTGGCGCAAATCCTCACCTCTTATCTACAGGTCTGATGGGTGAAGCTATGCTAGAAGACCGATCAATAAGAAGAGACTGCTGAATCGTGGCACTCGACAGTACATGTTATGTTATGTTCCTTGTTATGTTATGTTATGTTCCTCCAGGGCCATAGACGGCGCATAGGGCAGAAACCATAGCTTTCTATTTCTGTCTTTGTGTTGCCAGGTCTTTCATTTCTTGCGTTTTGTTTAGGTTCATTGACATGCCTTCTCTATTAATGGTTCTTCGTAGAGTTTCTCTAGGTCTCCCTCTTCTTCTTACTCCGGGTGGCGCCCAATATAGTGACTGATGTGGAATTCTTAGGCTGTTCATTCTGACAACATGCCTTCTGAATTAGAACAGTACATGCTTTCTGGATTAATTAATTTGGACCCCGTTCGTTATGTTTTTGATTATTGTTGGACTTTTAATTGGTCGCTATTTACATACTTGGAATCGCATGCCACAAATTAGCATAGGAAAACCAATAGATTCACGCAAATCGGAAACTAGTTGATGTTTGCGTTTTAGTTGACAGGTCTCCTATACAGTCGATGGTTGCGCTTCAACCCACATTCGTTTTTCAGTGGTGTTATACCCTTTCTTATATCTTATAGAAAATTGTGATTTTTTTGGTTAAACATTGATGGGGGGTGGTGGCTTATTGACTTTTCACCCATCTTTTGGCTACGGTCCTGGTGCATAAAGGCGTCATGTTCCGATTATATGGGGGGAGGGAGGTGGGGGTAAAATCCCCACCCCTTATCTACAGTCCTGATGGGTAAAGCTGTGGTGGATCAAAAAGAATAGATTGCTGAATCGTGACTCTGGCCAGTACAGGTACTTCTGGCTGGATTAATTTGGACCAGTTTGTTATGTTTTTGATTATTGTTGCACTTATATTTGGTCGCTATTTACATACTTGGAGTGGCATACTGCTTCAATAATTGACTTCAGCACAAAAGTCTTTCAAACACATTTCCTCAGCAATTCGGATGAGTAGAACAATCATGCTCAGAACATTCTCTGATGTTATATACTCTTAAATGGCTGACGGAATAGTAAACAGCAACACTTATGGGAATTCCCCTTGAACAAAGATGGGAATTCCCGATGATAAAGCAAGAACACAAACATATCCGCTAGGAGTTTGCTGTTACTTGGTGGCTAGTGTGATAGTTATTGGTGAAACCCAGAAACATTTCGCACGTGAGCGGACAAGATTATTCTATATACTTGCCGTAGTGGCAAGTGAGAAGGCGTAGGGTGATTACAAACTTGGATACAGAAATTGTACCCGTGTACACCGTTGCCACTCCTGGCATTGTGTTTGTCTTTTGTTTTTGGAATATTCCCCCAAAATGTTGTGTGGTAACTATACTCATATATGCTGTCCCGGCAAACACATTTGACATTGATTCTCGTGGACATTTTAATATGATGTAATACCCCGTCACACGCAGTCGGAGTCAGAGTACGTGACTATCTCACACCGAGTTGTCTAGCTCAAGATGATGGCTGCTGCTTTACTCGAGCATTAACAGATTGAGACAGTTTTGCAATATTTTTTACTTCCTGTATTATTTTTTAACTTCCGCTTTATCCCGACCGGATCTATGGTCTCTAATCACGTTTAGTGATATCTGAAGCACTCACTATGACAATAGACTACTAATCTCCTACCGAGTCCTTAACAATGATAGTACATTCTGTTGTTGGTTATTATCTTTTTTGGGTATTTTAAACATGACACCGTCTTGACTATCCCAGTTTGAACAACTACTCGATGGCCTGTAGTGTGGCCTTTTACAATGCAGACCTCTTAGCTGAATTGATTTGGACCCCGTTCGTTACATTTTTTCTATTTACATACTTGGGATCGCTATTTACATACTTGGAATCGCATAACAAAAATAGGCAAGGCCAACCAATAGATTTCACACAAGTCGGAGACTAGTTCATGTTTATGTTTTAGCGAACAGGTTTCATATACTACCGACGGTCGCGCCTATAGTTTTGAAATGAAGTTTGAAAGAAAATTGGTTGTTTTACCGTATTAATACAGTATTAATACAAGTTCTCATGTCGAATCACAGGATAATTTGGTTGTCACGACATACCCGTAGATATAGGGCCCCCCCCCTACTTTAATAAAAAGGTTACTTTAATCTTGTTTTCACGTCAAACAGTCCAGAAAATTAGTCATTTGTATATATCAAGTTACACAAAATGTCAGGTGGTACGAGAATACTAGCGGTTGCTTATGGAGGAGAAAGATATTGCAAGGGAGGTTAATAACTAACTATTAAAATCTGTGATAGACGGGGACAGAAAGAGGCTGCTTTTACCAAAAGATATATGTATATATATATTGTAAGTTTTGTAGAAGAACCAATTCTGTCAGATGTATGGAAGTGAATCGTGAACACTCAGCAGAATGGTGAAAAATTATATTGAGGCAGAATTGGTGATTTTATAGAAGAATGTTAAGAACACCATGGATAGAAGACGTAATGAAGATATATTGAAAGAAGTTAATTAAAAAGAGAGAGACTTACCTGCATCAGAGACAATCCATATTTTTTTGGATACACCATGGGAAGAGGAAAGATGGAACACATTATAACAACAGGCACGTTGATGAGCAAGAGAGAAGATGCTTGACAACCCAGCATTGTGACATGGGAGAAAATTGGTATTGGAAATAATTGACAGCACACGGAAAAAGAGGGCCGTAGAAAGACATGATAATCAATGCAACATAGCATGGACCATAGGAAAAAAAAATGATTGACAATACCCGGAATAGAGGGATGTGGAAAGACATGATTACCAAAGCCACACTGGATGGACAATAAGAGAAGATATTGTAAGTTATACAGGAATAACTTAGCCAGTGCTCAATTCCAGAACTAGCGATGCATCTCCGGGGCCCTGCCATGGAAGCACACAGAGGTAATTAAGGAGAAATATGATTTCAAATGATACTGAAATCGCATTTACTGACATTATATTTTTTTTTGTAAAGCACTGTGAGAACACAGTTCATATTCTAAATATACATCCTGCTAATTGTCAGGAGTCTGATAACAATTGTGGTACAACATCCTGCTAATTGTCAGGAGTCTGATAACATTTGTGGGACAATATCTTGCTAATCGTCACCAGTCTGATAACATTTGTGGGACAACATCCTGCTAATCGTCACGAGTCTGATAACAATTGTGGGACAACATCCTGCTAATTGTCAGAAGTCTGATAACATTTGTGGGTCAACATCCTGCTAATTGTCAGGAGTCTGATAAAATTTGTGGGACAACATCCTGTTAAATGTCAGAAGTCTGATAACATTTGTGGGACAACATCCTGCTAATTGTCAGAAGTCTGATAACATTTGTGGGACAACATCCTGCTAATTGTCAGAAGTCTGATAAAATTTGTGGGACAACAACCTGCTAATTGTCAGGAGTCTGATAACATTTGTGGGACAACATCCTGCTAATCGTCAGGTATCAGATAACATTTGTGGGATACATCCCGCTAATTATCAGGAGTCTGATAACATTTGTGTGACAACATCCTGCTAATCGTCAGGAATCAGATAACATTTGTGGGATAACATCCCGCTAATTAGCATGTGTTTGATAACGAACTCAGAAGAATCCAAAATATCAACATTTCTGTTGTGTTCTTTAAAAAAATGGTTCTTAACCTGAACCATATTGCCCCCATCCACTCACGGCTACAGAAACTTGCAGTGGATCATAGAGCAACATGGACATATTTGTGAATGAAGGGGTGTTCAGAGACTTCCTGTTTGATGTCACAGGTAGGTAACTATTTGTGAGTGAAGGAGTGTTCAGAGACTCCCTGTTTGATGTCACAGGTAGGTAACTATTTGAAGGATGGTTGGTTGGTCGCTGATACATTGGTTATGAGCTCGTGCTCTTTCACAAAGGTGGGTTTGAACGATAAATTACAAGATAAATATTGTGTAAAAATATTGGTGATCCGTAAATATAATTAAATACCTTTTTAGACACCGCAGGGGTGGTGAAGCAGAAGAAAACAATTTTCAAAAAGGCAGGGGCGCGGGCAAAAAAAAATGGTTGATAACCACTGCTGTAAAACTGGTTATCTATGCACACAATTTGAGAATCTTTGGCAGGATTAGTGTGAAGAATGTAGTAGAGGTATTGTTGTCTCACGTCTATATGACCATCGCCAATATAAGACATATTAAAATACAAACATACATGGAATCAGAGAACGTGCAGCAACTTTACACAAGCCTCCACCCCATATTAAAGCGAATACCCATGGTGACACTATGACCGTCTCCGATAAAGACCTTTCAACGAAATTAATTAAGACCCATTTGTTACGTTTTTGATTATTGGTGGGGTCCGGTTGGTCACTATTTACATACTTGAAATCCATGTTAAAAATAGATAAGACGGCTCCAAGTATATAAATAATGATCAACCGAAAGCCCAACACTGACCCCCCTTCCGGTCACGTGACAAATTCTAGATAACTGGTCTTAATGGAGAAGGTCGTGCTTTAACCTACTTGAGCACTGGTAAGAAGTGAAAGGTGCCACTACCTGAATACATTACATCGTAATATTTGTTTTCAGAAACAGATTTACTTTAAAAAAATGTAGACCAGAAGTAAAGTAACGAGTCTGTGAATCGGTGGCACTACTTTCTGTGAATCGGTGGCACTACTTTCTGTGAGTTAACATTTCTGTGACAGCAAATATAACTTTGTACTGTAAATGTTAACTGTACCGGAGGCATATTTGTGTGCTGTGGTAGAGAAAAGAATTGATGCATATTATTACAACTTCGTTTCTCATGCTTGACTGAAAGTTGATGTAAGGGAGAGTTGAGGATTGATGAAACGGGGGCAGTGTCTTGTAGTATTGTGACATTTTTTCAAAGTTTTGTCATTTGTCGGATAATTACATCTGTTTATTATCACTTCTCTTCTTTTATTACTTTTCATATTGATGCTGGGTTTTATTTTTCTGGCGTTGCTCAGTGATGTTGTTTTGTAGTTCGGGGATATGGTTTTATTTTCTTTCATAGTCTTATGTAGACTAATGTAGCGTATTTCTTGGGTTGGTCATCTTCACTCTAACAGATATTTGTACAGAATGCAAGATACATGAGGATAGAATTCGCTGGAGGACTCTGTGTGCCGAAGCATCCAATATGGTATCCATACGACCCTGAAGGGTTACGGGTTATTGATTGATTGATTATAAAACGTTTATTACATCAATGTAAGGCTTCAACATCAATGAATACGACATCTATCAAATTATAAGATAAAAAGTATGCATTAAAATCAATGCAGTATTCACTCAATTATAAGAACCGTTCTTCTTTCTTATTATATATCTTTAGCTGACTTTGCATCTTTTTCTGCTATCAGACCACATCCAGAATATTATTTTGTTAGCTAAACCCAGATTCTATCAATCAATATCAATAAACCCATAACCCTTCAGGGTCGTAGGGGTACCACATTGGAAGCTTCAGCACACAGAGTCTTCCAGCAAATTCTATCCTCAGCGATGCGGATGAGTGTGGAAATATCTATCCCTGTCCATTCCTTGATGTTGTCTGTCCATGTCTTTATTTGTCCTCCTCTGCTTCTTCCACCCTCGACAGTTTCCTGCAGTATTGTTTTTGACAAGGAATCGTGCCTGCATACCTGTCCGAACCATGCTAGTTGTCGTCGTTTCACTATTGAAAGCAATGGCTCCTGGACACCTGCACACATCTCTACTTTATTCTCTGTGTGTGATTATCCATTGTAGTATTTCAGTGGGCAAAAGGTTTAGCCAGTGGTGCCCATCTCCTCTCCAGATTCTTTATAATAGTTTAGTTCTTCGGCCGTTTCAAATTTCATAGAAATTTCAATGGTTTAAGTCGGTAACTCACTCGAGTAAATATGGGAAACGAAGTACAGTGAAGTCAATTCTCTGAACCTTTTTGAAGACTTTTGAATCCTTTTTTATGAACAACAAACATAAATTACGTAAATAGTCCAATGAGTCATTAAGAATGCTTAAGTCACTAGGTCTTATCTCGCCGAAGATAACACACTCTAACCGTGACATCTAAATCCCGTAGCATATCCTTGTGTCTAGAAAACTGTGGCTATACTTATTACTAGGATTGCGCTTGTGAAATTGGCAATAATTGGCTTTATTATATTGTCATTATTTGGTAATTTTGGCGGTTTATTTTCATCCCGATCAACAGAGCTTTTCGAAATTAGAAAGATATCATCGTCTTGTAATAGTTGTGACACCGAGTCAAAACATCATCACCACGTGCCGCTTCCGCAGCGAAGATTGGATGCAACGGACCTCCTACATCCCTTGTCTCTTGCTTTTGGTGGTGCACTCTGCTAAACTAACATTTGGTTCGTTGGTTGGTTGCTGATCCAGCGGTCCATGGGCTCATGCCCTGTGACCTAATGCCATTACATGACATTATATTGTTGGGAAGTCTGTGGATTTTCGGCCCATCCCGGGACAGAGCCAGAGAATAACTATCACACCTCCAGGGAGGTAGGTTTCAAGCTATGCACTGCTCCTAGCCACTGTAGCCAAGATAGGGTTCACTGTGCTCATTCCCCGCCACCAATTGACTACTGGTTATGCCGAACTTCTCTATTGCTCCAGGCATGCAACCAAATGTTCAAGTCAAAAGGATTGTCACGTCCCGAGTCACTGTGCCGCTATGATGGGTTTCAGCCATATGCAAAAAAACAGTGCTGTCAGTTTCCTCCTCCCTAGTGCTGCACAGTACATCTCTGGCTCCCTCCAACCACAGAAGATGCATATATATATATATATATATATATATATATATATATATATATATATATATATATATATATATATATATATATATATATATATATATATATATATATATATATATTCAGGTAAACATGAAACACATTTCAACAACAAAATAAATGCACAATTGTATAGATAACGTGCCATGAAGCTTCTATAAGAAGATAACCTCAATATAACGGTATGTCCTCCACTAAGGTTTTCTGTTGCATGGGCGGTATGTCTAGTGAGCCTTTGGTGAGACCCACAGACGCAACCACATGCGTAGACTAACATTTCTATCGCATGTTTCTCTCCCACTTGTATCTCTAACTACCACATGCTCGCCTCCCTTCGACTATCCTCGAGTAAGGTCTTTAAATAAAGTGTCATTTCTTTTATTTGTGTCCAAAATGATCTCTTTGTGAAATCCCACCGAAGACAGATATATCTGGCCGTTGTCGCATATAAAACGTCGGCATAACGCATTTCCATTCTCTGGACCACATCTTGCTGGAAATCTAGTTAAATTATCCTGCAACAAGAGAGATCCATCAGGATTCTGAGAGTGAACGAAGAAGATGTCTGTGATCTTTATTTCCTTTAATAGTACTATCTTGATTCTTGATTAGAAAACTGGCCGAACAGCACGTGGGGCATTCCCATAAGTGATCCGCCCTCTGTTCCAGCATCCATCCGACTCGATGGTGTTTCGAGTCCAATGCCTCCGAAACAGACGTCGATATCAGGGCACAACTCTGGCCCTTGCGGCATGTTTCTTTGTTGCTCCGTTCACCCACACCGTACCCGTAACTAGTTCAAGCACAACGTTGGGATGTCGGAACAACATGGTAACTGTTATCGAAGGTTACGACTACGGGATTGTATAGATGACGTGCCATGAAGCTTCTATAAGAAGATAACCTCAATATAAAGGCATGTCAGCTACTAATATTTTCTGTTGCATGGTTGGTTTGTCTAGTGAGCCATTGGTGAGACCCAGAGACACAACCACATGCGCATATCACTATTTTGATAGGAAGTGTTGTTAGAACCTCATTGTTGGGTTTCTTCTTTTCCGATGCAGTTTTTCCTAATCGTCTATATATCCACATCTCACATACAGCGATTCTATCTTTATGGTCGTCATTTGTTCGTTGTCCAGATTTCTGGGCTATACCTTAATATAGAATATATGTAGTATTTTATAATTTTCATGTTTAATTTACGAATATAAATCTTCGTACTTGTTAAATAATGTCGAGGTTTCTCACGAAATGCATTGTTTTACAATCTCGAATTCGTGTATACAGACACATGTCGACATGGGAATGTGGGGGCCATATTGCAGAGTGAATCATAATCTCGCTGTATTGTTACAACATGTGTTCTCGACCAGCGGTTTCCAACATTTTGTGATCCTTGGTTTCCGTTTTGGTCAAATTTTTCATTGTCCCCATGGTACGTTAATAAAAAAATTCGTTTTCTTTCTTTACAAGTAACCAATTTTCCTTTAACGCTATAATTCTTGTATCTTTCGAGTGGTCATCTTGCTATGCCATGATCCACTCTATTCCACCTGCCCAACATTCAAAATGTGTGTCCTCGCTTCTAGGAAGACTATATTGCCAATGTTAGTAACCACTGTTCGAGATAAAAGGTTACAAGTTCATGCAACCCGAAGATCGTGTTTACCGGATGTAGACTTTTACTTGTGTATATATGGCCTTTTTGCGTCTTGCAGATGGGTTATTTAGCAATAATAATAAAAGAAATTCGTTGAATATTTTTTTCAGAAATGTGGACTTTTCAAGCGTCATTTCACAGCAACGGAAGATTTTTTTTCCTACCTCTTTCTCACTTTTCTTCCATATCTTTAAACATTTTATTGATGAACAATGGTGTTCCCGCACGCAGGTTCTGCTTCTAGACATTATGTGTTTCTGCTGTGTTTTCCCCAGCTTTTGGATTCTATGTGGAAGCCTTTCATTGAGAATTTAGAGATGTCTTTATACCTCAACATTGGTCTACCGCGGGCTCCATGTTCGTCATTGAGTTCCCTGAATAGTACTTGTTTTGGGATGCAACAGTTTGGTGTATGTTTGGACATGTCTACGAAGAATACTCGGAGTGTCATTAAGAGGTAGAATTAGAAACGATAACATCAGACAGATAACCAAAACAATACCAGTATTGGAACACATCAAAAGACAACAGATCAAGTGGTTTTCACACGCTTCAAGACTACCGACATGTAGCATGCCACAAATGGCCATGACGCATAGACATAACGGTTATAAAGTCAGAGGCAGACAATGTAAAAGATGGATCACAGAAATCAAAGAAGCCACAGGAACAAGCTTACAAACAGAGCCTAAGAAGGCCATCTCCAGAGAGCTCTTCCACCCCTGACGCCGCAAGGCAAGCTAGGGACACAGCGTATAGATAGATATATAGCAGTTTGGCATTCTGCAGACGTGACCCAGCGAACGCAATCTGTTTATATTGAGTGTTTCCATGGTAGCTGAGTGCGAAGCAACACGTCCATGTTGGCGATTTTATCGTTCCATGTAATGTTTAAGATCTTGCGGAGACATCTTGGATGAAAGATGCTAAATCTCCTCTCATGTTTGGTTTAGCTAGTCAATGTTTCAGATTCGTAGTATAGTTTACTCAATCATGCGCATGTCTGATAGATCTGTATCTGTGTTTTCAATTTTAGCGTATGGTTTTTCCAAGTTCGTTTTGACAGTCCGCCAGAAATGGTAGTCATTTCCTTACGTGGGTTAATTCATTTTCCAGGAAAAGGGTGGATGTAATTGTGGATCATAGGTAGCAAAAGTTGTCGAATTGCTTTATATGGATGTTGTTTAAGGTGATGTTTGTTGGTAATGTATATCCCTGACACATTGCCACGGTTTTAGTGATGCTTATTCTCATAGAGAACAGTTTGCAGGCCTTTAATTTCTATTCGTAGTCTTCCTAAATAAACACAGCAATTAATTTTTTTTATAATGAAATCGTGTATCCTACTTTGTATCAGTCAATGGCTGGTTTTTATTTTCGTATTTAATTTGTCCCAGTTTTTTTACTTAGTTTTAATCAGATTTTCCCACGTTCTCCATCCTGCTGCAGGTTTTTTTTTCAATCGTATGGTGGCAACTTCCTAGGTAACCACTAAAGTTTTTGTTTGACTGTATTTTATATAGAGTAAGGAGTATAAGTGTTAGTGATGGTAGGTTGTGCTCGAGTGTTGCATGCGTGTTAGAGATTAGGTTGTGTTTGAATGTTGTATATGTATTAGAGATTGTAGGTTGTGTTTGGGGGTTGCATACGTGTTAGAGATGGTAGGTTGTGTTTGGGGGTTGTATATGTGTTAGTGATTAGGTTGTGTTTGAATGTTGTATATGTGTTAGAGATGGTAGGTTGTGTTTGAATGTTGTATATGTATTAGAGCTTGTAAGTTGTGTTTGGGGGTTGCATACGTGTTAGAGATGGTAGGTTGTGTTTGAATGTTGTATATGTGTTAGAGATGGTAGGTTGTGTTTGAATGTTGTATATGTATTAGAGCTTGTAAGTTGTGTTTGGGGGTTGTTTATGTGTTAGAGATGGTAGGTTGTGTTTGAATGTTGTATATGTGTTAGAGATGGTAGGTTGTGTTTGAATGTTGTATAGAGATGGTAGGTTGTGTTTGAAAGTTGTATATGTGTTAAATATGGTAGGTTGTGTTTGGGAGTTGTATATCCACACACCGATATCACTGTCTGCCTTTTGTTTTTTCGCTCTTCAATGAGTTTTAGTTTAAACAGCATCACATTTTGTGATCTAAATATATAATTTCTCTAAATATATAATTTCTCTAAATATATAATTTCTCTAAATATATAATTTCTCTAAATATATAATTTTTCTAAATATTCGATTTCTCTAAATATTCGATTACAATATACACATCGATTTGTGATCCAGTTAATATATAGTTTAAACGTATTTATCAATATGACACATAACAAAAATAAGTTATTGATTAGTGATTATTACCATCACTAGTAAAAACTAGTAACAACAGAAATTAGGTGCCTACGAAGAATAGTTGGAGTATCATTAAGAGATATAATTAGAAATGATAACATCAAACAGATAGCCACAACAATACCAGTATTAGAATACATCAAGACACAACAGATTAGGTGGTTTTCACACATGTCCAGACGTCTAACAGACAGCATACCATAAATAGCCATAACATATAGACACCTCGGCTATAAAGCCAGAGGAAGACCATGTAAAAGATGGACCACTGATACCAAAGGCTACGGGGACAAGCCTACAAATAGCACACACGGAGGCCATCTTCAGAGAACTCTTCTACCCCTTACGCTGCGAGACACAAAAGGGTCACAGCGTATAGATATATTATCACAATTGACCGTAAACATGTGAATAACACAATATGAAAATCAGTGACACAGACAAACATGCAACTAAGCAACTAAACAAACATGTATTAGAACATCAGCCTAGCAACTAAACAAACATGTATTAGAACATCAGCCTAGCAACTAAACAAACATGTATTAGAACATCAGCCTAGCAACTAAACAAACATGTATTAGAACATCAGCCTAGCAACTAAACAAACATGTATTAGAACATCAGCCTAGCAACTAAACAAACATGTATTAGAACATCAGCCTAGCAACTAAACAAACATGTATTAGAACATCAGCATAACGACTAAACAAACATGTATTAGACACAACAAAGTGGAAGAAAGAAACGGAAGGGGAATACGAACATGATGCAATACATCTCCTCCAAAGATATCAACAGACCACAATATTTCGCCTTAGAACAGGTCACTGCAGACTGTTGGGTCACCTTTACCGATTAAGGATGTCATACACAGATGAATGTCCATGTGGATCCGGAACCCAGACCCCGGAACACATACTTCAGGACTGCCCAACATACAAAGAGCAGAGACAGCAGACCTGGCCAGCGGATACAGACTTGAGGCAAAAGCTATGGGGCAGCCGCTCTGACCTGGAGAAGACAGTGGACTTCGTCTTGACGGCAGTACTGACGGTATAGCATGACCACATATGCTGAACGCAGAAGAAGAAGAACATCAACCTAGCAACTAAACAAACATGTATTAGAACATCAACCTAGCAACTAAACAAACATGTATAAGAACATCAACGTAGCAACTAAACAAACATGTATATAAATTTTGTACCAACATTGTGCTATCAATGTCAAACATTGACCCTTTCCAAAGCACGGGAGAGCAAGATTACAGAATCTGAAAGTTTTTGAGAAAGATTGTCGGCGTTGCAAGAATGGACAAAATTCGAAACGACAATATGAGAGAAATCGTAGGGACTGGACCAGTCAATGACTACACGAGACAGCAAATAAAATGTAGGAACTATACTAGTCAATGACTACATCACGAGACAACAAACCAAAGAGAATGGATCTGATTGCTTCTCGTGAAAAGAGTATAACAGCAGAATATCCGGGATGAGAATAAAAGGAAGACTAAACGTAAATGGAGCTACAATATCAGAAACATTCTACAACCCTATGGGATTAACATCATCCGCACATTTATCAATAGAACATAGACTTGGGCTCCCTACGACGCTTCACAGCACAAGTACCGGAGACAAGACCGTTAACAGTGACATCAACAAATGATTAGTGGATATCACAAGAGTTTACTTGTGGTTGGGCTCTATTGTTTATCAATATATTTTGAGTCAAAGGGCATGCCAAACACGAACACTACGTAGCAAGGGCAAGCACTCTTTAATCTTCTTCCTAAATATATCTCTAACGACTCATTTTGCCTAGATTGTTCAGCGCGGAAGTGTATTGTATTTAAAATGTAATTTTGGTTCATTATTGTAATATTGAATCTATTGCATACGCCAAGCCCACTTTGGCAATTGGCATTTACCAAATCTAATTTCAGTTCGCAGAAAATAAAAAACACAAAATTATAAATCACTTCCTAGTGCTATGTTTTTTTTTTTTTGCTTTTTAAAATATTTGCATTCCAAATTAATTCATATTCACTTGAGACTATTATTTACTTAAACTTGCTTGGATTGGACATGTATCGCGGCTCATTTTCTAAAACGACTTTACAATAAACAGTCTAGGTTGGAAAGAGAAGAGAATATTAGTCCAGTTTAGGAAATATTAGCACTTTTAACCAGCACAAAATATAACGGAGGTCGTGGTTCATGTATTCCTATCGAAACGACTCTTCCAAGGATTTTTCTCCAGTGCTGTGTATGACACGAAATATTGTATTAAATTTGACTTTACCGCAGGATCCGACACGATCTGTTGGTTTCTGTGTATGCCATTTTCTGAAGTAAACACTTTTCATAATATGGATTGCCACTCCCTATCTGTGTAATCTACCATGTTCTTTATCAAGAAAGATAGCATCCAAATCCGAGGTTTTATCAAGAAAGATAGCATCCAAATCCGAGGTTTTATCAAGAAAGATAGCATCCAAATCCGAGGTTTTATCAAGAAAGATAGCATCCAAATCCGAGGTTTTAGCAAGAAAGATAGCATCCAAATCCGAGGTTTTATCAAGAAAGATAGCATCCAAATCCGAGGTTTTATCAAGAAAGATAGCATCCAAATCCGAGGTTTTATCAAGAAAGATAGCATCCAAATCCGAGAATTAATGGTAAAGAATACATCTAGACTACACACTAATCTATGTAGGAGTTTGTCCACGAGCTATACACGGCGTCTGGTTCATATCGGTCCAGATACACCAAAATGCATCGTCGATATAAATTACGTGTCAGAAAGAGCTATAACAGTTGTTTTGAAAGTGGACAGCTTAAGTACAGCGTATATCCAAGGAATTCCGCATACACTCTGGAGTGCGACAAGGATGTGTTCTATTTCCCTTGCTATTCATCACATAGCGATTGTATATGTAAAATTACCAACACAAATGAAGAAGATAATCTAAACAGCCTCCTGAGCTAACGTCTTTTTTTTTGCAGACGATAAAGCAGTAATAACAACATCAGATGAACTACAACAACATCTAAATAGATTTCAGACAACCTGTAAGAACTCTTTAACATGAAGATAAACACAGAAATGACATGTCTACGAAGAATACTCGGAGTGTCATTAAGAGGTAGAATTAGAAACGATAACATCAGACAGATAACCAAAACAATACCAGTATTGGAACACATCAAAAGACAGCAGATCAAGTGGTTTTCACACGCTTCCAGACTACCGACATATAGCATGCCATAGATGTCCATGACACATAGACATAACGGTTATAAAGCCAGAGGCAGACCATGTAAAAGATGGATCACAGAAATCAAAGAAGCCACAGGAACAAGCTTACAAACAGCGCACAAGAAGGCCATCTCCAGAGAACTCTTCCACCCCTGACGCTGCAAGGCAAACAAGGGACACAGCGTATAGATAGATAAACACAGAAAATACCGGTATATTGCAAAAAACATAAAGAAACACTGCTTCATATAGTTTCATTGATGAATAACAACTTAAACATGTGAAAGCATTCATGTATCTTGGAAGCATTATATCATCAAATAGGAAAAGCACAAAAGAAGTCAAACATAGATGCAAAATAGCATACCAGATCTTAGGACAGTTCTCTCCTATTTTCAAAAACAGGCATTCGAATGTGAACACAAAAACTGTGCTATATAAAACGATCATCGTACAATCAATATGCTGTCGGTATCAAATGTGGACACTTATCATCAATAGCCAAAACAAAACTAGTTACAACAGTAATGACTTATCTAAGTAGAATTCTTGGAGTAACAATAACACAATCAGAAATGAAAACATAAGAAGACTAACAACAACAATGTCAACAGCTTACGTGGTTTCCACAAGACTATCATCAGATAGTGCCACTCAAAAAAAAAAAACATTGCGATACAGACACGATGGATACAAAGCCAGGGGCAGACCATAGATTACAGAAAAGATAGATTACACACAAAAAATGAGTCCACGAAAAAAGCATATGAAGCATACAACAAAGGCCACCGTCAAAGAACTCTCCACACATGACGCTACAAGGCATTAAAGGGTTATCATCATCATGTGCCATGCCGGCTGGCGTAGGCAGTCATGGCTCTCCACAGCTCTCTGTCCACAGTATTATGTATCAAGGTCGTTGTTGTTTCCTTGACGTGCCAGGCTGTCAAACTGTCTAATATTTTCTAACGTTGTCGCCCTCTGTCTCTGTTGCCTTCAATTTTGCCTGTTGTGACTGTTCTCTAAACCTGCCTGTCTCATGAAGTGACCGGAAAAAGAAGATTGCCCTTTTCTTATATTGTTGATTAAGGTCCGTTTCGCTTTTGACTCTTTCAACACCTCTACATTAGTTTTTCTGGCAGTCCATGGATGGTATTCTCAGCATTCTTCTGTAGAACCACATCTCTGTTGCCTCTAATTTCCCACTTTCCAGTTTGTTTATTGTCCAAGACTCACACCCATATGTTAGTATAGGGGTTATATAGCACTGCAGAACTCTCTTTCTCACCTCTAATGACAAGGTCATATACACAGTATATTTTTCATTTTTTTAAAAATGTTGTTTTTGCCTGTCCTATTCTGCATCTTTTTCTGTTGAACGTCTTCCATCTGCTGTAATCATTGTACATAAAAGGGTATAAAGCAAAACAAACAAAAAAAGTTATTTAAAAAATCATACATTAATATCCAATGCAATATCTGTATTTCCGTACTTTCTTTCTCTTTGACATTGAGATTGCATTAAAATGAACAGGCCGTATAATATTCGTAATAATTTTTTTTTAAAACCCCTATAAAATGTATAGGGATATCTTTCATAATTTGTAGTTACTCGCCACCTCTGGAGGACAAGATGAACGGCTTAACCCAGTTGGCCTGGAAGACTTGCTAGTGTATATACACAACATAACCATATGCAATAACAGGTATAACTCATTAGCCTGTCTAACTAAACACGATAATGCATTCACATTTTTATCTAATATATTAAGCTCTTAAAAGAAGGTCGCTGTGTTATCACATTTCAAAATATATTTGTTCTGATATGAGTGGGGTTGAGACGAAGCTTATATCTGTTGAAACTGTGTGGTTTCACCAGAGATGGACTGAAGGCTGTTTGAAATCTTTTAGATGCCGTTTTAACCTGAAGATGTTTTATTTTTGTCATGGCAACTCTCTATAATACAGATAGGAAGTTCTCATGCTTTCAGTCGTGTCCCTCGGAAATTGTGTAGTCCAAATGTCTCATTGGAAATCATCCTTCTAAAGCAGGGATTCTCAACCTTTTTAGACGGCAAATATCGCCTCCATGTAATGGTCATCGTAAGCATTTTTAAAACTCGCATGGTCGTAGCACATGTTCTTAAAAGAGCACCAAGGTGCTCAGAGCATTTTCTCACATGGCACTAAAACCAGGTTGAGAACGCATATTCTGGAGTGACGCATTTTAACTTTACCCGTGATTTCATTGGTCATTTTGTTTATACTTTGTGCAGACAAGCAATGGAAATCATAAAATTGTAATGTCACTTGTGAAGGATTATTTCTCCACAGAACTGTAATTGACCAGAGACACGATTCAGTGCTGCATAACACCGATTCGAACATATGTATGCGAACCTTGGACAATAAATAAACGGAGGCAATGGATGATTCCAGGTCATAGAGATGTGGTTCTATAGAAGAATGGTGAGAGTGCCAGAGAAAAACAATTATAGGACTGGGATTTCTTGACAATATCAGAAAGAGAAAAACTTTATTTCTTGTTATCTTACCAGATAACGATAGTTTGGACAACATAATGGTAACAGGCATGAAGAGGAAATGGACAACACAATGAGGAAATATTCGATAATTTAACATTGTAAAAATAGGGATTCGAATATCGATCTAGATTCGATGTTCCGAACAGTTGCAGAAAATAGTGATCGCATATGTCAGTCGGCGCCACACTTGATGATGATAATAATTATTTTCATAACCGGTTTAAAAAAAAAAAATCTGAGTGTTTGTGTGTATCAAATTGTCTTGTAAATTGACAGTTTGGTGTCTTGTTTCGTATTTACTCATTTAGGAATATATGATTTACAGCTTAGCTGCAATATCTGCGCCTTTCGGACACGACTCATCCGATTTCTGCACAAACTCTGTGTCACTTTGATAATTTGTTGCATGGGTTGGGCCATAAAGCATCAAAGTGTCTCAGAAGCCATGTTTCACTAAACTAAACATTCAATAAATGTATAGTATTGATCCATTGCAGTATAAATTTAGGTACTGTACAAGTAGCCTCAATCACATAGTCGAGTTATTTCCCTTGTCTATGTTTGTAAATTTCATGTTCATCATTTAATAATTTAAATATTAATTTATTTTAGGGTTAAGGTTAGGATAGTTGTGTTTTACATAACTAACCCTAACCCCAACCCTGTAAATCATAAATATCTCAATTATTAAATGATTAACATGACATTTACAGGCATAGACAAAGGAAACAATTAGAAATGTGGTGGCGTCTACGTGTACTGTACTTATATTTATATTTAGTTATTATAATAACGAATACATGTCTTAGAAAAATCTTAGATATTGGCTGGGAACAATTCAAGTCAAACAACAAGCAAAAGAAGGCACCAAACATCAATATGTTTCTACAACAATAAGAAAACGAGGGACGTATATCGAACATGCACTTAGAATTAATGAAAAAAAACAGACTGCCACTACAAGGATTAATATGGCTACAAGATGGCAAAAGGAAAAGAGAAAGACCAAGAGAGATTCTTCGCAGAACAACCATCAAAGAGGGCATGACTATGGGTTTCAACAGCAGGCCAGAATTACACACAATAGCATCACACCGCTCGAACTGGAGAGCACAGGATTCTGACTTAGGCACCGTATTCGCCGCTGAATGAACATAGATATAGATTCTTTCTTACCTCAGAAACTACGACCGATTAGCTGTTACTTCCTATGTGCAGTGGGGTGGTTTCTCAAAGCTTTATTTCATACCCAGGAGACTTACACAGATAGAGATAGAATAATAGCTTATATACAAGCCCCATCAAAGAGAAGCAGTTTCAGCCCATCATATTAATGGTAAGTTAGCTAAATTTATTTCAAGCTAAGTTTCAATTTGGTAATTATGTATGGTCAGATAATAATATAAATTTACACATGGCCTTGGCACACACACAAAAAATTCCCCGCCGCTCTTCTATGGGGTGGGACAACCAACCCTGAACCTCCTTAGTCACTTTTTACGACGTGCATGAAGGTATCATTATTGCTATTGTTTGCTACTCTATCTGGTCCCGGCCGTAAACATGACTCGATGATAAAATATGTACTTGAAGGTACAGTGGAGGAAGTAAGAAGAAGAGATTGAAAGAAGAAGAAGACAAGGATGGATACTATTAAAGAATGGACAGGGTGTGAAATTTCGAAATTCATCAGGATGTTAGACAATAGAGATGCGTGGAGATCTGTCTGCACCAAATGTTTCATTGTGATACCTCTACGACCCTGACGACTTATGGGTTTGTTATTAGTATACACGTGAAATAATGTCTCCTAGTTTTCTTACCACCCTGGAACATTTATTTTACAGCCAAATGCAGCAGGTTCCATTTGGTCAGGTAGTCCCACCTTCATTCACTGTGTGTTCTAATTTATTATGTTTTGTTTCACAACACATTTTGTAACTTTTTTACTCGCTGAACATCATAGGACAACATGATTATCAAACCCATAACCCTTCAGTGTCGTAGGTTTGCTACTTTTGAGACATCAACACCAAAATTTCACATTGCCTTTCTGTTGTCAGTTCCTTGTTTAAGTGTGGAGAATCTCAATACTGTCAAGTCTGCATTACTAACTATCAATACATACTTTCTTATCACTACTTCTTCCATCAACCGTTCCCTCTAGGGTAGTCTTGGAAAGGGAGTTGTGCCTCAACACATGACCAAATCACAAGTATGCGACGGTTTACCACAGCCATAAGATTTTCCAAACAAGTCATAAGTAAACACATAGAAAATGTGTGATAAGCTTTGTTAAAGGAATTTTTTAAAATAAACTTAATTTGCGTTTTAATATGGTTCACATTTTTACTTAGTTCATATTTTATATATAGGTTATGTTTTTGTATAGTTTATGAATGCACACTTGGCATTTTCATAATGACCGTTGTTATCGCTTAACGACTTCATGTTTTTTTGGTTTGTGTGTGTAAGATCAGTGACCGCTGTTGTTGATACTACCCGCGATAGAAGATTTGAAACCACCTAGTGCATTAGTGCATGTTTTTTTACCAAACACACGGATTAAATCATTCAGATTTCATGACGTGTTATCCGCTTCCATGAACAATCTCATAACATTTGCATATAACAGGATGTATTGCCAGGTTTTTTAACGCTTCAATGACATGAAAAATCTGCCAGATTTCACTGTTGTAACTCTGAAGACGCATATCTCTAACAACTCAATATTATTCTGACAAATGTATTAATACCATATCAGCTAAGTTGTAAATACAAAATAGAGTATAAATGTTACTACACAATCCTAACGCATCATCATCATCAGGTGCCATGCCGGCTGGCGTAGGCGGTCATGGATCTCCACAGCATTCTGTCCACAGTATTATGTATTAAGATCGTTGTTGTTTCCTTGCCGTGCCAGGTTGTCAAACTGTCTAATATTTTCTCACGTTGTCGCCCTCTGTCTCTGTTGCCTTCAATTTTGCCTGTTGTGACTATGTTCTCTAAGCCTGCCTATCAATCCTAACTATAAATGTTAAAAATAAATAACCATAAAACAAAGGACAGGAACAATTTTCCTCGTTACAGTCCAACAGTTGTACATTATATTCAAGACTTGGCGAGCAATTTAGCATTTTTGTTGTTGTAGTGATTTTATAGGGAATATAACTAGGTTGATTAGAATGTCATTGCTTTGTGAATGAGACGTATGCACATTTGCTTGCGGCGAGGATTAAGCTTGGCGGACCCAGACGTGCTTTGCACTCTCTGTGTCGCATAGCCGGACATACCAACTAAAGAATACACGTTTAAATATGTACCATTGGTTAACCCAACGGATGTTGTGGTGGGTCGATTACTAGAACTGCGACCTCAACTATTTTTATGGGTATAAATTTTTGATACAACTAAAATGGACTAATTCTTACAACTGACGGGAATTCCCGTCAGCGGTAAACGAGAATTCCCGTCAGCGGTAAGAATTATTTTCATTTATCCTCATGCTTCCTACTTGAATTTACTTGTATAAGATATTATTTGAAGCAACATTGTTCTGTCTCTATGTTATTTATGTTTACAAGAAGACCTTTAGGTCCTTGTGTACGAATATGCATGTTCTGTGTTTGTGTTCCTGAGGATACTTTAATACTTGTACGGGATGTTCGTTAATGTTGTAATAATCTTTGTTTCGATTGGTCTGTTCTCAGTGACTTGAGTACACAGGCTGAAAATCTTGACCGGACCACATCTTTTTTTGAGGATGTGGTTGGTCAAGTACGGAAAACCTGTTTACTTGTGTTGCAAAGCGATTCGGTGCTGCTAAAACAGACCTGGTTCAATTCCCGTCAGTTGTAAGAATTATTTTCATTTATCCGCATGCTTCCTACTTGAATTTACTTAAATTGGACTAACGTCCGCGGTTGAAAGGATCGTACCTCACTATAAGAAGCCGCCCGTGTGATGCAGGGGCCCAAAAGGGGAGCAAAGAATAGCAACACTGTTTACCTTCCACGCATGTCGTAAAAGGCGACTAAGGAGGTTATGGGATGGAGTTGGCTGTCCAATCCCATATAGGGTCAGTGACCCAAAGCCATACTGAATTCGGATGTGTCAGGCCGAAAGGCGCAGATATCGCAGCAATGCTGTAAACCACGACACAACGCATTCCGTTCTCCGGACTACATCCTGCTAACCTGCAGGAGTTTGAGAACGAACGCATAAGAAGAAGAAGAAGAACATAGATTCTCTGAGAATCTTTCTGTACAAGCACGGCAGACAGAAGAAATATGATTGATGGCGTTCAGAGTAATCTAGAACAGGGGTGGGCAAAATGCGGGCCGCATGCGGCCCTCCATTGGATATTTTGCGGCCCTCAAACACATTTTTAAATACACGAACATTGTTAAAATATTTGCAAAACCTTTTATCCATATTAGAAAATATACTGTTATAGTGTAAGTCTGTTAGAAATGTAATTTATTTCAGAAGTTATCTACATTATGTAAAACTACCATTCTTTACAATAAAAATATTTAATTGATTACTTACCGAGAATTTTAAACAAAAACATACATAATATTATATGCGGCCCTCCAATAGCTTTACAATTTTCAATGCGGCCCTCTGTACAAAAAGTTTGCCCACTCCTAATCTAGAACATTTGTCACTCTGGTGCACTAACTATAAGGCAGTCATCAATCCGACCATTGCAAACATCCTCTGGTTCTCACTGAACAACAACAGTCACAGACACAGTACCAGCAGCCACCTGCATGGGATCAACATTGACGGGAAGCAGACTATGAAATATCTAGGCATCACTTTTGATAGAAGTCTGTCTTTCACGACACATGTGGACAATGTCATTCATAAAGCTGGGAAGTGTGTCAGTGCAATCAAAATCATGACATCTGCAGAGTACAGCGAACCCTTATTCAGATGATGCAGGTAGTGGTATTATCTGTGTTGGACTATGGTTTAGGCTTACTGACACTGTCACAAACACAGGTGGATAGATTTGAGAGAGTTCAAAATGAAGCCATGAGAGTTGTCCTAGGATGCACACGAGATACATCTATAGTGGCCATGATATTTCTCCTATACCTACCTAGCATCAAATCAAGACATAAAATAGCTCAGGTTAAAGAATACTTCAAGGTCGCCAATAATGATCATCACCTCTTACACAATTCTCTAGACAACACAAAAGGAAGGCGTATCAAGAGAGGAAGGTCCTGGATGGCAGAAGCAGAAGATACCCTACTCAGAGTTTGTGAGCTGGAGGAAATGGGAAGAGGCTGTGAATGGCTGACATTTGGCAAATAGAGAAAGTTATTGACAACAGTTGTGATACAGATGGGAAGAGAGTGCCACGACTGGGCTGCCATCATAACAGAGGGAATGATCCAAGGATTTATGCCAGACTGATAGTTTGTAATTTGAAAAATAGGGACTGTCAGCATGTCCACTGTCCGATGTCTGTATGAGGGAACGCTGCCCACTTATTGATCTGTACGAAGTCAGTGCTGCCAGCACATTAGCGATAGAACTATTCAGAACATTACTTCTTCTGCGTTCGTTCTCAAACTCTTCATATTAACAAGATGTAGTCCAAAGAACAGAATGCGGTTTGTCATGGTTTACACAGAATTGCTGTAATATCTGAGCTTTCGGCTTGAAGCATCCGATTTCAGCATGACTTTGTGTCACTTTGACAATATATGGGAAGGAACAGCTAACTCCACTCCGTAATCTCCTTAATCGCCTCTTACGACATGCATAATTGAAATGCATAGAATTGTCTAGAAGGTAAAGAGTATGGCTATTCTTTGCTCCCCTCATGGATCCTGATATCATACGGGCGAGAATATTGCTACAGAACGATCTGGAAAACTTTATTTTTACTCATTAGCATTCTAGTCAATTTATAAACCGAGTTAATGCATGTAAACAGCGACAAGCGTTTTGAAACAAATATGTGTTACCGAGTTAAGCTTGTAAACAGCGACACACGTTTTAGAACAAAGTATATAGTATCTGAATGGAGATAACTATGTTGCATACACGTTTCTAAACTGATCTATAACCACAGATAAGTTGCTATGTCCGTGTGTATAACTGATCTAGCGTCACAAACAAGTTACAAACAATTTTTTTTCAACTGATCTACAGACACGAGAAGTTATGTTATTAACATTGTCTTCAAGTAATCTATTTGTTTTGTGAACGCTCGCGGACAAGTTACTTGCTTATGCCTAATATAGACCTTCATAAATAAATAAACAGGTCGAGTTAGATTTAATGGTGATAAATATTGTAGCATTTAAAGATGGCTGCTTCATCTCGTCAGACTAGACTTAGCAGATTGATAATATTATGGTAGAGATTTACGAAGACAATAACACATTTGTTGTGAACAGGAAACATTGTCTAGAGAATTGCGTCTCGTCTGCTGGATGTCCGGGTTCCAGTTAAGACCTGTGTGCAGAAAGTAAACATGACCTGAAAGGGTAATTTTTTATTATTTTCGTGGATTTCGTTGGTCGGTCTTGCCATTTTTTTCCCCACGAGACTCCGAGTATATAAATAGTGACCACCACGAAAATCACAACAATAATCTAAAACGTAACGAATGAAGGTACCGGTATGTTTGCTTTCTGTACATAGGTCTTTACTATCACATGGTCTCGACTGCAGTCAGGGGTTACAGGTAAATCTCCGGAGCGTGTCAGAGATTACATGTTTAACTTGATATATGGGGCAATGGTAATGGATTTATTTCTCTGTAAAATTTAATAGTTGTCAGAGATACTTTTAACCCAGTTGTGAAGAGATAATACTATGGGGTAACGAAACAACCTGGACATCAAGAGCTGGGATAGCACAGAGCAAATGTAAAAATGAACGGAAATTAATACAAGTGTTATCAATTGTAAATAAAACATACTAACAACGAGACATAAATAGATGACGTTTCGAGTAACAACCTTCATCAGGATAGAAGACAATAAACGAAACAAACAATATACTAAACATAAGAGGGCACATATGATGTGAGGATGGTAGGAGGAAGCTATTAAATCGTTATATGAAACATATCATGGGTAAGAGAAAGATAAAAGATGTAAGGGTAAAAAATGATGAGTGCATATGATGAGTAGGGGAGTCATGATGAGATTTGAGCGATAACTTGGAACATAATTTTTTTCTTTCAAAATGGTTCTTGTGCAAATAATTGTTCTCACTTGGTTAAATATTTTTAAGAGTTATCATCATCAAGTGACAGTATTTCCAGAATGTAGTCTTCTCTGTGAATCTCTAGAATTATCAGCAGTCTTGAACAAGGTATCCCACATCTTTTAGGGACATGTGCAGGCATCCTTGAATGTCTTTTGTTCATCTGCGTCTTGGGGGGGGGGGGGGGGCAGTTGCCTCGGTTACATTCTATCATCAAAAGTCAATGACTCAAAATACCAAGCGTCACTTACTAGCCACCGATTAAGAATGACTCAATACTACTGTCAGAGATTTAACATTTCAAGTGTCATTCACTAGCCTCTTACTAACAACTACTCAATAATACTGACAATGACTGAATATTTATGTCAATAACTTAACATTTTATGTGTTATCTACTAGTCACTGACTAACAATGACTCAATATATCAGATACCATCTACTAGTCTCTGACTAACAAGGACTCAATATATCAACTACCATCTACTAGTCAATGACTCAATATATCAGATACCATCTACTAGTCACTGACTAACAATGACTCAATATATCAGATACCATCTACTAGTCACTGACTAACAATGACTCAATATATCAGATACCATCTACTAGTCACTGACTAACAATGACTCAATATATCAGATACCATCTACTAGTCAATGACTCAATATATCAACTACCATTTACTAGTCACTGACTAACAATGACTCAATATATCAGATACCATCTACTAGTCACTGACTAACAAGGACTCAATATATTAGATACCATCTACTAGTCACTGACTAACACTGACTCAATATATCAGATACCATATACTAGTCACTGACTAACACTGACTCAATATATCAGATGCCATCTACTAGTCACTGACTAACAATGACTCAATATATCAACTACCATCTACTAGTCACTGACTAACAATGACTCAATATATCAACTACCATTTACTAGTCACTGACTAACAATGACTCAATATATCAGATACCATCTACTAGTCACTGACTAACAATGACTCAATATATCAGATACCATCTACTAGTCACTGACTAACAATGACTCAATATATCAACTACCATCTACTAGTCACTGACTAACAATGACTCAATATATCAGATACCATCTACTAGTCACTGACTAACACTGACTCAATATATCAGATACCATCTACTAGTCACTGACTAACAATGACTCAATATATCAGATACCATCTACTAGTCACTGACTAACAATGACTCAATATATCAGATACCATCTACTAGTCACTGACTAACAATGATACCATCTACTAGTCACTGACTAACAATGACTCAATATATCAACTACCATCTACTAGTCACTGACTAACAATGACTCAATATATCAGATACCATCTACTAGTCACTGACTAACACTGACTCAATATATCAGATACCATCTACTAGTCAATGACTCAATATATCAACTACCATCTACTAGTCAATGACTAACAATGACTCAATATATCAGATACCATCTACTAGTCACTGACTAACAATGACTCAATATATCAGATACCATCTACTAGTCTCTGACTAACAAGGACTGAATATATCAACTACCATCTACTAGTCAATGACTCAATATATCAACTACCATCTACTAGTCAATGACTCAATATATCAACTACCATCTACTAGTCAATGACTCAATATATCAACTACCATCTACTAGTCAATGACTCAATATATCAACTACCATCTACTAGTCAATGACTCAATATATCAACTACCATCTACTAGTCAATGACTCAATATATCAACTACCATCTACTAGTCAATGACTCAATATATCAACTACCATCTACTAGTCAATGACTCAATATATCAACTACCATCTACTAGTCAATGACTCAATATATCAACTACCATCTACTAGTCAATGACTCAATATATCAACTACCATCTACTAGTCACTGACTAACAATGACTCATTATATCAGATACCATCTACTAGTCACTGGCTATCTATCTATACACTGTGTCCCGTGTTTTCCCTGCGACGCCAGGGATGGAATTGGGCACGTCATGAGACAGGCAGTTTTGTAGTGCATAGTTACAACTGGCAAAATTGAAGGCAACAGAGACAGGGCGACAGCGTGAGAAAATATTAGGCAGTTTGACAACCTGGCACGGCAGAGAAGCAACAACGGTCTTGATACATAATACTGTAGACAGAGAGCTGTGGAGATCCATGACCGCCTACGCCAGCCAGCATGGCACCTGATGATGATGATGTACAAAGATAGGTTCACTTTACAAAAGCTCAATTTTGGCAATTTTCAAGGGAGCGCATGACCGTGTGGTTAGAACACTCCTCGTGCATTTGAGATCCATGAGTTCAATCCACGTTTGGGACATAATTGTTTTCTTTCGAAGGTAAAATCGGTATCCTTCCTGTACATGTCATAGCATCTGCTATAGCAAGGCAGCCTTTTTTTCTACAGCCCATAGAAAGCCTCCCGGCACTCCTTCACAGAAAAACATGCAGTAACCACATTTTTTTTTTTTTTTCAGTTGGATTTGGATGGTAATGGAGAAATCACAGTATCAGAACTCGGCCCCGCCCTTAAAGCTTGCGGAATGGACCTGCCAGGCTACAGAATTCGAGAGATTGTGGCTGAGTGTGACACAAATAAAGATGGAACTATTAACATGGAGGAGTTTAAGAGGGTAAGAGAAAGATGAATACTCTTTTTAATGTTATCTATCTATCTATTTATCTATCTATCTATCTATCTATCTATCTATCTATCTATCCATCCATCCATCCATCCATCCATCCACCCACCCACCCTATCTATCTATCTATCTATCTATATATCTATCTATCCATCCATCCATCCATCCATCCATCCATCCATCCAATCCTATCTATCTATCTATCTACCTACCAGCCTAACCTAACCTAACCTTCCACCGTCCATCTACCCATCTTTCTGTCTAGCGTTAAGCGCGTGTGTGGCGAGGGGGGTTCAGACGTTGGATGTCTGTCTGTGCGAGTTGCAATGGCCCCCCCCACGATCAGTCTGTGTCTCTTTAAGGTTGTCCTTGATTGTCTCCACCATCTAATTCTTTATCATCCTCATGTCTTGTAGCCCTGTCTTCTACTATTGTACACACAAACGTGCTTGTTGCGTTGGTTCGATTCTCATGATGTGGCCAAACCTCCTGGTTTGCTGTGTCTTAATGTAGTCTTGACTTGAGATAATCTTCATTTCTCCTTTGGTCTCTGTTTGTGATACTTGTCCCATATGTCAAGAAGTGAAGCTTCACATTTTCTAGGATGTTTCTCTTGGCAAATTTGTTGAACATTTTCAGTTTTTCATTGTTGAAATGTTTCACTTTTTCTTTGTTTTTCTGAAATTTTTCAGTTTTTCTTTGCTTTGTTGAGTTTCTAATGGGTTTTTTGAGTATCAATACAAAGAGATAGACTCACTAAACCATGATATATTGTAAGTCTGATGTTGCTTGACTGTGTAATAATATACTGTGTTTATAAGTGGTATATGTCCTTGTTTGTGTTTTGTTATTTCACATTAGTTTTATTATTTATTAGTTATAATAGTTACCAGTGGCAACAATGTGAGATGAAATGCTGACAGCAGCACAGCAAAGAAAACTTAACAACATGTGAGATGAAATGCTGACAGCAGCACAGCAAAGAAAACTTAACATATGAGATGAAATTCCTGTGAAAAGCAACAAGAGTGACCAAACTAGACAAAATGAGAAATGATGAAATCAAGAAAAGAATCGGTGTAAGACCATGCACAGGATACATCGAGTAACAACAAATAAAATGGTTTGGATACCGTAAGAGAATGAACCATAACCAACTACCAACAAGAGCATACTGGTATACTATAAGAAGATCCGGATACAAGGCCAGAGGAAGACATAAAACAAGATGGATGGATAGCATCAATTCAGCACTGAACAATGATTCAACACAGTCAAGGTAACACATCTGGCTGTGTATAGTCAACTAAATTTCTAAGTCCCCATCCCTGCGAGTAAAGGCAATCGTGGATATTCTGACCATCATCCACCGGGATATAGACAGTAGACAATAGTACATGATATGATGATAGTTGTTGCCTCTTCACCGTGTTGGATATCGTCTGAAAGTTTGTTTTATTTATACCTGTACAAAGCAACTACGGATGATTTGAGATGGAATTGCCTGCCCATCCCATAGAGGGTCAAATTGATGCAGGTACCATGCTGAAAGCGGATGTGTCATGCAGAGAGGTACGTTTTACGCAACCAAGCAGCAAACCATGACAACACATTCTGTTCTCTGGACTACATCCGGCTAATCTACAGGAGTTTGAGAATGAAGACTATATAAATACAGAGAAGACTGGAGGGATTGAGATTATAATTGTCAATCTTCACATCACTTCAAACAAGACAATTACAGAAGAAGAATTGCAGAAGAACAAGAAGTCACAGTAGTGTTGAACCAGTAATTGTCTAAACAGAAATAATAACACATAATTATAACAAAACAAAGTGTTCTCTTAATGACACATGTTGGATGACCCGAAACAGGTGTATGAGTCACCTGTGTGTTGTTTAATTTATTCCCAGGTAAGTAAGCAGACTACACTTGTCCAGGTTGAGTACAAATATGACTCACTGAAATCTATTGATAATCCATATAAGGGCAGTGATACCTATCAACTAAGTCTTATTATCTGTATTTTGTACACATATTTGTATTTTGTTCACGTATATGTATTTTGTACACATATTTGTATTTTATACACGTATATGTATTTTGTAAACATATTTGTATTTTGTACACATATCTGTATTTTGTACACATATCTGTATTTTGTACACATATCTGTATTTTGTACACATATTTGTATTTTATACACGTATATGTATTTTGTAAACATATTTGTATTTTGTACACATATCTGTATTTTGTTCACATATTTATATTTTCTACACATATTTGTATACATATCTGTATTTTGTACACATATTTGTACTTTGAATATTTGCCTATGTTCCTCCAGTTTCGCAGAAGGCTGAAATCAGAGCTCTCCAGTTCGAGCAATGTGATGCTACTGTGTGTAATTCTTGCATGTTGTTGAGACCAATAGTCATACCCTCTTTGATGGTTGTTCTGCGAAGAGTCTCTCTTGGTCTTCCTCTTTTTCTGGTGCCATCTGGTACCCATTTTAATGCTTGTAGTGGCATGCTGTTTTCATTCATTCAAAGTACATGTCTGATATTAAGTCAATGGTTGTCTTCTTATTGCTTGTAGAAATACATTGCTGTTTGGTGTCTTCTCGTACTTGCTTGTAGAAATACATTGCTGTTTGGTGTCTTCTCGTACTTGCTTGTAGAAATACATTGCTGTTTGGTGTCTTCTCTTACTTGCTTGTAGAAATACATTGCTGTTTGGTGTCTTCTCTTACTTGCTTGTAGAAATACATTGCTGTTTGGTGTCTTCTCTTACTTGCTTGTAGAAATACATTGCTGTTTGGTGTCTTCTCTTACTTGCTTGTAGAAACATAATTGCTGTTTGGTGTCTTCTCTTACTTGCTTGTAGAAACATAATTGTTGTTTAGTGTCTTCTCTTGCCTTTTTGATTTGAATTCTACCCATTCTTCTTTAAGAGTTTTCTAAGACATTTAGAATATAGTAAAATTTAATTGGATATGCTTGTTTAGCCTTCTTTTTGGGCCAAAATTGGCGCATATGGCAGTAGCCATTTCTTTTCATGTTGAGCGCCTTGTTGCTAGTTCCATAGTTCTTGTGCCTTATTATGCTTATGCCTAATATTGAACTATTTCTAAAAGGAAATGAAGGTCTCCTGTTTAGACCTTTCGAGTTTTTCTTTAGTAAAATACCCTGTGCAGATAACAGAATTTTAAACATTTTTTTGGCCAAAATACAGCTTGATCATTGAGGAAGTTGACAGGTATTCATGTGTATTCAGTTGTTAGTACCTTTGCAATACATCTAAATTCCTGAAAACTAGCATAGTTTGGACATTGATGTGATTCTATGTTTTTTGTTTTTTTAAATTGTTAATCTGAGAGGAATATTAAAAGTGGAAGGAGCAGAGGAAGACAAAAAACTCAATGACAGATAACATATGTTTTTTCTATTCTCATGAACATTGTTGAAGATAGAAATAATTGGATGTATCCATGTGTTGATGTATCCATGTGTTGATGTATCCATGTGTTGATGTATCCAATCTGGGAGTCACTGTCATATAATGTTAAGCTGTTGACGTGCTGACCAACACCCAGGTTTTCGAATCCACTCATTATTGATGGTTTGAAATAATCAATATTTTTTATACATATTTAGAATATTGAGAAAGCAATGGCTACTACTGAACATATTTACATTGCCCAAAAAATCTATTTGGCCAAAAACAAAATGATTTGTCGATGGCTACATCTTGAATAGGGTAGGATACCAATATTATACTATTTTTGTGATTAAAATTCTTCTTCTTCAGCATTCATTCTCAAACTCCCGCTAGATCTCCATTATATACATTTACCATGGTTCTACTAGATTCCCAGCAGGATATAATCCAGAGAACGGAAATGTGTTGTGTCATTGTTTTATTTGCGCCAATAGCCCAACACATCCATCTTCGGCTGGTGATTAAAATTCAATCTTATACATTTATCTTTAAACGTCGAGGAGTGACCTTGTTATTGTTGACCTGAATATTATTACTTCCTAATGGGAATTCACTCTATTACTTCCTAATGGGAATTCACTCTAACCAGTTACATTAACATGTAAAATGGGTAAAACTAAGTATAGACAAACTGAAAATGGCATTGCACGAATGATGACTATGTAAATAAATGGGAAATGTGGGTCAAAATATGACCTCTCATGTAAAGAGTCAGTGCCTATCAATATAATTTGTATCCCTACAGAAAACTTTAAAAAATTATTTCAGAAAAATTATTTCTCTTTTGTTTGCAATTGTATACCACTCATTTACATGTACTATCACCTTCACTTACCTCTAGTATTATCACTAACGAGTGTTGTTACCTTCTTACCTGTAATATCACCTACACTTACCTGTAATATTACCTACACTTAACCTGTAATATTACCTACACCAATGTTTCCCAATGTGAGACCCATGCCCCACAAGGGGTGGGGGCAATTTGATTGTTCATTGGGGCAATTCAGGAGGCAATTATTTCCCAAATGTTAGGAAATAATTCAAATTTTTGAATATAAAAAATATGTATATGTTACATAGGAGGCATCAACATTTTTTAAAAGACAGGTGGGACATTGTAAAAAGAAGGTTGAGAAATACTGACTTGCACCTACCTGTGATATCACCTGCACTTACCTGTGTAACTATAATCTTATATCTGCAGGTTTACGCAACAGAAAAATTAAAGTGTGATATAGGAGTAACCTTTCAGAAGGCAGTCCAAGCCAGGAAGGATGTCAGCACAATGGGTGGAACCAGCCAAGCTTCTGTTGAAGGTACAACACATTCAGTAAGGACATCTGAAACTGTAGCCTTTTCACAGTGGATCAACAGGTTTGTAAGCAGTGGATAGGATTACATCTTGAAATTATAAATATGAACAGACAAACACTTATTTTAAATGCAGTTTACAATGAATGAATATACAAATATATATTTACTAGTTTTTAAAATCAAAATGAAAGGGTTTTAAAAGCCGTAGAGGATCTCCCTGGCGTAGTGGTTAAGCTGTTCGCCTTGTGTTCAAGAGGTCACGGGTTCGAATCTGGCTCGTGTTGTCTTGTTCATAAGGTGGATTTTTTTATTGTAGATCCCTGTGGATTATCACTTGAAGCTACGGAGTTACGTGCTATGAGTGGTACTCTCGGCATGTGGCGTGCCGCTTCGTTGAGAGGGACGGAGTACATATGGGAAACCGAGTACAGTGAAGTCAATCTTCTACGGCTTTTAAACCCTTTAAATCAAAATACAGACACATATAGGATAATATATTTATAAGATCCATAACACGCCAGGGTCGTAGGGGTGTCACAAGGATACATCAGTACAAAAAATCCTCCAAACAACTCTGACATCAGCCTTTCGGACGCGTAGTAAATTCATATCCAGACCATTTATCAAAGTTGTAAATCCAGGACCTTACTTGTCCATTTCTCCCTTCTTCTACCCTCGACTGTTCCTTGCAAAATAGTTTTAGAAAGTGAGTTGTGTCTTATTACATGTCTAAACGAAACAAGTTCACACCATTACACAACTGCCACAAGTGGTACTTGATAACATACTAGTTTATTTATTTGCTACCGGACAAATATATGTATACATATATAGTATACATGTAATATATTTATACATATATAGAATACATGTAATATATTTATACATATATAGAATACATGTAATATATTTATACATGTATAGAATACATATATATTTATACATATATAGTATACATGTAATATATTTATACATATATAGAATACATGTAATATATTTATACATGTATAGAATACATTTAATATATTTATACATGTATAGAATACATATATATTTATACATATATAGTATACATGTAATATATTTATACATATATAGAATACATGTAATATATTTATACATATATAGAATAAATAAATATGTATACATGTATAGAATACATTTAATATATTTATACATGTATAGAATACATATATATTTATTCATATATATAATACATGTTTTATATATATATATATATATATATATATATATACACACACATACAAATATATACTTTTACAAAAAGTAAATGCAACATTATTTCAAACGTGTACCAAAACGTTATTTTACGGAATTAATGTTTCAACCTTGGCATGAAGAAACTTTCAGAATTAAACTAAATATACCCATCTCCAGTCATACTCAATGGTCCATTGACGATGCTGGTGTGCCCACTTCGATTCTGGTGATGCCGAACCGTAAGAACAGGACCACTGTAGGATCTTCTAGCCCAAAGACCAGCATCATGACTGTTTGATCTGAAATTCGACGAGCTGCTGGCATTGAGTGGACGAGCTGCTGGCATTGAGTGGATGAGCTGCTGGCATTGAGTGGACGAGCTGCTGGCATTGAGTGGACGAGCTGCTGGCATTGAGTGGACGAGCTGCTGGCATTGAGTGGACGAGCTGCTGGCATTGAGTGGACTGTGGGGGATGCAGATGCAAATTGATTCCTGATGTGGCGCAGTCGTATCTTTGGCAGGAGTCGTGATTCTGGATCTACCACTGTGCTGCCACTTTTTTTAAAAATCGCCTAAAAAGGAAACTACTGGTGCATGTAACCATATTAAATTTTCTGGCCACTATACTTTGTGATTGTCCATCTGTAAGCATCCAATGATGATGTCTGACATTCTGCAGTGATGGTAATATCTGACATTCTGCAGTGATGGTAATATCTGACATTCTGCAGTGATGAACATGTCTGGCATTCCATGATGAGCAATCTTGGCACTGAATTCATTGACACTTTGTACTATGTTGATTGTATGTGCTGTGCCATAATATGACAGTATATGAAGATGTGTGAGTGGTGCCATAACAAAAGAAATATTAATATTTCTACTATTATAACAACAACAATTTTAATATTTCTCCTTTCTTTTTTCCAGCAACCTCAAAGATGACAACGACTGCCGACCCCTGCTGCCTGTCAACAGTGAGAACAATGAATTGTTTGAGAAATGCAAGAATGGAATTATTTTATGGTATAAGATTTCATTGTTCTGTTTATGTTCAACTCATCCCTGTTATGTTCAAGGATTGTCCTGCCCTGTCGTAATGTATTTAATAGTAACTACAAAATTTGCCAATTTAGCAGTTTCATGATATAAGGGGTCTGCTTAATTTGCCTCATTCTCAGCTTTCCGGAGATAAAGAGTTAATAGAGTTCTGAGAAGTTATGTAGAACCATTTGTGTTGTATGGAAGTGAATCTTGGACACTCAGCAGAATGGTGAAAAGTTATACAGATGCTGTAGAGGTGTAATTTTATAGAAGAATGTTAAGAACACCATGGACAGATAAAAAGTGTAATGGAGATATTTTGAGAAAAGTTAATTTAAAATGAGAGCTGCTTATTCTTATCAGAAGGAGCATGTCCACCATTTTGTGAACACATCTTAACCTTTACGACTCTATAGTCGCAATATTGCACCTATGCCTGTGGGCGCAATCATGCGACATCGTCCGATTCCAGAGTACGGAACTTCACGAAGTAATGCTTATATGACGTAGAAATTCCCGTAACACGAAGCTAGGAATACGGCACAGTTTAAAGGTCAAATTCCTTTACACATTTGCATTGTAAGAACGGGACAGCCGGCAGATTTTGTCAGCGCATTTCTAGAGCAGCGTTGGCCATTTTCGTGCCGTATTTTACTATCAAATTGAGTATCGTGGCATGGGTAAGTGATCGTGACTACATGTTCTAATTGTTGTTTTTGTGTTTAATATGTTGTTATTTGATAAGTATGTTTGTTTATTTGTTCAAAAACACAAAAATAATATGTATCAGGGTTGCCACGTGTGTGCATGGACAATAATTACGCTGTGTGTCAGCCTAGACCTAGTGTTGACCGGACTGACGTTATATGCGATTTCTTCACGTTTTATTAGTTTTTTTTATTAGTTTGGATATGAAACAATATATATACAACAAGTATAGGTATTTATAAGGATTTTATCAATGTTTCCACACAATGATCAAGTATTAGGGCCGTCAATTCGTTATATTTGCGATTTTGAAAATGGCGTTTTGAGATTTTTCCCCAAACTTTCAACGTCACAACTTGCTCATAACTGTCATATCATACATACAACAATAAAAAAAAACATGACTATATTCACTATTCACTCCTTTATTTAGATATGCAATAATTATTTTGATATCTTTTAAAACAAAAAAGTTATCACGTTTTCAAAACACCCACCATCAATAACGCAAATTTTCCAAAAAAGAATTCAGGCCCCAGGGGATGTATTGCGTAATTTTAATTCAGAGTCGTAAAGGATAAGATGAGGAATAATGGATATCCCCTACACTTACCTGTGATATCACCTACACTTACCTGTGTAACTATAATCTTATATCTGCAGGTTTATGCAACAGAAAAATTAAAGTGTCAGTGGGTAGAAAGGTATCACCCAGCAAATGTTGTAGAGCTCTTCAAGTACGATGAGACAGAAAGGCACCCTGGTCATCTACTTCACCCCGACACATTTAGCTGTTTTGACTTCATCTTTCTATTGAAACTGAGTATAGTGAGGGGGGAGAGAGTGAGGTTGATGACATTGCGCAACTCTCCCTCACTTTAATCCAATTTCATTGCGCCAGTCATGCCATCAACTTTATGCAAGTCCATCTCAAAACATCCTTAGGCAATCTTTAAGAGGAAATCTTATGACAGTTAATAGTCACTTTCTTCTTTGTTCTACTTTCAGGCTTTGACACTATATGAGCAAACAATAGTACTGTACATGATACGTTCCCATTGTTATACAAGTTTCACGCAATAAAAAATTTACCACAATATATTTGATAAATTATCCTTTAGTTATTGTCCTGAAATACATCTGAGGATAAAACATCCTTGACTTATGCCCTCAAGTACATCTGAGGATAAAACATCCTTTAATTATTGCCCCCAAGTACATCTGAGAATAAAACATCCATTAATTAATGCCCTCAAGTACATCTGAGAATAAAACATCCTTTAATTATTGCCTTCAAGTATATCCAAAGATGTTTTTAAAGAGCTGTCTGCCACGTTTTGATGAAAATCTCTTGACTACACATTATCTCACAAATGAAATAAATCTTGCTTGAAATTTGTTCTTGTTTTTGTTTACAGTAAACTTATCAATAAATCAGTACCATCTACCATCGACGAGAGAACCATTAACAAGACCAACTTGTCTGTGTATCGTCGACATGAAAACCTAACCTTGGCTATCACATCAGCACAGTCCATGGGCTGCTCTACTGTCAACATTGGACCAGATGACCTGGATGCTGGAAAACCTCATCTTGTTCTTGGTCTCTTGTGGCAGATTATCAGGGTAAATAAAGGGAGATAAATTTGTGCATGATTGAGGTCATGTTCAGAAATTGATAGTTTCACATGGTGGCTTGTTTTAAGTAGAGTGATCTAATATAGAAGAGACCATTTAGTTTCAAGTGGTGTTTCTCTTTGAAGTACTCAAATATAAAAGAGGCCATTTAGTTTCAAGTGGTGTGTCTCTCTGAAGTACTCAAATATAAAAGAGGCCATTTAGTTTCAAGTGGTGTGTCTCTCTGAAGTACTCAAATATAAAAGAGGCCATTTAGTTTCAAGTGGTGTGTCTCTTTGAAGTACTCAAATATAGAAGAGGCCATTTAGTTTCAAGTGGTGTGTCTCTTGAAGTACTCAAATATAGAAGAGACCATTTAGTTTCAAGTGGTGTATCTCTTTGAAGTAGAGCACTCTAATATTAGTTAGTTCGTTCCTTTAATTCCGCAGCGGCATATAGGGCCGAGTTTTTTTGATTCTCAATGTGTTGCGGTCCGCTGCCTGCAGTTTTAGTTCTTGTATGGTCTTGCAGTCTATTATTTCCCCCTCTTTAAGTATGGTGTTTTACTCTAATATAAAAGAGACTATTTTCAAGTGATGTGTCACTTTGATGTAGAGTACTTCAATAGAGAAAAGACTATTGAGATAGAAGATTGATTTTTTTCCCCACAAAGAGATAAGAAACATAAATTATCAGATGAACTGGACACTCATATATTGTCTGAAGTGGGAGTGTGGAATAGGGACACTGTTACCTGACATGCACGTTGTAAGAGGCGACTAAGGATGTTGTGGAGGTGGTGTTGGTTGTTCCATTCTATAGAGGGTCAAGTGACTCAGAAGCCATGCTGAAGTTTGATGTGTCATGCAGAAAGGCGCTTATATTGCAGCCAAGCTGTAAAACATGTTACTTTTGATTAGGGCTGTACTGGATTCAAATTTGTTTAATCCAGCCGGATCCGGTTTGGCCGGATTTATGAAGTGAAATCGAGCCGGAGCCAGATTTACAAATAAAAAAATTAAAATAAAATAACGTACTACATCATTTGACTTAGGTGAGTGGAGTCACTCGACTGTTCATTACTGCAGTTTATTACGATAGACATGACAATGATGCCATATACTCATATTAAATCATTTAAATATAAAATAATTATATTTACATTAGAATAAGTAATAGTAAGTTCCATAAGCTCAAGATGAAACATAATACATAAGCACATAATGCTAATTTAGTAATTTTAATTTTTAGTTTTCACATTGTTTTCAGTTGGCTAATTGGCAGCTGAGTTACAACTCACAACAACAGTACATTGAACATATTGAATTTATTGAAATACATTCATTCAGTACTTTCACTATTTCAGTCAGTCAGTCTTCATTATGGCTGTGAAGTTGAACTCTCAGAGTCAAGAAGGGACGAGTTGTATTTCAGGAAAATCAACGTTTCCGCATTTTGTGGTAGAAGGCTACTACAGTGGTCAGTGATAATGTCTCCTGCAGTACTGAACAGCCTTTCTGATGGCACACTTGTAGGTGGTGGTGCAAGAAATGCCTGCGCCAGTCTAGCCATACTTGGAAATCTTTGCTTATTGGCATGCCACTATGAAACTGGATCTGACTGTCGAGTTTGAAGTGGCTCTGACAGGTACTGTGTCATCTCAGTGTTAATGCTGTTGCCTTCGGCACTTGCAGAACGATCTGTGGTGGGATTTTCCTCGACAATTGTGTCAAAACAGCTCCGTAGGCTGGACTCGTACTGTGTGGCAGTGCTCACAGTCAAAACACTAGTACTGCTACTAGTAGCTGATGGATCCTGTGCACTGACTGTGTTTGCTGAATCAATATTGGAGTTAGCTGCTAACATCAGATGGGCCCGTGCATCAATTATGCCACGTTCGCAGAAACACAGCTTGAACCGAGGATCCAGTAGTGTGGCACAGGTGTAAATACTGTTAGATTCAATGTCCACAAATCTGCTGCTAACAGCTTCAAGCAGAGCTGCTTTCATAGTTTTGATTCCAGCATCACTACCTTCTTTTTGGAAGAAAGTCATGACTGTTTTCACTAATGGGATCAACTGATATTGATGCCTGAGCTGCACTTATTTCACGTGTGAGTTCTTCAAATGGTGCCAAAGTAGCTACCACATTCTCTGTGACTGCCCACTGCTGTGCCGTTAGTCCAGTTACCGAATCAATTTCAACACAGTACAGGCTGATGCTGCGCCGTTGTTCTAACAGACGTCGTAGCATATATAACATTGAGTTCCATCGTGTTGTCACGTCCTGGATAAGCTGATGTTGTGGTAGGTTTAATTCATTTTGAAGTTCATGCAAACGATTAGTTGCTGATGAAGAGTGTTTGAAATGTCCTACCAATTTTCTTCCAGTACTGATGATGTCAGCAACATACTTTAGACTCATAAGACCATCACGCGCACACAGCTGCAGTTGATGCCCCAAAGTTTGGCCACGTCCCATGCCTGCACAATTGACTGCTGGGTACTGCTACTTGCTTTGTGCAAACACAGATTCATCATAGATGTGGTCGCCACGCCAATACACTGGCCTCCGGTGATGCTTTCTTTTCCATCATTTTGTCATAGTTTTTTCTGTGCATCGATCGCAATTGGGTCTACATTGATGATGTTGAGAAGTCTTTGGGACGATCTGATCGTCCACGCAATAACTGTTTGTCACACAACTTATATATTACCTCCGCTCAATCTTCATCTTTAACCTTGAAGTAATCCCAAACGGCGCTGTATGACTTAGATTTTGATGCCATTTTATTTTATCTGCAAGACCACAGAAATTTACGAAAATTCAAAATATTCAAGTCCCACAAACTCATGAAGTAATGCACCATTAAAATTCAAAATAAATGTTTATTTCTTAAAATTATTATTTACATCAGCGAGAAATAGTAAACCAGGAAGTGCTACTGTGCTATTGCCTAAAATTTGGCTTGGCCTTATGAAACATGTACAGAAAATTCACGTGACTAGGCAACACAAATCCGGCCTAAATCCAGAAAAATTGGACAGGAGCTGAAGCCGGATTTGTAAAAATGGCAGGATTCCGGATTTGCCGGAGCCGAAATCCGGTACACCCCTACTTTTGATAGATGCTATAAAACAGGACACATTGATGGATGCTGTAAAACATGACACTTTTGATGGATGCTATAAAATGTGACACTTTTGATGAATGCTATAAAATATGACATGTTTGATGAATGCTATAAAATATGACATGTTTGATGGATGCTATAAAATATGACATGTTTGATGGATGCTATAAAATATGACATGTTTGATGGATGCTATAAAACCTGACACTTTTGATGGGTGCTGTAAAACTTATTATAAAAATTGATCAGAAAAAAAGACAATTCACTATCTGAATCGAGCTGAACAAGTAATCATATTTTGTACCAGGACATGACACTGCAGATTCAACAGTCAATTAAATGTGAGGATATTGTTCCTTTATCTGTAATCAGGTCTGAATCAGTAACCAACCAACCAACTGAATCAGCAACCAACCAACCAACTGAATCAGCAACCAACCAAATGAATCAGCAACTAACCAACCAACTGAATCAGCAACCAACCAACTGAATCAGCAACTAACCAACCAACTGAATCAGCAACCTACCAATCAACTGAATCAGCAACCAACCAACTGAATCAGCAACCAACCAACTGAATCAGCAACCAACCAACTGAATCAGCAAACAACCAACCAACTGAATCAGCAACCAATCAACTGAATCAGCAACCAACCAACCAACTAAATCAGCAACCAACCAACTGCATCAATAACCAACAAACTGAATCAGCAACCAACCAACTGAATCAGCAACCAACCAACTGAATCAGCAACCAACCAACTGAATCAGCAACCAACCAACTGAATCAGCAACCAACCAACCAACTGAATCAGCAACCAACCAACCAACTGAATCAGCAACCAACCAACTTAATCAGCAACCAACCAACCAACTAAATCAGCAACCAACCAACTGAATCAATAACCAACAAACTGAATCAGCAACCAACAAACTGAATCAGCAACCAACCAACTGAATCAACAACCAACCAACTGAATCAGCAACCAACCAACTGAATCAGCAACCAACCAACTGCATCAATAACCAACAAACTGAATCAGCAACCAACCAACTGAATCAGCAACCAACCAACTGAATCAGCAACCAACCAACTGAATCAGCAACCAACCAACTGAATCAGCAACCAACCAACCAACTGAATCAGCAACCAACCAACCAACTGAATCAGCAACCAACCAACAAACTGAATCAGCAACCAACCAACTGAATCAACAACCAACCAACTGAATCAGCAACCAACCAACTGAATCAGCAACCAACCAACTGAATCAGCAACCAACCAACTGAATCAGCAACCAGCCAACTGAATCAGCAACCAACCAACTGAATCATCAACCAACCAACCAACTGAATCAGCAACCAACCAACCAACTGAATCAGCAACCAACCAACCAACTGAATCAGCAACCAACCAACTGAATCAGCAACCAACCAACTGAATCAGCAACCAACAAACCAACTGAATCAGCAACCAACAAACCAACTGAATCAGCAACCAACAAACCAACTGAATCAGCAACCAACAAACCAACTGAATCAGCAACCAACAAACCAACTGAATCAGCAACCAACAAACCAACTGAATCAGCAACCAACAAACCAACTGAATCAGCAACCAACCAACTGAATCAGCAACCAACAAACCAACTGAATCAGCAACCAACAAACCAACTGAATCAGCAACCAACAAACCAACTGAATCAGCAACCATCTGTAAGCAGATGTGTCATGAGTTTTATTATTATTATATTAGAAGTTGTTGTTACATACAGTAATTGTGACATACAGTAATTGTGACATACTGTAATTGTGACATGCTAATGAGATATAGACTGTTTGTATTCACAGATTGGACTACTCAGTGACATCAACCTTGCTCACCATCCAGGTCTCATCCATCTTCTTCAAGACGGAGAGACACTGGCAGATCTCCAGAAGTTGACCCCAGAGCAAATTTTGCTGAGATGGGTCAATTACCACTTAAAAAATGCCGGATGCAACATCCACATCAAAAATTTCTCAGAGGATATTAAGGTTGGTGTTGTCACATGAAGCAACGCTGTTTTGTTTGCAGCCATTCATATATATGCTTTGAAAATGATTGATGGTATATTTCTGTGTTGTCTGGGTCTGAAAGACGAGCATAGAATAATCACACTGTGACTTGCCATACATGTTTTAAGAAGCAACTAAGAAGGTTTTGGGAGTGGGTTTTTCAGTCCAACTTTATAGAAAGTCAAAGTTACCAAAAAGTCATGCAGATGTCGGATGAGTCAGACCAAAAGGTGCAAATAACAAACCAATCTGTAGACCATGGCATATTCCCTTCTTTGACTCAAGGTAAAGGTAGGTTCCATGGCAGTAACCTGCTATCGGGGATGAAGATAGCTCTTTCATATTGTAAGCTGCATCAACTTTTAAATGAGGTGACCGGTTCCCTTTTTTGCTGTGTTTACCTTCCCCAACTCACACGTCAGGTACCCATTTACAGCTTAGTTGACTGGAGGAGCGGTGATATCAAATGAGAAATCACGATCTGGAATTTTGGGACTACATCCAGATAATCTGCAGGAATTCAATCATAGAGGAAGAATAAACCATGTGTCTAATATGTTTATACATTGAAATATTCGGTACTATGATCGCAGTCCAACACCAGTTTCTGTTCTTGTTTCCCATTAGTGCCTACCTAAGTATTTTGTAGTTTTTTTTTTTTTTTTTTTTTTTTAAAGGTCCCATGGCATCTGCCGTCGGGGATGAAGATAACTCTTCATGTACTAAGCCGCAGCAACTATTAGGTGGGGTGGCCAGTTCCCTTCCTTGCTGTTTTTACCTTCCCTAACTCATGCGTCAGGTACTCATTTACAGCTGAGTCGACTGGAGGAGTGGTCGTGTCAAGTGAGAAATCACAACCCGGATTTTTTTTTTAATGTCCGGATGTGGTTTCTAACCTGGCACGCTGTAACCAGATGACAGCAAGCAAGCTCACTATCCACTAGGCTACCGCGCTCCTCATTTTGTAGCTAATTGGTTTAAATATATCAATAATTAATTGAAATATTGATTTTTAGGGTTAGGGTTTAGTTATGTTTTACATAACGAACCCTAAATATAATCATATTTAAATTAATAAATGATAAACATAGGCAAGGGAAATAATAACAGGTAGACACTAATTGCCAAGGAAGAGATTGGCAATGGCATATTGCAAAATAACACGACTGAAAAACATATGGAAAAACAACAAAATAGAAACGAAAGTGCTGATGTTACGAACTTTTATTTTTCCGGTTGCAACATACGGCTGTGAAACATGGACTCTTAAGTAAAACAGCGGCAAAGAGGATCAACGCCTCCGAGCTGAAATGCTACAGAAAGATACTTAGAATATCATGGAAGGATAAAATGAGAAACTCAGATATTATAAACACACTGAATATTCCAGAGTGTTGGTTACTAAACACAATAACAAAAAGAAAACTACGCCTGTTTGGTCATATAAAGAGACATAACTGTTTAGAAAGACAAATAATGGAGGGAAGAGTACCTGGGAAGAGGAGAAGGGGCAGACCAAGAAGACGATGGACTGACGACATTAAAGATAATATGAATACATCGCTAGAAAATGCAAGCTACATCGCCCAAGACAGAGAGAGGTTCGGAGAGTTCATTGGGAAGACAACGTTCTGGAAGGAATACGTCACATGACACAGACACTAATTGGCGCAATGGAGGTTGGACTGCGATCATATTACCTAATGTTCTTTCTCATAGATTGCCTGATTATACAAAGGCACCCTATCGTTGTGTGTGTACGTGGACACAATATGGGCACATTGCTAGTTTACATGTCATATATATTCAAATATTAGAGACCATATGGTATCAAAGACTTTTACCAGCTCTTCCACCTTCATTCTCACACTCCCGACAGATTAGGATGTAGTCTGGAGAACGGAATGTGATGTGTCATGGTGTGCAGATTAGCTTACTAACAGATTACCAGCGCTGCTGTGTATTTTCATTTGATTTTGTTGATCTTTTCTGTAGGATTCCCAAGCATACACTTATTTGTTGCACCAGATTGCACCCAAAGAGAAAGGTGTTGACCTTTCACCTTTAGGGGTAAGCAGTATTTTTTTAAATTAGTCCAAGATATATGTACTTTTAATATTTTTGTTAGTTCCACAATATATGTTCTATTAATGTTTTTGTTAGTTCCACGATATATGTACTGTTAATATTTTTGTTAGTTCCAAGATGTATGTGCTTTTAATATTTTTGTTAGTTCCAAGATGTATCTACTGTTAATATTTTTGTTAGTTCCAAGATGTATCTACAGTTTATATTTTTGTTAGTTCCAAGATGTATGTGCTTTTAATATTTTTGTTAGTTCCAAGATGTATCTACTGTTAATATTTTTGTTAGTTCCAAGATGTATCTACTGTTAATATTTTTGTTAGTTCCAAGATGTATCTACTGTTAATATTTTTGTTAGTTCCAAGATGTATCTACTGTTAATATTTTTGTTAGTTCCAAGATGTATCTACTGTTAATATTTTGTCTGTGTAAGATTAATTCTAAGGTTACCATTCAATGTATTCTTGCAATTATTGTTCGTTCATTTCCTCAATCAAGATTCTCTGATTCCGTCATTTAGTTATTAGTATCTCAATCATTTATTTGCACAATCATTGTTTCCACAATCACCATTCTCTGATTCCCTAATTCATGTCTGCTAACATCATTATACCAGGCTTGTAAATCTTATCTTGTGTCTGCAGGTATCAGACAAACATCGCAGAGCCGAAGCCATGTTGCAGGAAGCTAATAAAATTGGGTGTCGTTCCTTCGTTGGTCCCAACGATGTTGTAGAAGGCAATGCTAAACTAAACTTAGCATTTGTTGCCAATCTCTTCAACAATTACCCAGCACTTGAAGGAGTCGATGAAACTGTGAACTTAGATATTCATGAGGAGACAAGGGAGGAGAAGAGTAGGTTGCCAACATTGTGTTTAGCTAAATGTGTCTCTATTGGTTAATTTGACACCCATTATATTATTACAGCAGTGTTTTTTTGGGTATGTAGGTTTAGTTGACACCATTATATTATTACAGCAGTGTTTTTTTGGGCATGTAGTTGTAGTTGACACCATTATATTATTACAGTAGTGTTTTTTTGGGTAAGTAGGTTTAGTTGACACCATTATATTATTACAGTAGTGTTTTTTTGGGTACATAGGTTTAGTTGACATGATTATATTATTACAGTAGTGTTTTTTTGGGCATGTAGGTTTAGTTGACACCATTATATTATTACAGTATGTTTTTTTTTGGGTTTGTAGGTTAATTTGACACCATTATATTATTACAGTAGTGTTTTTTTTGGGTATGTAGGTTTAGTTGATACCATTATATTATTACAATAGTGTTTTTTGGGTATGTAGGTTTAGTATGATGATGAGCCCTTTAGCTGTGAGCAGGAGCTCTTGACATCCCATAGCCGTTCTGACAAAAGCACAGGTTCTCAGTTGTCTAATTGAGGCGACACCCAGGCTTGTATAAGATCTGAAAGGCACAGATGTGTAAAGGGGGTTTGTGGATGCATGTTTAGTCCCAAAAGTGAGGCATTCCAGTGTGCCAGGATTACCACGTCCTGCCAGAGGCACAGCACACACAGTTTGATCAACTATCTCATCATTCTTCTCCGAGATTTGTTGACCCACCCGCACTGATGGCACATCTAGTATTCTCCGTTGTCTAGGAGTCTGCCACAATAGAATAATGGCACAGTGTCTGCTGGTTGCATCACTTTGTCGTCCATGGGGATTACTAGATAGAAGACAACAGTACAGAATTCAGACAAGATGTCACAATGATGATTTTTCACACAGGTGACAGGTTGTCAACCTATCCCCCTCCCCCAACTTTACATAGTCACGCCTATGACATGCCTGGAAAAAAATAGTGGCCCTATTCTTTGCATCCTGAACTAGAAGTCCAGACCCCCAATTGCTGCATGGGTGAGGTTTAGTATGAAGTTTGCATATCTGGGTTACCATAGTTTTGAGTGGGAAACTAAATACTTGAATTATAATGAGACTGAGCTAGTGGCTGACTGAACTGGTTTCGACTGCGTGTCATGAACTCCATTCATCCAGTGATGGCTCCTAGTCTTCCAAGTGCCAATGATGTTACTATCCACTATACATGATAGATACTGTCTATTTAAGCTTATATATTCTTAAATGGCTAATGGAATGGCAAGTAGAGCACCTAGAGAATGTCTCTTGTGTAGTGATCGTAGTTGCGAATTTTTAGATGAGTTGTGCAAGAGTGGGAACTAAATCACATCAGTTTATGTACATGGGTAGACAACTAAATCACATCAATTGTTGTACATGGGTAGACAGCTAAATCACATCAGTTGTTGTACATGGATAGACAGCTAAATCACATCAGTTTATGTACATGGGTAGACAACTAAATCACATCAATTGTTGTACATGGGTAGACAGCTAAATCACATCAGTTGTTGTACATGGGTAGACAGCTAAATCACATCACTTGTTGTACATGGGTAGACAGCTAAATCACATCAGTTGTTGTACATGGGTAGACAGCTAAATCACATCACTTGTTGTACATGGGTAGACAACTAAATCACATCAATTGTTGTACATGGGTAGACAGCTAAATCACATCAGTTTATGTACATGGGTAGACAACTAAATCATATCAATTGTTGTACAATCAATCCAAAAAATATCCCCAGCATGAAAGTGCTTAAACACAAAATATCATATGAGCTCAGATGTCGCCTCATAAAAGGTCTGCGCCTGGCAGTTCACTCCCTGACTATCTTGAGTGAAAAATCAGCCATGAGGGGGACACACATTAAATATCTATGTTCCTTCAATGCTGAATATGGTGAGGGCAGAAACCAGAGCTCTCCAGTTCGAGTGATGTGATGCTACTGTGTGTAATTCTTGTATGTTGTTGAAACCTATAGTCTCTTTGTTGGTTGTTCTGTGAAGTCTCTCTTGGTCTTCCTCTTTTTCTTTTACCATCTGATACCCATTTTATTGCTTGTAGTGGCAGTCTGTTTTCATTAATTCTATGTACATGTCCAATATAAGTCCATCGTTTTCTTCATATTGTTGTAGAAACATTGCTGTTTCGTGTCTTCTCTTACTTGCTTATTTGATTTGAATTCTTCCCAATCAATATATAAGAATTTTCTAAGACATTTATTTTCAAATGAATTTAATGTCTTCTCCGGTGCTTTTGTTATTTTTCTAACCTTCGTAACCATATGTTAATACTGATATTACATTGAAGTTAAACAGTTGTAGTTGTAAATTTACTTATTGTTTTTGGTTTTTTTATGATTGTTAGGTGGTTGAACGTACTTGATGCCAATGCAACTGTGGTAGAACTCTGTGACATAGATATGCATATTTTGTTGACTTATGCACCATTTTTGTGTGTTTACACATTTTACATGCATATTTTGTTGATTTACTCACCATTTTTTGTGTGTTTACACATTTTACATGCATATTTTGTTGATTTACTCACCATTTTTTGTGTGTTTACACAGCGTACCGTAACTGGATGAACAGTATGGGTGTATCTCCATACGTACATTACATCTATAATGATCTGATAGATGGCTTGATCATCTTCCAACTGTACGATGTCTGCAAGCCTGGAGTTGTGGACTGGAACAAAGTTCATCGCAAGTTCAATAAAATCAAGGCTAACTTTGAGAAAATAGGTCAGATACCATTGTTGTTTACGTAAACTTCTGCCTTATTTTTCATATTTTTTATTCTACGTTTGTTCTCAAACTCCTGTAGATAGGCAAGATATAGTCCAGAGAATGAAATACGAATGTGCTGTGTCATGGTTTGCAGCTTATCTGCACCTCTCGGCCTGACACATCTGGCTTCAGAAAAGTTTCTGGGTCATTTTGACCCAGTGAAATGGGAAGGTTAACTCCACCCCAAGACCTTGTTAGTTGTATCATATGATGTGCTTGACAGGTAAATAGCGTCGCTATTCTTTGCTCCCCTTTTGAGCCGACAACACACTGGCGACATTTGTACATATATATTCTCATCATACTCAACAGACTTCTCTCACTCCCTCTCTCTCACTCCCTCTCTCTCACTCCCTCTCTCTTACTCCCTCTCTCTCACTCCCTCTCTCTCACTCCCTCTCACTCCCTCTCTCACTCCCTCTCTCTCACTCCCTCTCTCTCTGGCTCCCCAGAGGAGGGAGCACACATACAAACATTGGTGGGAGTATACATAAAAACAGAGGAGGGAGCATTCATACAAACATTGGTGGGAGTATACATACAAGCAGAGGAGGGAGCACACATATAAACTTCTTCGGCAACCATCAACACATACAAACGAAGGCTTAGTGTTACATTACAAGCAAAACATGATCAATATTTACCCAGACCACATTGCTTACTAGTAAATTGTTATTTTCAAGACCACAAGATTACTAGAGTTAAACGTCATGATTTGTAACGTTAACCCTATTCCTAACTCTAATCCTTACTCTAATCCTAGAACAAACTAACCATAACCCTAATTTCAACTCTATTCCTAATGCAGACTCTAGTGCTAGCCCTAAATATATTAGAATTAGCAGTCCGCCGAAGACGGATGTGTCGGGCCATTGGCGCAAATAAAACGGCGACACAATGCATTTCCATTCTCTGGACTGCATCCTGCTGGAGATCTAGTAGTACTGCTACAGGAGAGATCCAGCAGAAGTTTGAGAATGAACGCTGAAGAAGAAGAAGAATTAACAGTTATGCTTTCATTCACAAGTGTCAAGTGTACACCACAGCAATGGTAAGAAAACACACAACCCTGTTTCGCTGTGTTAGGTGACCTTCATTATATGATTTTATCTTTTTGTGTGTTGTCTGGTCACAATCAGTATTCTCGGAAGGGAGGGGGGGGCGGCGGAACAAGCTTGTATTTTGTGTATTATTGGCCACAATCAGTATTCTTAGGGATGGAGGCCAGCAAGCTTTTATTTGTGAAGTGTTTGACCACAAATCAGTATTCTCTGAGTTGGATAACTGCCAGCGAGCAGTTATTTAGTTCTTTGAAGATGTAAAGAAGGCTGTTGCCATCCTGTGAATGCTGTCCCTACATTAAGAGGTTTGCTGCATTTGAAATCTCCATTATCAAATATCATCAGATGCGGATCAATAACATTGTTAACAGTTAGCAACATAAGAGATTTGATGTAATAATTTTGTTTACAGTTAGCAACATCAGAGATTTGAAGTATTAATTTTGTTAACAGTTAGCAACATAAGAGATTTGATGTAATAATTTTCTCTTTATCACTTTTTAGCATCATATTTTTACACTTTGAGAAAACTGAATACTCTCCGAATGAAAAAATAGTATGCAACATGATTGAAAGTATATACCCCAGGGAAGCATGGATACAAGTATATACCCCAGGGAAGCATGGATACCAATATATACCCCAGGGAAGCATGGATACAAGTATATACCCCAGGGAAGCATGGATACAAGTATATACCCCAGGGAAGCATGGATACAAGTTTATACCGACAGATCAGCAACCAGAGCAGTGAAGAATGGAGATGCTGGTGTACATCAAGATAAAGAAAATGTTTCCACATGTTCACCAACTGGAACATTCTGGCCCAACTACTCTGCAGAAGTAAAGACCCAAACCATTGCTGCAAAGTTGTATGGGAGCACCAAGGAGCTTTCATATTCAACAGCATTATCAGACTTGCAGTATATACAAGTTAAAATGCAAACGAAGAAAAGAAGAAGCATCGCATTGTGTAGTTCAGGATTGTGATTTAAGATTTTATGAGTTCAAGAGCTGTATATATAATAATTTGTAATCATCCTGGTGGACCAGTAAAAATTACTTGGTGGGTTAGATTTGGCCTGAGGGTCATATTTTGCCCAACTTTGGTCTGAGGGTCATATGTTGCCCAACTTTGGTCTGAGGGTCATATTTTGCCCAACTTTGGTCTGAGGGTCATATTTGGCCCAACTTTGGTCTGAGGGTCATATGTTGCCCAACTTTGGTCTGAGGGTCATATGTTGCCCAACTTTGGTCTGAGGGTCATATTTTGCCCAACTTTGGTCTGAGGGTCATATGTCGCCCAACTTTGGTCTTAGGGTCATATTTTGCCCAACTTTGGTCTTTTATGTTCTCTGGGCAATCTACTTATATTGCATATTCTTGTTTTATATACTCGACTAGAAAACTGCAACTATGCTTGTCAGCTTGGAAACAAGTTGGACTTTTCTCTGGTTGGTGTAGCTGGTAAAGACATCCATGATGGCAACCAAACTTTGACATTGGGTAAATACAATTTATAACTAATATATAAAACATATTTATTTATGATTTTCCCAGCCTATATAATAATTATACAGAGAATATCTGTAACTTTAATGTCCCTGTAGCTTAAACGTTGTCCTTGATGTCTTGTCCTTGATGTCTTGTCCTTGATGTCCTTTAGTGTCCCTGATGGCTACAATCATGAATTGGATACACTACCAAAAAAATGTCAACAATCAGAGCAAATGTGCTTCCAGGAGCAATTTATGGCTGTGAAACATTGAGATTGTTGAAGTTTTATTGTGTGAAATCAGGTTTGGTACAGATGTGAATTGTATGTCAGAGCCATGGCTTGGTTATAGTTTTACGGGATTTGTAAGTAAGAGATATGACATAGTTTTATGTGATTTGTAAGTTAGAGATATAACATAGTTTTATGTGATTTGTAAGTTAGAGATATGACATAGTTTTATGTGATTTGTAAGTTAGAGATATGACATAGTTTTATGTGATGTGTAAGTTAGAGATATGACATAGTTTTATGTGATTTGTAAGTTAGAGATATGACATAGCTTTATGTGATTTGTAAGTTAGAGATATAGCATAGTTTTATGTGATTTGTAAGTTAGAGATATGACATAGTTTTATGTGATTTGTAAGTTAGAGATATAACATAGTTTTATGTGATTTGTAAGTTAAAGATATAACATAGTTTTATGTGATTTGTAAGTTAGAGATATAACATAGTTTTATGTGATTTGTAAGTTAAAGATATAACATAGTTTTATGTGATTTGTAAGTTAAAGATATGACATAGTTTTATGTGATTTGTAAGTTAAAGATATGACATAGTTTTATGTGATTTGTAAGTTAGAGATATAACATAGTTTTATGTGATTTATAAGTTAAAGATATAACATAGTTTTATGTGATTTGTAAGTTAAAGATATGACAAAGTTTTATGTGATTTGTAAGTTAGAGATATAACATAGTGTTATGTGATTTGTAAGTTAGAGATATAACATAGTTTTATGTGATTTGTAAGTTAAAGATATAACATAGTTTTATGTGATTTGTAAGTTAAAGATATGACATAGTTTTATGTGATTTGTAAGTTAAAGATATGACATAGTTTTATGTGATTTGTAAGTTAGAGATATGACATAGTTTTATGTGATTTGTAAGTTAGAGATATAACATAGTTTTATGTGATTTGTAAGTTAAAGATATAACATAGTTTTATGTGATTTGTAAGTTAAAGATATGACATAGTTTTATGTGATTTGTAAGTTAGAGATATAACATAGTTTTATGTGATTTGTAAGTTTGAGATATGACATAGTTTTATGTGATTTGTAAGTTAGAGATATGACATAGTTTTATGTGATTTGTAAGTTAGAGATATAACATAGTTTTATGTGATGTGTAAGTTAAAGATATAACATAGTTTTATGTGATTTGTAAGTTAGAGATATGACATAGTTTTATGTGATTTGTAAGTTAAAGATATGACATAGTTTTATGTGATTTGTAAGTTAGAGATATAACATAGTTTTATGTGATTTGTAAGTTTGAGATATGACATAGTTTTATGTGATTTGTAAGTTAAAGATATGACATAGTTTTATGTGATTTGTAAGTTAAAGATATGACATAGTTTTATGTGATTTGTAAGTTAAAGATATGACATAGTTTTATGTGATTTGTAAGTTAGAGATATAACATAGTTTTATGTGATTTGTAAGTTAGAGATATAACATAGTTTTATGTGATTTGTAAGTTAAAGATATAACATAGTTTTATGTGATTTGTAAGTTAAAGATATGACAGTTTTATGTGATTTGTAAGTTAGAGATATGACATAGTTTTATGTGATTTGTAAGTTAGAGATATAACATAGTTTTATGTGATTTGTAAGTTAAAGATATAACATAGTTTTATGTGATTTGTAAGTTAAAGATATGACATAGTTTTATGTGATTTGTAAGTTAAAGATATGACATAGTTTTATGTGATTTGTAAGTTAGAGATATAACATAGTTTTATGTGATTTGTAAGTTTGAGATATGACATAGTTTTATGTGATTTGTAAGTTAGAGATATAACATAGTTTTATGTGATTTGTAAGTTAGAGATATAACATAGTTTTATGTGATTTGTAAGTTAAAGATATGACATAGTTTTATGTGATTTGTAAGTTAAAGATATGACATAGTTTTATGTGATTTGTAAGTTAGAGATATGACATAGTTTTATGTGATTTGTAAGTTAGAGATATAACATAGTTTTATGTGATTTGTAAGTTAAAGATATAACATAGTTTTATGTGATTTGTAAGTTAGAGATATGACATAGTTTTATGTGATTTGTATGTTAAAGATATGACATAGTTTTATGTGATTTGTAATTTAGAGATATGACATAGTTTTATGTGATTTGTAAGTTAGAGATATGACAGTTTTATGTGATTTGTAAGTTAGAGATATGACATAGTTTTATGTGATTTGTAAGTTAGAGATATAACATAGTTTTATGTGATTTGTAAGTTAAAGATATAACATAGTTTTATGTGATTTGTAAGTTAGAGATATGACATAGTTTTATGTGATTTGTATGTTAAAGATATGACATAGTTTTATGTGATTTGTAAGTTAGAGATATGACATAGTTTTATGTGATTTGTAATTTAGAGATATGACATAGTTTTATGTGATTTGTAAGTTAGAGATATGACATAGTTTTATGTGATTTGTAAGTTAGAGATATAACATAGTTTTATGTGATGTGTAAGTTAAAGATATGACATAGTTTTATGTGATTTGTAAGTTAGAGATATGACATAGTTTTATGTGATTTGTAAGTTAAAGATATGACATAGTTTTATGTGATTTGTAAGTTAGAGATATAACATAGTTTTATGTGATTTGTAAGTTTGAGATATGACATAGTTTTATGTGATTTGTAAGTTAAAGATATGACATAGTTTTATGTGATTTGTAAGTTAAAGATATAACATAGTTTTATGTGATTTGTAAGTTAAAAATATGACATAGTTTTATGTGATTTGTAAGTTAAAGATATGACATAGTTTTATGTGATTTGTAAGTTAGAGATATAACATAGTTTTATGTGATTTGTAAGTTAGAGATATAACATAGTTTTATGTGATTTGTAAGTTAAAGATATAACATAGTTTTATGTGATTTGTAAGTTAAAGATATGACAGTTTTATGTGATTTGTAAGTTAGAGATATGACATAGTTTTATGTGATTTGTAAGTTAGAGATATAACATAGTTTTATGTGATTTGTAAGTTAAAGATATAACATAGTTTTATGTGATTTGTAAGTTAAAGATATGACATAGTTTTATGTGATTTGTAAGTTAAAGATATGACATAGTTTTATGTGATTTGTAAGTTAAAGATATGACATAGTTTTATGTGATTTGTAAGTTAGAGATATAACATAGTTTTATGTGATTTGTAAGTTTGAGATATGACATAGTTTTATGTGATTTGTAAGTTAGAGATATAACATAGTTTTATGTGATTTGTAAGTTAAAGATATGACATAGTTTTATGTGATTTGTAAGTTAGAGATATGACATAGTTTTATGTGATTTGTAAGTTAGAGATATAACATAGTTTTATGTGATTTGTAAGTTAAAGATATAACATAGTTTTATGTGATTTGTAAGTTAGAGATATGACATAGTTTTATGTGATTTGTATGTTAAAGATATGACATAGTTTTATGTGATTTGTAAGTTAGAGATATGACATAGTTTTATGTGATTTGTAATTTAGAGATATGACATAGTTTTATGTGATTTGTAAGTTAGAGATATGACAGTTTTATGTGATTTGTAAGTTAGAGATATGACATAGTTTTATGTGATTTGTAAGTTAGAGATATAACATAGTTTTATGTGATTTGTAAGTTAAAGATATAACATAGTTTTATGTGATTTGTAAGTTAGAGATATGACATAGTTTTATGTGATTTGTATGTTAAAGATATGACATAGTTTTATGTGATTTGTAAGTTAGAGATATGACATAGTTTTATGTGATTTGTAATTTAGAGATATGACATAGTTTTATGTGATTTGTAAGTTAGAGATATGACAGTTTTATGTGATTTGTAAGTTAGAGATATAACATAGTTTTATGTGATTTGTAAGTTAGAGATATGACATAGTTTTATGTGATTTGTAAGTTAGAGATATAACATAGTTTTATGTGATTTGTAAGTTAGAGATATGACATAGTTTTATGTGATTTGTAAGTTAGAGATATGACATAGTTTTATGTGATTTGTAAGTTAGAGATATAACATAGTTTTATGGGATTTGTAAGTTAAAGATATAACATAGTTTTATGTGATTTGTAAGTTAGAGATATGACATAGTTTTATGTGATTTGTAAGTTAAAGATATGACATAGTTTTATGTGATTTGTAAGTTTGAGATATGACATAGTTTTATGTGATTTGTAAGTTAAAGATATGACATAGTTTTATGTGATTTGTAAGTTAAAGATATGACATAGTTTTATGTGATTTGTAAGTTAGAGATATGACATAGTTTTATGTGATTTGTAAGTTAGAGATATAACATAGTTTTATGTGATTTGTAAGTTAAAGATATAACATAGTTTTATGTGATTTGTAAGTTAAAGATATGACATAGTTTTATGTGATTTGTAAGTTAGAGATATAACATAGTTTTATGTGATTTGTAAGTTAGAGATATAACATAGTTTTATGTGATTTGTAAGTTAAAGATATAACATAGTTTTATGTGACCTGTAAGTTAAAGATATGACATAGTTTTATGTGATTTGTAAGTTAAAGATATGACATAGTTTTATGTGATTTGTAAGTTAGAGATATGACATAGTTTTATGTGATTTGTAAGTTAGAGATATAACATAGTTTTATGTGATTTGTAAGTTAAAGTTATAACATAGTTTTATGTGATTTGTAAGTTAAAGATATGACAATAGTTTTATGTGATTTGTAAGTTAGAGATATGACATAGTTTTATGTGATTTGTAAGTTAGAGATATAACATAGTTTTATGTGATTTGTAAGTTAGAGATATAACATAGTTTTATGTGATTTGTAAGTTAGAGATATGACATAGTTTTATGTGATTTGTAAATTAGAGACTCATATCTCATAGTTTTATGTGATTTGTAATTTAGAGATAATTTATAGCTTTATGTGATTTATAAGTTAGAGACATAATTTATAGCTTTATGTGATTTGTAATTTAGAGATATAGCTTTATGCGATTTGTAAGTTAGAGACATAATTTATAGCTTTATGTGATTTGTAAGTTAGAGACATAATTTATAGCTTTATGTGATTTGTAATTTAGAGATGACTATGTGGTAGTTTCATGTTAAATTAATAATTCTTTACTTTTTTTGCAGCATTGGTGTGGCAGTTGATGAGAGCCTACACTATTTCAGTCCTGAGTGGCCTCTCTGCAAACAATAAAAATGCAGAAAAGCTGATCTTGGATTGGGCAAATGCTAGGGTACGCTTTTTTTGTTTATCCTACCCTACCATGTCATCTATTTCAATGTATAGAACATCAAGCTAGACAAGAACTTCTCCCCACCATGTCCACCTATTGTTAAAACTTTAAATTGAATTTTACCAACTGGTATGGGCTGCCCAAGAGTGAAAACTTGTAGCATTGGATAGATGAATAAAACATGATTTTTTTTTTCAAATTGGTGCACTTCTAAAGATGATATGTTCATCCTTAGCCCATGAAGGTAAGAACTCCATTTTTACCCAGCTGTTTTCCATTGGAAATGTTATACATATAATAGTTTTCACATCTTTTCTCCTACATTTGTAAATTTTCATTGTACAACTGCATGAGACACATCCAAAGATTTGGAAACGGATGCACTTTCTAATAAGAATAGAATTAAATGGATATCGAATAAAGATCACAGGCAAAAGGTTATGCAATTTTGACAGAATAGTAAAAACAAAAAATGTGACAAGTTTTTCTACTTTCCACATTGTAAAACATCCAAAACATCGGAGATTATAGAAATCCATTCAAGTCACAGTGTATCCATACTTTATAGAAATCCATTCAAGTCACAGTGTATCCATACTTTATAGAAATCCATTCAAGTCACAGTGTATCCATACTTTATAGAAATCCATTCCAGTCACAGTGTATCCATACTTTATAGAAATCCATTCCAGTCACAGTGTATCCATACTTTATAGAAATCCATTCCAGTCACAGTGTATCCATACTTTACAGAAATACATTCAAGTCACAGTGTATTCATACTTTATAGAAATACATTCAAGTCACAGTGTATCCATACTTTACAGAAATCCATTCAAGTCACAGTGTATCCATACTTTACAGAAAGTGTCATCATGTTTGCTTTACGTAAAAATTCTTTATAATGATAAGATTATGCAGAGATCACACTTGTGTTTTCCTATACATTTCTATATTGACTAAATGGAGACGGCCCATCATGCGTATTTATTTAAATTTGCATTGTTCGAAACGATATTCACTATAGGCCTAATCAGTCGTTAATTCCTCATTTTCATAATTCACTTTTTATCAAGTGATAATTAAATCATTTGTGAGTATTATCATAAAATCTTCTTTCAAAAGTAATACTCTACTACTAGCATTATGTAGATTAAGTGAAGGCCATTTTCTTTTAAAATAACAGGACACCATTTGTTTTGTGTTTATTTCTGTTAAATTTAAAAGCACAGAATTTATTGACTCGTCCAAGTCCAAACGTCAATCTCCATGTTCAGTGTGGGCTTCAGGAAGTTATCTTCTGCTTGGTTTTTATAAAACTTGGATCGAATTCAAAATGTGTTGTCTCTTCTTCTTCTTCTGCGTTCGTTCTCAAACTCCTGCAGATTAGCAGGATGTAGTCCGGAGAACGGACTGCGGTGTGTCATGGTTTACAGCATTGCTGTGATATCTACGCCTTTCTGCCTGACACATCCGACTTCAGCAAGGTTTTGGGTCACTGACCCTATATGGGATGGTCAGTCAACTCCATCCCATAACCTCCTTAGTCACCTTTTACGACATGCATGGAAGGTAAACCGTGTTGCTATTCTTTGCTCCCCTTTCGGGCCCTGGCAACACACGGGCGATGTGTTGTCTTATATATGGACTAAATCAAGTGATACGCTAATTTTCACTTCACGGTTTTCGGAGAGCGATAGTGAATACCCTTTTGCAGTCTACTTGTTAATTTTTAACTTTATTGCATTCTAGACATACACATTGGTGCTCAGTCCTTTTCAGCATGTGACCTACGGTAAAAAGAAAATTTACTGAACATTACATATGGACCAAGAAGGCTTAAATAAGAAAATTGTACTCAACAATTTAAACTCAAATAGTACTTGCTGCATAGACATGTTAAACTGTGAACGAGAAGAACAAACTCAAGTAGTAAATTACGAACAAATAGTCACCATGTGTGAAATGAGATCTTAGAAATGAAGAAAACTATAATCACAGTATGTGAAATGTGGTTTCGAGTGAGGAAAGCTATAAATGACACCAGAAAAGACAGATGAGATACCTGGAAAGAAATAAAGACCATCTCAAGTCAAGAATACATCAAGAGACAGCAAACTGGTTGGTTTGGTCACCTCATGAGAATGAAACCATCCATTCGTGCATACAACAGTAGAAGATCAGGTTACAAGGTATGAGGAAGATAAAGAACTAGATGGGTGGAGACAAAGAAACCTTAAAGAGACACTGGCTGACCATATGATAGAATGAATATTTTGCATTGAAGAACATTTGCAATTACTTTCAGACCTAGTATTCAAGTGCTCTGATAGGCTCGATGTTTTTGTCATGTGATGTATTTTCTCTAGAATGCTGTCTTCCCAATGAACTTCCTGAACCCATCTCTGTCTTGGACCATGCGTTTTACATTTTCGAACGATGTATTCATATTTATCTTTAATGTCGTCAGCCCATTGTCTTCTTCGTCTGCCCTTTCTCCTCTTCCCAGGTACTCTTCCCTCCATTATTTGTATTTCTAAACAGTTGTGTCTCTTTATATGACCAAACAGGCGTAGTTTTCTTTTTGTTATTGTGTTTAAGTAACCACCACTCTGGAATCTTCAATGTGTTTATAATATCTGAGTTTCTCTTTTTTCTCCTTCCATGATATTCTAAGTATCTTGCTGTAGCATTTCATCTCGAAGGTGTTGATCTTGCCACTGTTATTCTCTCCATGTAATGATATTAATTCCAACTTGTACAGTATTATCAATCTATTTGTGTGTGTGTGTGTGTGTGTTCATATAATTGCATACAGTATTATCAATCTATTTGTGTGTGTGTGTTCATATATTGCATACAGTATTATCAATCTATTTGTGTGTGTGTTTATATCTTGTGTACAGTATTATCAATAATCTATGTGCGTGTGTTTATATCTTGTGTACAGTTGGATCAGAGTGCAAAGTTTTCTGGTTTTGGAGATCAGAGCTTGTGTGATGGAATTATTCTCCTAAAACTGGTTGAAAAGATCAAGCCGTCTTCTGTGGACTGGAAATTGGTCATTCAGAGTGCTCAGTCATATGATGTAAGCTTGTGTTTGTAATGCATACGGTTATGGACATAGAATGTTGTTGCCCTTTTTATAATAGATTTACTAGGACACAACCGACTCCGCAGTCACATGTATACAAAGTTCAAGATTGGCCATGTGGACAGGCAGCACAGAGTGCCAAACATATACTTCATGAGTGATCTGAGCATGAAACGCTGAGGCATACATATTGGCCAGAGGAAACAACACTGGAATCAAAGCTCTATGGGACACTGTATGAACTACAAAAGACAGTGAGTTTTATTAAGGAGACAGAATTGCAGATATAGACATGTTTCAAGTGAACGAAAGAAGAAGAAGAAGAATAGATTTAAAAAGAAATTGAAGCATATCATGTATCGAATGTTTAGTTTAACTGGAAATATTAAAATCACAAACCAAGCAGAAGAAATTGGGTACCAGATCTTCTGGTAAAGTCAGCGGGGTTGATGGATATCCCTAGGTATACCATTGATTGATGAAAAGTATGGGCCTAACACTATATTCTAAGATACCCTAGGTGTGAATACAGGATACTTCACTTGTATATACTGTATCAACCGAAGACAGATGTGTTAGGCCATCGGCGCAAATAAAAAGGCGGCTCAACTTTTCAATATCTGGGCTACATCCTGCTGGAAATCTAGTAAGACCATTATTCTGCTTCAAGAGAGAACCAGCGGCAGTTCGAGAATGAACTCTGAAGAAGATATCTTGTATAGGACATATTCAGATATGTCCTATGAACAAAGATGAACCTTTAGGCGCCACAAAAAATGCATCCAATCGCATCAGCAAATATAATGTAGACTGTTGGCTGTCCAACCGTGAGGACGGTCTTGATGAGATGTACTTGTGAGGTACTATTACCAATCTTCCACCAAAGAGACTTGTGTATTTGTAGATGAGGGATCTCCCTGGAAAATTCTGCTCTATCTTCGTCATAAATTGTGATAATATTTGTTTGCATTTTCCACTTTTTCTTTATCATCATGACATGCATATTATCCTGTTTTTATTCTCAATGTTTAAAATCCTGTTTTAATTCTCATGTGTAAAATCGTGTTTTAATTCTCATGTGTAAAATCGTGTTTTAATTCTCATGTGTAAAATCGTGTTTTAATTCTCATGTGTAAAATCGTGTTTTAATTCTCATGTGTAAAATCGTGTTTTAATTCTCATGTGTAAAATCGTGTTTTAATTCTCATGTGTAAAATCGTGTTTTAATTCTCATGTGTAAAATCGTGTTTTAATTCTCATGTGTAAAATCGTGTTTTAATTCTCATGTGTAAAATCGTGTTTTAATTCTCATGTGTAAAATCGTGTTTTAATTCTCATGTGTAAAATCATTCTCATGTGTAAAATCGTGTTTTAATTCTCATGTGTAAAATCGTGTTTTAATTCTCATGTGTAAAATCGTGTTTTAATTCTCATGTGTAAAATCATTCTCATGCGTAAAATCATGTTTTCATTCTCATCTGTAAAATCGTGTTTTCATTCTCAGGTTTAATCTCATGCTTTCATTTTCAAATTTTCTGACTTATTGACATGATAATGTGATACATAGAAGCTGTGATTTTGTTGATAGTGAAATGAAGGACTATAATATTTCACATGTTTGTAAATATGCAGTGACATTGTTAACTTGTGTCTCACCTACAGGACAAGTTAGCAAATGCTCGGTATGCTGTTGGGATAGCCAGAAAAATGGGAGCTAAAGTTTACGCCTTACCCGAAGATATTGTAGAAGGGAAACAGAAAATGGTAATGACCATTTTTGCATGCCTGATGGCCAGAGATCACAGCCAGAATGGACAAACGTTGACAGAAACACACCATGCCAGTTAGAACGAGGGAAATGATTGCTCAGTCTTACGTGAATGGTCTGAAACACTGCTGAATGTTATTAGTGAATTGAATTTGGATAAATTTTTAACCACTGGTTTCATCATACATTTTTAATGTGCCTGTGAATTTCCAGCAGTATTTTTGTGCTAGCAGTTAATCGTGTACTGTGAAAGATTTTTACAGCAAAGAAATGTATCTCATAATATGCTTTGCTAAGATCAACATCTCATCTGGAGGGAGAAATATCTTACTGGTTTCATCCTCATCACGTGACATATTCTTTCCAGAACATTGTATTCTTTATTGATCTATTGAATTCTCCTTGGTCTTGATTGAGCATGTTTTCCCACCTTCTTTAGGGATATGTGCAGGCATTCCTGTTTGTCTTCTGTCCATCGGCATCTTAGTTGCTGATGGTTACCTTCCATCATCCCCCACAATATCACTCTCTCTATGCCATCATTTCTCTCTTAACATGACTGAAAAAAACCTTAGCTTTTTCTTTAATATGTTGTTCCAAAATCCAACCATCTTGAGTACTGGTTGTGGTTAGCACCTCCTGGTTTGTTTTCTTTTCTGTCCTTGGTATTTTCAGAACTCTTCTGTAGCGCTTTAATTCCTATGATGTTATTATTTTGGACAATGTTTAATGGTTTAGAGATCTGAAAAGAAGTCTGGTATAGTTGATATCACCAGATGTCAGCACGTTTAAAGTATACCCAAGATATTGTATTAAGTTAGTGTTGCGGCAAAGAAATGTGTTTTTAAAAGCATATGCAAACAAAATAATTTTATTTCATGTACTGAATTTTAGGTCTGATTTTATTTCATGTACTGAATTTTAGGTCTGATTTTTATTTCATGTACTGAATTTTAGGTCTGCACACATATCCTGTATTCTAAAGTCACATCTGTAATAGAAAGTTTATTTTTGTATACTTTATATAGCTTTGAGCGAATCTCTGTAGCCATGGAGCAAAGACCAAAAAAAACTTTGATTTGACCGAATTTTGTACATTTTTTTTGGTCTGATATTTTTGCTATCAGCTGCCATAAAGTTAACACTTTGCTGACCATTACCTAAGGTGCACGCAAAATTTTATACATTGACATCACCGTCTTTAAAAATTTGTATAAAATCGATCTAGCGCAAGAAAGCCTTGAAACTTTCTATGCGTTGTAATGACTGTTTGCACTTTCTGAATGAATTTGAAAGCTCCAGGGTTATTTCAAGTGCAAAATGCTACTTATCATAATTCTAGGCCTAGATTTACATTAATTTCTATATATCATACAATATTTCCTTCGAAATCTCCGATATTTCTTGATAAAAACTCACCTATGATGTCTATATCGTTATTCCCGACATGCCGCCATTTTTACAGAATATAATTTCCCAGAAACGCTATTTTTAGCATTTATTGCAATGGGTATTCCCATTTTTCTGATGCATCATAGTAAATTCGACGATCGTCGAAATTGGTCAGCAAAGTGTTAAAGAAATCTAAATTTATTTGTTGTCCTCCTCGTTCGCTAGTTTTAATAACAATTGATATTTTGTATTTTTACTGTAATTTTTTCATGACCTTCTCAGGTGTTGCCACTTCAAATCACTGTGTCACTACATTGCTATACATGTTACAAGCTTGTATGTTCTATATCTGTTCATGTTAGAAATACAAATTGTGTATGGTGTTCTATAGGCAATAACATTTCCAACTGATAAAAGGGACCAAATGTACAGGCACTGTATTTATTGTTTTTTTAAATTGTTTTTTTTGTTTTCCACATTTATGATGTTGAATGCTGAGAATATCATTAGACTGCCATAAAAAAACAACTAATGTGGATGTGTTGAAAGAGTCAAATGCAAAACAGACCTTAATCAATAATATAAGAAAAAGACAATTTTCATTTTTTTTGGCCATTTCATGAGACAGGGAGGTTTGGAGAAAATAGTCACAACAGGCGAGATAGAGGGCGACAACATGAGAAAATATTAAGACAGTTTGACAACCTGGCATAGCAGGGAAACAACAACGGCCTTGATACATAATACTGTAGATGGAGATTGTGGAGAGCCATGACCGTCTACGTCAGCTGGCATGGCACCTGATGATGATGTTGTTTATGTTTATAGAGAAGGATGGCGTCATAGATAGTTCTCATCAAAGAAGGATGGGGGCACTAAAATTATTTTTCAAAAATGCTTTTGAGAGTTTCCATGTGTCTGGTCTGGTCTACCTTTCAACAAAAAATGTGGAATCCAATGCCGGAATTGGATGTGCTGGTTTGGAAAGCACAAATAAAGCAGCTCTGTTGTAAACCAGCTGCACAGAGTATCTCACGCAGAAACCACTTCTTTTCGTACTGGTTATCAGAGAGTGAATGCAGGATAAGAAGATAAAGAGTAGGGGCAGATCTCCGTCATGATAGAATTTTTTAGTTTTGTGGAGCAATCAGAAAGTCTTGTTTCAATTCATTTCATGTGACGTGTTTCTGACATTCATTTCATGTGACTTGTTTCTGACATATTCATTTCATGTGACGTGTTTCTGACATATTCATTTCATGTGACGTGTTTCTGACATTCATTTCATGTGACGTGTTTCTGACATATTCATTTCATGTGACTTGTTTCTGACATTCATTTCATGTGACTTGTTTCTGACATATTCATTTCATGTGACTTGTTTCTGACATATTCATAGCAGAAAATCTATAGGGGAGAGTAATTAACAGGTAACATGGAATTAGAAGTATCATCAATGGGAATACAGAATTAGAGGTATCATCAACTGGGAATACAGAATTAGAGGTATCATCAACTGGGAATACAGAATTAGAGGTATCATCAATGGGAATACAGAATTAGAGGTATCATCAACTGGGAATACAGAATTAGAGGTATCATCAATAGGAATACAGAATTAGAAGTATCATCAATGGGAATACAGAATTAGAGGTATCATCAACTGGGAATACAGAATTAGAAGTATCATCAACTGGGAATACAGAATTAGAGGTATCATCAATGGGAATACAGAATTAGAAGTATCATCAACTGGGAATACAGAATTAGTAGTGTCATAGTGTCACCTACTGGGAATACAGAATTAGTAGTGTCATAGTGTCATCAACTGGGAATACAGAATTAGTAGTGTCATCAACTGGGAATACAGAATTAGTAGTGTCATCAACTGGGAATACAGAATTAGAAGTATCATCAATGGGAATACATAATTAGAAGTATCATCAACTGGGAATACAGAATTAGAAGTATCATCAATGGGAATACAGAATTAGTAGTGTCATCAACTGGGAATACAGAATTAGTAGTGTCATCAACTGGGAATACAGAAGTCTCTCCTGCTGGTTAGTAGGTTCTCTGATTGTTCAGAGAATGGAATGTTTTGTGTTGTGGTTTACAGCATGACTGTGATATCTTTCCTTTTGGTCTGACCCAACTTCATGGCTATGGGTCACTGACCTATAATATGGGACTTTTAAATCTCCACCCCCCAAATCCCTTAAGTTGCCTCCTGAAATATCCATGTCAAGTCACATTGTTTCTATTCATTGCTCACCAGCAACACATGGTCGACTAGAGAAGTTATCAATAGGGAATGTGGAACTATAAAAACTTATCAATTATCAATATAGAACTCAAAAAACTTACCAATATAGAACTAGAAAAACTTATCAATTATGAATACCCAACTAGGGAAGTCATCAGTTTTGTTTGGAATACCCAACTAGGGAAGTCATCAGTTTTGTTTGGAATACCCAACTAGGGAAGTCATCAGTTTTAGAATACCCAACTAGGGAAGTCATCAGTTTTGGAATACCCAACTAGGGAAGTCATCAGTTTTGGAATACTCAACTAGAGAAGTCATTGGTTTTGGAATACCCAACTAGGGAAGTCATCAATTTTGGAATACTCAACTAGGGAAGTCATCAGTTTTGTTTGGAATACTCAACTAGGGAAGTTATCAGTTTTGGAATACCCAACTAGAGAAGTCATCAGTTTTGTTTGGAATACTCAACTAGAGAAGTCATCAGTTTTGGAATGCCCAACTAGAGAAGTCATCAGTTTTGGAATACTCAACTAGAGAAGTCATTAGTTTTGTTTTGAATACTCAACTAGAGAAGTCATCAGTTTTGGAATACCCAACTAGAGAAGTCATCAGTTTTGGAATACCCAACTAGAGAAGTCATTAGTTTTGTTTGGAATACTCAACTAGAGAAGTCATCAGTTTTGCTTGGAATACTCAACTAGAGAAGTCATCAGTTTTGTTTAGAATACTCAACTAGAGAAGTCATCAGTTTTGGAATACCCAACTAGAGAAGTCATCAGTTTTGGAATACTCAACTAGAGAAGTCATCATTTTTGGAATACTCAACTAAGAAGTCATTAATATTGAAAGATCCAACTTAAAAGAGTTTGGGATTTTGTTGTCTACAGAAACGGCATGAAGTTGGTTGAGAAATCTTCAGTATATTCCACTTTCACATCGAGCACGAGGATGGAGATAGAGGGAGTTACAGCAGCTCTTAATTTTTTGATAACTGATACATCAACACACACTGTCTCACTGACTCTCAAAGCATATTGCGTAAGTTAGAAAAGTACATGCTGAGAAAAGAATGGTGGGACTTATTGAACAATTCAATTTTCCAGAGCATTACATGGATATATTGCCCTGGTCATGCTGGGGTCAGAGAAAATGAGAGAGTTGACATTGGCAGGCAATGCGGCGATAGACAGCACATTGTTGAGAAGAGTTAAAGCAGACTTAATGAAGACAGCAATAAATTCATTTCAAGATGCAGATGATGTCAATGAGGTTGAGAATGTGCACATACAGAGAATGTTAGAAATGGAAGTATCTAGAGGTGAGGAAAGGAAAAGTAAATTTTTGGGAAAGTCACAAAGATCGCACAATCAACACCTGACCGGGATGTTGAGTCTACATACACTGAGATGGCTGCTGGAACGGAGGGCAGAGCACTTATAGGAATGTCTTGTGTGCTGTGAAGCCAGTTTCTAATCAAGAATCAGCCAACTTAGAGAAGTCATTAATTTTGAAAGACCCAACTTAGAGAAGTCATTAATTTTGAAAGACCCAACTTAGAAACGAAAAATTCATCCATGTTTGAGAATCACCATGATTGAAAGGTAACTGATGGCAACATAAAGCTGAATAAATCAGGCTATTATAGCAACATTCATATTATAGCAACATTCATATTATTATAGTAGCATTCATATTATAGCAATATTCATATCATAGCAACATTCATATTATAGCAATATTCATATCATAGTAACATTCATATTATAGCAATATTCATATCATAGTAACATTCATATTATAGCAATATTCATATCATAGTAACATTCATATTATAGCAACATTCATATTATAGCAACATTCATATAATAGCAATATTATAGCAACATTCATATTATAGCAATATTCATAGTATTTTGCAAGTTCCAACTTTTATTTTGTTTATTGTAGTTTTAACACATCATATTCTGACACAGCTCGCTGTCATTTGTGACATACAATGCAGTCAGTCACGGCACACTTCAATCATTTCTTACTCATCCTGCAGCACACTTCATAGTCACTCGTAACACACATGCAGCACACTTCATAGTCACTCGTAACACACATGCAGCACACTTCATAGTCACTCGTAACTCACATGCAGCACACTTCATAGTCACTCGTAACTCACATGATCACTTGAGACATGAGCAGGAACAGTTCGGACACACCTCACAGTCACTTTTGACTTAACATTGTACACTTCGACATGACCATGAACAGTTCTGACACAATTCCACAATTACATATTGCATGAATATCCGGATAAATGAGGCATTATGTTATGGATACAATTTTCGAATTCCTAATCAGAAGATTTTCTCATTTCAATTTTCTAATTTACCGATGTACCGTACCTATTATAGTGATAAAGCATGCCCCTTTCAGCCACTGATGTTAGTCCAATTTGGGTTATATTTCAGAAGCAATAATAACTGGGGGTAGCAAAAAAAGATAGAATAAACAATGACATTATAAGAAATATGATGAAAACAATTTTGTACAAAAAATACACAGACACAAAAGATCAAATGGTTTGGCCACCTGATTAGAATGGAACCAGACCACATTCCATCGATTGCCTTCAATAAAAGATCATCCGAAGAGAGAAACATGGGAAGACCCAGACGAAGATGGATAGATGACATCAGAGAAATACTAGAACACCAAAGTTCCACTATGGCTGCGGCATCACAGTTAGCAAAAGAAAGAAGACTTCGGCTCCCCATTATGCCTAGAGGCACGCATCAAAATATCAAGGCATCAAGACGACAATAATAACTATGATGACGTGTTATTGTTACCGTTTACTAATGTAGCTAATAAATAGGCAACAATACCAATGACAATGAGAAATAACAAACGCAAACAAAGTAAACAAACAATACAATCATTACAATGTGACGAGGCTATAAGACTATCTCATACTGATTGTATTGTATTTTTATTTCTAGTTTGTTTTTGTTTCTTGATAAAGGTCCCTATGAACTATAACATGGAGAAATTCCTTGTTCCTTTTTTTTTTATTTCTCATTGACATTACTTTTCATTTGGTATTTTTGTTATTTATTTTAGTTATATATAACAACAGATGTTGTTATTAGTTATATTAGAAATCAGTGACAATAATACTTTATCATATTTATTATTGTTTCTTATGTGTGTGACTGCGGCACACTTCACCTTGTTGGACATCCTCGGACAGTTTGTGACTGTGGCACTCTCCACTTTGTCGGATATCCTCTGACAGTTTGTTACTGTGACACTCTCCACTTTGTCGGATATCCTCTGACAGTTTGTTACTGCGGCACTCTCCACTTTGTCGGATATCCTGACAGTTTGTTACTGTGACACTCTCCACTTTGTCGGATATCCTCTGACAGTTTGTGACTGCGGCACTCTCCACTTTGTTACTGTGGCACTCTCCACTTTGTCAGATATCCTCTGACAGTTTGTTACTGTGACACTCTCCACTTTGTCGGATATCCTCTGACAGTTTGTTACTGTGACACTCTCCACTTTGTCGGATATCCTCTGACAGTTTGTTACTGTGACACTCTCCACTTTGTCGGATATCCTCTAACAGTTTGTTACTGGGACACTCTCCACTTTGTCGTATATCCTCTGACAGTTTGTTACTGTGACACTCTCCACTTTGTCGTATATCCTCTGACAGTTTGTTACTGTGACACTCTCCACTTTGTCGGATATCCTCTGACAGTTTGTTACTGTGACACTCTCCACTTTGTCGTATATCCTCTGACAGTTTGGTTATTATTTATACTTGGGTTATATCAGAGCAAAGAATTTTAAAAAATTATGAAGGTTGAGGTTGAACTATGAGCTTTGAAGACCCTTAGAAAATAATTACTGGACATTTATATTGTCACCACAAGTACATTGGTAAGTCTCGGTTGCTGACACTTTAAACTGGGTGATTAGGACTCAACGCTTGTGGTGGTGCCCTAAGTTTTAGAGACATTATTATACTTAAGTATGTCAAAGAGTGTCAGATACTATTCTTTTTTTCAACGAGCTTACATTCAAGTGGCCATCACATTTCCAAGAAAACAGGGCTTTCCACTGCATATAGATATATAGATTCAGAAGTTCAGGCTCTGTTCAGTAAGAATGAATCTCCTCAGATGGAGATATTATTTTCTACATTTATGGGTCAGTTTGTTGGCCATACACGCAATGCTTGGGCATTCACAGCTCAATGCAGAGGAATATAAATAACCAAATGGTCAGAGGGTGTCCGACAAAGTGGATGGTGCCGCAGTAACCTAATGAACAAATAGTAACGCAAAATGAGGTAAACAGGTTACTAAAACACTTTCCTAGCCTATTAATAAAAATATATTTAAAAAAAAAAAAAAAAACATGCAATAAAACTAAACAGGACAATTCTCCACGTATCGGCTCAAATTGAACCTTTTTCAAGAGACAAACAACAGAAAACGACAAAATAAAAAACTAAATAGATGTCTATATTTCATCAAGCCCCGTCTCCATAATAGCGCAGGGATGGCAACGCATCTAGTAAAAGTGAAAATGCGTGCATTATAACCTGCCTGTCTGATAAAGTTACAAAAGGGGTATTTTTCTTATCTTTTTCTTTTATTATTCTTGCACTCATCTATAGTGTCTCTAATTTCCCACTTTCGGTTTGTTTTTAATGAATGCACGCATTTTCACTTTTACTAGATGCGTTGCCATCCCTGCGCTATTATGGAGACGGGGCTTGATGAAATATAGACATCTATTTTGTTTTTTATTTTGTCGTTTTCTGTTGTTTGTCTCTTGAAAAAGGTTCAATTTGAGCCGATACGTTGAGAATTGTCCTGTTTAGTTTTATTGCATGTTTTTTGTTTTTTTTTTAAATATATTTTTATTAATAGGCTAGGTAAGTGTTTTAGTAACCTGTTTACCTCATTTTGCGTTACTATCAATGCAGAGGAAAATTTATTACAAAAAAGGGGAACTTTCTGTACAACCACTAGTAGTATGACAATAGGTGTGATGGAGTGACTAGGGCAATGAAATGGCTGGACTCATTTTCTGAAAACTGCAGCCTCAACTGTCCACAGCTGCTTGTTTTCTGATTGATTCTGTGAGTAAGCTATAAAAGATTCTGTCCGCTTATATATGCAGTTAGTGGCTGGAATCATTGACGAAGTCAGTTCTGAAGAGAGTTACCTTCATCTTTGTACCTTAACACACAGAGGTGAGGGGGAAATAAAGAGCAGACAGACTTGCCAGCATGACCACAGTGATAGTTCAATGGACAGTGCTGATATTTTGAATGGAGTTATTTCAGTTGATGGATGCAGCGTGCACTTCTTCTTGTATGTCTATGGTTAAAGGGAGTGAAGCATGATGTCGCAAGAAACTAATAGCAAATAGGAATAAAAAAGAAGAGTTATCACCCAGCATAGAACCATAACATTCAGAACCATACCATTCAGAACCGTAACATTCAGTTACCACATTCTGAAGGATTTATGTAATTGCAGATTGAAACATCTAATGACGTCTGGAGTGCCATGATAATGTTGATTTTAATTCGATCTTAGATAATAAACATAATAAGATTGTGCGTTTTCCACCAGGGAGCGTGATATATATATTGTGCTGATGGTTTCACAGTGGAGCTGTGTTATTTTGCAACTTCTGCCCCAGCATATCTGTTTTCCGCATTGATGATGATCTGACATGTGACTAATTAAATGGCTGCTGGTTGTATCATAGTCGACAACTGACCATTGCACATGCGGTTGCATCTGTGGGTCTCACCAATGGCTTCCTAGACAAACCAACCATGCAACAGAAAACCTTAGTAGATGACATGCCTTTATATTGAGGTTATCTTCTTATAGAAGCTTCATGGCACGGCATCTATACAATCCCGTAGTCGTAACCTTCGATAACAGTTACCATGTTGTTCTGACAGGCCGGCGTTGTGCTTGAACTAGTTACGGGCAAGATGTGGGTGGGCGGAACAAAGAAACCTGTCGCAAGGGCCAGAGTTGTGCCCTGATGTCAACGTCTGTTTCTGCAACATTAGACTCGAAACACCATCGAGTCGAATGGCTGCTGGAACAGAGCGCGGAGCACTTATAGGAATGCCTCATATGCCGTGAGGCCAGTTTCTAATCAAGAATGAAGTACCACAACTGAAATGTGTATTCTTAATGCTTTCATCAAAATACTCCATACATTTAAAGCACTGTAATACTTGTAGTGAAATGAGATTAATTTAAGACTCAAGATTGCGATGGTTGCCATGTCAAGGTTGAATATGATTTGAAAAGATAAGATCAGTATTACAGTAAAGATCAATCTATTGAGATCACTAGAGCTAAGTATATTTTTATATGGATGTGAATGGTGGACACTCAATGCTGACATGTAAAGAATGATTAAATTTTTTTAATACAAGTGTTACAGATGTTTGTTATGAGTTAAATTATGTAGAACACAAGACAAATATATTTGCCCAGCAGAAAATAAACTTGCAGGTTATCAACAACCACTTGACAGTGGTGAAGCGACATAAACTAGTTTGGTTTAGAAATGTAACTAGACATGACATCAACTAGACATGACATCAGCTAGACATGACATCAGCTAGACATGACATCAACTAGACATGACATCAGCTAGACATGACATCAACTAGACATGACATCAACTAGACATGACATCAACTAGACATGACATCAGCTAGACATGACATCAGCTAGACATGACATCAGCTAGACATGACATCAGCTAGACATGACATCAACTAGACATGACATCAACTAGACATGACATCAGCTAGACATGACATCAGCTAGACATGACATCAACTAGACATGACATCAGCTAGACATGACATCAGCTAGACATGACATCAGCTAGACATGACATCAGCTAGACATGACATCAACTAGACATGACATCAACTAGACATGACATCAGCTAGACATGACATCAACTAGACATGACATCAACTAGACATGACATCAGCTAGACATGATACCAGCTAGACATGACACCAGCTAGACATGACATCAGCTAGACATGACATCAGCTAGACATGACATCAGCTAGACATGACATCAGCTAGACATGACATCAGCTAGACATGACATCAGCTAGACATGACATCAACTAGACATGACATCAGCTAGACATGACATCAGCTATACATGACATCACCTAGACATGACATCAACTAGACATGACATCAACTAGACATGACATCAGCTAGACATGACATCAGCTAGACATGACATCAGCTAGACATGACATCAACTAGACATGACATCAACTAGACATGACATCAACTAGACATGACATCAGCTAGACATGACATCAACTAGACATGACATCAGCTAGACATGACATCAGCTAGACATGACATCAGCTAGACATGACATCAGCTAGACATGACATCAGCTAGACATGACACCAGCTAGACATGACACCAGCTAGACATGACATCAGCTAGACATGACATCAGCTAGACATGACATCAGCTAGACATGACATCAGCTAGACATGACATCAGCTAGACATGACATCAGCTAGACATGACATCAACTAGACATGACATCAGCTAGACATGATGCCTTTCTACAATACTTTGCAAGGAACAGTCGAGGGTGAAAGGAGAAGAAAATTCTGGATTGATAGCATACATCACGGAATGGTTTGGGCAGGATTTTTCTATACTCATCCGAATGGCTGAGGATAGAGATATTTGGAGATCTTTTTGTGCTGTTGTCTTTATTGTGACACTCCTGGGCTATGTTATTGTTATTATTATTATTATTATTATTATTATTATTATTATTAATGATTGCAGTTTGTTTACAGATGTCAAGTAGGATTTTTTTGTTGACAAGTTTAATGTTAAGTTTGTTGTTATTGTTTGTTAAGTGTTGGAGGTGTTAAGTATTGTTTGTTGTCAATCGTACCACTTTTCATAGAAATATTGTATTTCTGTTCCTACCTGTTATTACAAATGAACACTTGTGTTATGAAGGTCTTGATTCTTGATTAGAAACTAGTTTCACATCACGTGGGGCATTACCATAAGTGCTCCGCCCTCCATTCCAGCAGACATCCCAGTGTATGTAGACTCAGAGTCCTGGTCAGATGTTGATTGCATGATCTTCGGGGCCTTCCAATAAAAAAGTCAATACCATAAAGAACTATGTGTTATATAAACGTATTAGTAATGCTAAAAATTTAAGACATAATAATTTTTTTTTAAAAAGGATGAAAAACAATTGACGTTTCGATCTTAGACCTTCATCAGAAAAAAAACGAAGAAGAAAACTGAATAATTTACTTTAAATGTTTTTAAATAGTAGTTATTTATTTAATTACAATGTTCATATGATTACTTGCCTGACACGACTACTCCTTCAGTCAACCCAACTGTAAATGGGTACCTGATGCATGAGTTAGGGAAGGTGAACACAGTAAGAAAGGGAACTGACCACCCCATCTACAAGTTGCTGCAGCTTTATCTTATGCAGAGTTATCTTCATCCCTGGTGGCAGGCTGCTGCCATCGATGTACCTTTACCTTACAATACTCTCTGTCATATCTGTGTTAATGTGTCCCACACCGGGTTGTCTGTGGCTTTTTTTTGTAACTATAAACTTGTTGTTTTTTTAAAAATTGTTTGTACAGATCAACTGTTTTTATTGATGTGTTGATTGCTATCATTTCCAACTGATAACAGGGACCAAATGTACAGACCTGTTGATAAGTGTTTGTCTTGCTTTATCTTCATTGTGCATAGAAATAGTATTCAGTCATGTTCACATTAGTTTTGGTGTGATGTTTTTATCATTTTATTTTTGTGTTGAAGATTAAGATAACATCAAGTGAAGAATTCAGAAATTTGATGGGAACATATAGACCAGTAGATTTGATTAAGATAACAAGTGAAGAATTCAGAATCTGATGGGAACATATATACCAGTAGATTTGATTAAGATAACATCAAGTGAAGAATTCAGTTTGATGAGAACATATAGACCAGTAGATTTGATTAAGATAACATCAAGTGAAGAATTCAGAAATTTGATGGGAACATATAGACCAGTAGATTTGATTAAGATAACATCAAGTGAAGAATTCAGAATTTGATGAGAACATATAGACCAGTAGATTTGATTAAGATAACATCAAGTGAAGAATTCAGAAATTTGATGGGAACATATATACCAGTAGATTTGATTTTGGTAACGTGGGGCACCTTAAAAAAAAAAAAGCTAGTGCTATCATCATGATCTCGTGGTCCACATGGAAATGACCATTCCTAGTGGTGATGGATATCCTAAAGGAGAGTTTACCATTTAAAAGGATAGAGGGTTTAAGATTTAAGAGGCTCCATTTTAGGGTTTCCCATCACCCCTAGAACTTGTCAAAGTCCGTGTGGATCGAGAGATTGTGACAATAGCATCAGAAGTGAATCACTTTGTTGTTAAGAAATTTCTGAGGGTCCTTTGTTTACAATACTTCTTCTTCAATACTTCTAATGGGACAAGAGGAATTAACGATGCCTTTACTGAATGCTTTACTAGTTTCATAGTGCTAAATCTCATATTCTGTTTTGCTGAGAGTGGAGGTATACTTGTGGGAGCTAGAGTGGATGTGCACAGTTGGAGGAGGCAGAGTTGAGGTGCACTGTTGGGGGAGCCGGTGAAGAGGTGCACTGTTGGGGGAGCCGGTGAAGAGGTGCACTGTTGGGGAAGCCAAAGTCAAGGTGCACTATTGGAGGAGCCAGATTCAAGGTGCACTATTGGAGGAGCCAGAGTCAAGGTGCACTGTTGGGGGTGCCAGAGTGGAAGGGCACTGTTGGGGAACCAGTGTTGATGTGCACTGTTGATGGAGCCAAAGTGGAGATGCACTGTTGGAGCCACAGCAGAGGTGCACTGTGAATATGCAGAGGAGCCAGAGTGAATATGCACTGTAGGGGGAGCCAGAGTAGAAATGAAATGTGTCCCTTAGGAAGTAGTGAGGTGCATTGGTGCAGAATCCATAGTAAAATCACATTATTGATAATCTAGATTCAATGTGCTGTGTTGTAGGAACCTGGCAGAGGCACATAGCAATAGATGCCAATGTAACACACTATACATGTGTGTTTGTTTATTCAAACACATCAGCCAAACATTGACAATTATTCATCACAATAATATTTGTATTTAAAGTACTCACAAATGAATTTCAACAGAAATATATAACATTTTGTTACGCTGAAATGTGAAAATTGAGTTCTGTGACATTTTTTGTGCTCTACCAAATACTATGTTACACTGAATATAAACAATGAGTTTCTGTAACATTTTGTGCTCTACCAAATACTATGTTACACTGAATATAAACAATGAGTTTCTGTAACATTTTGTGCTCTACCAAATACTATGTTACACTGAATATAAACAATGAGTTTCTGTAACATTTTGTGCTCTACCAAATACTATGTTACACTGAATATAAACAATGAGTTTCTGTAACATTTTGTGCTCTACCAAATACTATGTTACACTGAATATAAACAATGAGTTTCTGTAACATTTTGTGCTCTACCAAATACTATGTTACACTGAATATAAACAATGAGTTTCTGTAACATTTTGTGCTCTACCAAATACTATGTTACACTGAATATAAACAATGAGTTTCTGTAACATTTTGTGCTCTACCAAATACTATGTTACACTGAATATAAACAATGAGTTTCTGTAACATTTTGTGCTCTACCAAATACTTCTCTTAGAGATATTTACTATATAAACAATATATAAACATTTGACAAGATTATTTTGTTGCTTTGTGTTTACTCTTGAATGTTTACATTTGGAGAAATAAACATTATGTACAGTTTGTGTTAACTTTTTATGAATTTTTTGGGTGCAGAGTTATAGGTTTTGATCTGTCAAGGTAGACAAGTATATGGATAGAGTGCAAGCAGAGACAAACACCACACTTGAAGTAGAAGATCAACAAGAAAGTAATGGATCTAGCTAGAACAGTATAAAAACATTCACAAATCATTGCTACCAATCAATCAATCAATCAATAAACCCATAACCCTTCAGGGTCGTAGGGGTACCACATTGGATGCTTCAGCATACAGAGTCCACTAGCTAATTCTATCCTCAGCCATGTGGATGAGTGTGGAAATATCTTGCCGTGTCCATTCCTTGATGTTGTCTGTCCATGTCTTTATTTGTCCCCCTCTGCTTCTTCCACCCTCGACAGTTCCCTGCAGTATAGTTTTTGACAAGGAATCGTGCCTGCATACATGTTTGTAGTATTTCAGTGGGCAAAAGATTAAGCTAGTGGTGCCCATCTCCTCTGCTACTAATATCATCATGTCAATATGCATATATTGATAAAACATTCATTACTGCATGTTTTCCTGTTTAGGAGTGCAGGGAGGCTTTTTGGCTGTGGAAATAAAGCCTGTTTTGCCATAGTTAATGTGTACATGAAAAATGTGTACATACTTGATGTGTACATGAAGAATTTTTTATTGCACCTCCGAAAAATAAAAATCCTAGTCCCAACCGTGGATTGATCTTGGGACCTCAGGGATCTGAGACCAGTGTTCTAGCCATACGGTGATTGCCTGGCATACCTGTATGGATGTTGAATCTCACTAGATTTTTATAGGCTGTTTTAACAAAGATAGGAAAGTTTAGCTGCTTATAACAACAACAATCATCATTAAGTGCCATCTCCACAATAAAGGGTCACCTCCAACATCCTCTGTTTCTTTCTTTGCTGGTGCACTGTAAGACTGTAACCTTTCCATCTCATGTTTTCCTTCCACTTGTATCTCTGTCTACGTCCTACCTCCCCATCAACTCTACCTTAAAATAAGATTTTTGACAAGGTCGTTTATTATGTCACATATTTTTTTAAATTGTATTTCCTTTAATAGTTCTTTTTTCACATGAAGAATCTCCTTGTTCATTTTCTTTTATTTCCACAAAGTTTTTCCTCTTCCTTTATATATTCACATCTCAAAAAGCATCAATTTTGTCTTCTAGTTGTTTGCTTGTTGTCCATGTTTCTGAGCAATACATTAATATAGAATAGATGCAGCATTTTATATTTATAACACATCAACAATAGCATCTAATAATTAAATACTAACTTCAACAAAGACAGACAGACAAAATGTAAACAATGTATGTTTATTCATTATGTGATTGTGTTTTGTCTATTTCTGATGAAGGGTGTCAAAGACCGAAACGTAGAGTTAACCCTCATCTTTTATATTTATACTGTAAATATTTATTAGATTTTGTTTTTTATTTTTAACAATGAACTTTTGTCAAAATTACCTGTTTGTCTGTGTTTCCTTGGCCTATACCTGTTGGTATTCTCTGACGTTCTTTTATTATGCATGGCGCCAGCAAAGTCACTGTGCACTCATTTACATCGATGGTGACACTACGTGATATGAATTATGGGTATTTAGTGCATGTGACGTCAGTGCAGTTTCTTCGTGGACACACTGATGACCTATAAAGCCTTTATGTGTAAAGGCTGATGACCTGTAGTTGTAAAGGCTGATGACCGGTAGTTGTAAAGGCTGATGACCTGTAGTTGTAAAGGCTGATGACCTGTAGTTGTAAAGGCTGATTACCTGTAGTTGTAAAGGCTGATGACCTGTAGTTGTAAAGGCTGATGAACTGTAGTTTTAGAGGCTGATGACTTGTAAATATAAAGGCTGATGACCTGTAAATATAAAGGCTGATGACCTGTAGCTATAAAGGCTGATGACCTGTAGTTATAAAGGCTGATGACCTGTAGTTATAAAGGCTGATTACCTGTAGTTATAAAGGCTGATGACCGGTAGTTGTAAAGGCTGATGACCTGTAGTTATAAAGGCTGATTACCTGTAGCTATAAAGGCTGATGACCGGTAGTTGTAAAGGCTGATGACCTGTAGTTATAAAGGCTGATTACCTGTAGTTATAAAGGCTGATGACTTGTAGTTATAAAGGCTGATGACCTGTAAATATAAAGGCTGATGACCTGTAGTTATAAAGGCTGATGACCTGTAGTTATAAAGGCTGATGAACTGTAGTAATTTTCTGTTGGAATCCATATATTCCAAGAATGTTCCAGACTGAATGTCTATGTAAACTATCAAAGGTCTTTTAAAAGTCAACAAAGTTTATAATCAGCTGTGCTTGGTGTTCTACTGATTCTTCTGTTATTGTCCTGAGTCTAAATATTTGGTCAACACATGACCTGTTTGGTCTAAAACCTGCCTGTTCTTCTCTTAATCTTTTGTCTATTGATGTTTTAATTCTATCCAGGTATTGAGAGTAATGTGATGCCCCTTCAGTTGTTGCAATCGGTTAGGTCACCTTTTTTCATTCATTCATTTTCCTTTTGCGCTGAAGTTAGTGCATAGGGCAGAGGTCAGATCTCTCCAATTCTGTCACCTTTTTTGAGGAGTTTAAAAATAATCCCATCATTCCATTGTGCTGGTGGTGTTTCTTTCAGCCATATTTCATTAAACAGTTGTAATAAGTATTGCAGGGTATTTCCATCTGCTGCTTTTAACATTTTTTCAGATATCATCATTTCCAGCTGCTTTGTTGTTTTTAAGCTTTTTTTATGTCTAATTGCAGTTCTTTTATGGTGAAAAAAATCACACGTTGCATCTAGGGAAGGCATTTTCTCTGTTTTACTTGTAGAGGTTGTTGGTTGTGGTCTATTTAGTATCTCTTTAAAGAATTCAGCCCATCTGTGTTTTTTGTCTTCTTCTGATGTTAATAACTGTCTTATGTTTGTCTTTAATCGCATTATTTGTTGTTGGTGTATAATTGCAGAGTTGTTTCATTATATGAAATAGTGTTTTGCTTTTTCCAGTTTTAGCTACTGTTTCTGCTTCGTTAGCTAGTTCGTTAATAAAGTTTTGTTTGTCTTTTCTTGCACTGTTTCTAACTTATATATCCAGTATTTTATTTTTCTGTTTGTTATGTTCTTTCAAGAGCAGATCTTTTGAAGATAATAGACTTAGTTTGGTTTTTTTTCTCTTGTATTTTTGTCCATGTATCTTCACTTAACCATTTTTTCTTTTGGCTTATTTCATAGCCTACTGTATTTACTGCAGCTTCTTTTATTGTGTTTTTGATCACTTTCCATTGCTGTTAAATTATATCCGTGCTATTAATTTTTTCTGCATGTAGTTTTTGAGTAGAGTATTTGGCATGGACCACTTTGTTGTGTGGTCTCTCAATGTGTAGTAGTGCACAGATCCGTGGATGCGGTGGTTTATGCATCTTTATCAAAATTAGTTAAATAATGTATGGTTTCATTCGTAAAGAATGTAATGATCCAAATAATTCTGCAATGAACCAAATAAAATACACAAAATCGTAAACCCGCCTTTTTCAAACAATAAACATAAAATATTGTGTTTAGACTAGAAAAGTCTCTTCGAAAACAAAGATACAAGTTTTTATTTAGAAAACAAATAAAAATTGGTAGCATATCCTATTCAGGATGTAGCCATCAACCCAGCATTTTCTGACTACTTATTTTCTAAGCAATATAAATACGCCCCTCATTTGCCATTGCTTTCTGAGCGTTCCAGGTACACAATTGTCTGCAGAGGGATTTTAACTCTGTACCTTAGCCATCATGGATCATGCAGTATCATGGTGCATGCAATTAAGTCTGTGGGTCTCACCAATGGTTCACTAGACAAACCAACCATGCAACAGAAAACCTTAGTAGATGACATGCCTTTATATTGAGGTTATCTTCTTATAGAAACTTCATGGCATGTCATCTATACAATTCTGTAGTCGTAACCTTCGATAACAGTTACCATGTTGTTCCGACAGGCCGACATTGTGCTTGAATTAGAACGGGCACAGCATGGGTGGGCAGAACAACAAAGAAACCTGTCGCACGGCCAGAGTTGTGCCCTGATGTCGATGTCTGTTTCGGCAGCATTAGACTCGAAACACCATCGACTCAAATGGATCCTGGAACAGAGGGCGGAGCACTTATGTGAATGCCCCATGTGCTGTGAGGCCAGTTTCTAATCAAGAATCAAGATCATGTGGCATCACTCCACCACAGAACAAGATGTCCTCTAAAAATTGGTGGAAATAACTTTTTTTTACAAACATCCCTTTGCCCAAAGTAAAATTTGTTGTATCTACAGCCCTACTGTGTAACTACAGACAAAATCCCATTATAACAAATTGGTCCGGACTGATGCCAACGAAATATGTATGTAATAACAGAAATATGTATGTAATAACAGAAATATGTATGTAATAACACAGAAGTTCGCTATATAGTCTATCTATCTATTGTCTTTTACACAAATGCTGTTAGTCGTCGTGAGGAGTTGAAGTTTTTTGTCTTTGGCCATCTTTGTTGTGCTTGCCATGGCTAGGCTGTGTTTTTTTTTCTTTTAGAAATCTCTCTGAATCTCATCATCATGTTCTTGGTCTTTCTGCTGTTTTATAGCTGTTCTTTCTGCTGTTTTATAGCTGTTCTTTCTGCTGTTTTATAGCTGTTCTTTCTGCTGTTTTATAGCTGTTCTTTCTGCTGTTTTATAGCTGTTCTTTCTGCTGTTTTATAGCTGTTCTTTCTGATGTTTTATAGCTGTTCTTTCTGCTGTTTTATAGCTGTTCTTTCTGCTGTTTTATAGCTGTTCTTTCTGCTGTTTTGTAGCTGTTCTTTCTGCTGTTTTATAGCTGTTCTTTCTGCTGTTTTATAGCTGTTCTTTCTGCTGTTTTATAGCTGTTCTTTCTGCTGTTTTATAGCTGTTCTTTCTGCTGTTTTATAGCTATTCTTTCTGCTGTTGTATGCCTGGTTTGCTGGTTGTGATGGTCCCATTCGAACCAGTTGATCTGTGGTTTATCTATATATTGTTTGCATGATATGGTCTTTACTATCTTTCTGATGTCTTCATTTCTAATTCTATCTCTTCTGTTGATGTTTATCGCTTTTGCTTGTATACACAATACAAACAATAATGAATAAATATAATGTGTTGATAAATAGATTAATTTGTTATAAAAGGATGCGCTATAGAGGAATTCAATTGTACTTTCAATGGCTATAGCTATGATATCTTATTTTTCGCTTATTCTCAAACACCTGCATATTAGCAGGATGTAGAACGGAATATGTAGTGTCATGGTTTACAGATTAGCTGCGATTTCTGAGCTTTTCAGCCTACCACATTTGACTTCACCATGGTATTGAGTCCTTTGAACTTATATGGGATGGGACAGCTAAGTCCACCCCAGAACCTCCTTAGTAACTTCTTACAGCAAGCTTGAAAGGTAAATAATATTGCTATTCTTTGCTCCTCTTACCTCTGATATAATTTTTGAAGGAAAACATATACTGTGAAGGTAAACTTACATTTTGAAGGTAATCTTACATTTTGAAGGTAAACTTACATTTTGAAGGTAAAATTACATTTTGAAGGTAATATTACATTTTGAAGGTAGGATTACATTTTGAAGGTAATATTACATTTTTAAGGTAAAATTGCATTTTGAAGGTAAGATTACATTTTGAAGGTAAGATTACATTTTGAAGGACTGATAACTCCGATATGAAAATATATATAGTATCACCAATCAGGAAGCAGCAAATGTCAACAATGAAACTCCACCATGCTTTTAATTTCCATAAATTCTGGGAAATTTAGTGCATCATGGGCAGACAAGAAATCAATCAGTGTCATGCCGAGTGATGTAGACGATCATGTCTCGCCACAACTCTCTGTCTCTTGTGTTGTTGTCTCTTCTCCTCTTGATCTTTCCTATGGATAGAACATGTTCAAGTTTTGCTTTTCTCATCATAGGGCCCTATGCTCTAAAAAAACTTGACTGTCTGCTTCAAATTTTTGCTATAAGATGTCTTTTTTTATGTCTCCAGCATCTCTGAGAAGTTCTACATTAGTTTTCTTGACTGTCCACAGAGTTTTCTTCATTCTTCTAAAAATATGACATCTCAATTACCTCCACCATGCCAAGAATAGCAGTTGGAGGTTATAATCTAAATAATATGCTGATGATACAGTTCGGGGTAGACCTAGAGTACGCTGGATCGACAACATCAAAGAGACATTACACGAACAACAAATAACATTATCTGAAGCTGCCAGAAAAGCGAGAACAAAAAACATTGTATCTCCCTCGACACCCGTAAAGGGTAAAAGGAAAGAAGAAGAAGAAGATACAGTTCGGATTGGAGGAAGCGAACAAGAACTTCATCCCCTTTTAGACAATGTAATACAAGAAAGTAAACACAAAGGCATTAATCTAAACAAGAAGAAAACCGAAGTAATGGTTGTTTCAAAGCAATACACACAGCCAATACAGGAAGTAATTCATTTAAAATCACAGTTTACGAACAATGTTTCTCCCTAATGGGTTTAACGTTAATGTCGTTGCTATCACGCTAGCCTGTGAACTATAGCTCCATTAAAAAATATGTCTTTACAAGCTCAGATATTATTTTCTCTACTGCGATAACTGACTGCACATTTTGTTTAGAAACTTAGAAACATATTTCTGCATTGAATAACGGTCAAGGTAATATGAGTTATGAAACAGCATCGTGACGCACGGTTTCCCATAAGTGTTCAGTTGCCTAGCTAGTGGTTGACCAGAAACATAAGTGTTTAGTTGCCTAGTTAGTGGTTGACCAGAAACATAAGTGTTCAGTTGCCTAGTTAGTGGTTGACCAGAAACATAAGTGTTTAGTTGCCTAGTTAGTGGTTGACCAGAAACATAAGTGTTCAGTTGCCTAGTTAGTGGTTGACCAGAAACATAAGTGTTCAGTTGCCTAGTTAGTGGTTGACCAGAAACATAAGTGTTCAGTTGCCTAGTTAGTGGTTGACCAGAAACATAAGTGTTTAGTTGCCTAGTTAGTGGTTGACCAGAAACATAAGTGTTCAGTTGCCTAGTTAGTGGTTGACCAGAAACATAAGTGTTCAGTTGCCTAGTTAGTGGTTGACCAGAAACATAAGTGTTCAGTTGCCTAGTTAGTGGTTGACCAGAAACATAAGTGTTCAGCAGCCTAGTTAGTGGTTGACCAGAAACATAAATGCTCAGCTGTCTAGTTAGTGGTTGATCAGAAACATAAGTGTTCAGTTGCCTAGTTAGTGGTTGACCAGAAACATAAGTGTTCAGTTGCCTAGTTAGTGGTTGACCAGAAACATAAGTGTTCAGTTGCCTAGTTAGTGGTTGACCAGAAACATAAGTGTTCAGTTGCCTAGTTAGTGGTTGACCAGAAACATAAGTGTTCAGTTGCCTAGTTAGTGGTTGACCAGAAACATAAGTGTTCAGTTGCCTAGTTAGTGGTTGACCAGAAACATAAGTGTTTAGTTGCCTAGTTAGTGGTTGACCAGAAACATAAGTGTTCAGTTACCTAGTTAGTGGTTGACCAGAAACATAAGTGTTTAGCAGCCTAGTTAGTGGTTGACCAGAAACATAAGTGTTCAGTTGCTTAGTTAGTGGTTGACCAGAAACATAAGTGTTCAGCAGCCTAGTTAGTGGTTGACCAGAAACATAAATGCTCAGCTGTCTAGTCAGTGGTTGACCAGAAACATAAGTGTTCAGCTTCCTAGTTAGTGGTTGACCAGAAACATGAGTGCTCAGCTGCCTAGTTAGTGGTTGACCAGAAACAACCTGACCAACGTCGCCTACCACACTTGCTCATTAGCGATATTCCTCGTCATTCCCAGAGCATTACCGGGTATAACGTATAATAAGCATGTACATTACCGGGTATAACGTATAATAAGCATGTACATTACCGGGTATAACGTATAAGCATGTACATTACTACTGTTGGATGGGTGAACCACGAGAGCAACTTTTATTTCAAATCAGGAGTAACAAGTTCATTAAAGACCCAGGGTTGTTGGTCAGAGGGCGAATGACTTAAAATGACACTCCTGCAGCCCCCAAACAAAAGAAAATACCCGTGTAATATGAAATAAGACACATATGTGAAGGTCTGGAAAAAACCATCAAGAATGTATCAGAATTCTAAATAAAATTGATACTTGATTCTCGCGTTCTTATAATACATTGAAATCCCGCTATACCGCATACCTTAGAATACCGCTATACCGCATACCTTAGAATACCGATATACCGCATACCTTAGGAATCCCGCTATACCGCATACCTTAGAATACCGATATACCGCATACCTTAGGAATCCCGTATAACGGATCCTTAGGAACCCCACTATAGCTCATCCTTTTATTACTAATTCCCCTATTTAATACTTTTCGTCTTCTTCGGCATTCATTCTCAAACTCCCGCTGGTTCTCTCTTGTGGCAACACAATGTTATTACTAAATTTCCAGCACAAAGTAGTCCAGAGAATAGAAATGCGTTGTATCGCCGTTTTATTTGTGCAGATGGCCTGACACATCCGTCTTCGGCAGTTAACTTTTCACAATTATATTTATTGTTTATTAGTTATACCGCAGGTTCTCAAACACCGGGCTGTGGCAACATGTCTGCCGAGCCGCGAGAGCTTCTCCTTTAAATATTTATGAGTATATACAAATTGTTTGGACCTGGTCCTGGCTTTACTAAAAGAAAATTATTACCGGGCAGTGTTCTTATATAGCTTGAGAAACATTGATTAAAAGGAAGTTGTTACCGGGCAGTGGTATTATATAGCTTGAGAAACATTGATTAAAAGGAAGTTGTTACCGGGCAGTGGTCTTATATAGCTTGAGAAACATTGATTAAAAGGAAGTTGTTACTGGGCAGTGGTCTTATATAGCTTGAGAGGCATTGATTTATAATATATACAACAAAAGTCTCTTATTACATGTATATTTAATATTGTTGTGTGGCTGGATTACCAGAACTGCGACTTCCACTTTTGTATGGTTGTAGAGTTCTCATATAAACTAAATGAAACTAGCGCCCGTGGTTGAAAGTGTCGTACTTCTTCATTTCTATCTATCTATACGCTGTGTCCCTTGTTTGCCTTGCGGCGTCAAGGGTAGAAGAGTTCTCTGGAGGTGGCCTTCTTGTGCGCTGTTTGTAAGCTTGTTCCTGTGGCTTCTTTCATTTTTGTGATCCATCGTTTACATGCTCTGCCTCTGGCTTTATAACCGTTATGTTTATGTGTCATGGCCATTTGTGGCATGCTATATGTCGGTAGTCTGGAAGCGTGTGAAAACCACTTGATCTGTTGTCTTTTGATGTGTTCCAATACTGGTATTGTTTTGGTTATCTGTCTGATGTTATCGTTTCTAATTCTATCTCTTAATGACACTCCGAGTATTCTTCGTAGACATGTCATTTCTGTTGTCACTATTTTTCTTTTGTCTTGTGCTGTCATTGTCCAGGTTTGGCACTGGTAGCATAGTGATGGAATAATAATAGTCTTGTATAGTACAACTTTAGTGTCTATGTTTACATTTTTGTTCTTGAAAATACGTGTCATCTTTCCTAGGATCTGGTATGATTTTTTGCATCTATTCTGTATCTCTTTACTGGTTTTCTCTTCACTCGATATAATTCTTCCTAAGTAAGTGAACTCATTTACCTGTTTAAGGTGTTTATCATCGATGGAGATAGTGATATTTCTTTCTTTCTTTGCTATTGCCATTATTTCGGTCTTTTCAATATTGATCTTCATATTGAATTTTTGACATGTTATGTAGAGTTTGTTCATATGGTCTTGCAATTGTTCTTCTGATGTCGCTATTAGTATTTGGTCGTCTGCAAAGAGTAGTTTGTTCAATTTGTCTTTTATGTTATTTTCTTCGTTGGTACTTGTTAGTTTACAGATGTGGTATAAAAAGTAGAGGGAATAGGACACACCCCTGGAATTGGACACACCTGCATTTGTTCTTACTGCACACTGGCTACTAGCATAAATTCCAACTTCTTTATAATAGGTTCATTTTACTACTTACCCAAACCAAACCCCCCCCCCCCATAGGTAAGGGTGTTCAAATCCCCCCTCAAAACAAATCAGAACATCACATTTAGTGCTAGGAATTTATCGTAATGGTTGGAAAAATGTATCTTTAGTGATTATTTTACCCCCCAAAAAAGTCATCAAATTTTCCATAAACAAACAGGGAATTCCACCCGAAATCGGGAAACTGAATTCTTTTTAGGTTATTCTCTTGATTCTGATTATAAACTAGCATCACAGCACATGGGGCACTTCCATAAGTGCTCGACTCTCCGTTCCAGCAGCCACCTCAGTGTATGGCCTTCCCATTCAGAGTCCCGGTCCGGTGTTGATTGCGTGATCTTTGAGACTTTCCAAAACAATTACGTTTCCTCCCCTCCCTTCTCCTCTAGATACTCCCATTTCTAACATTCTCTGTGTGTGTGTACGTTCTCAGCCTCATGGATATCATCTTCATCTTGAAATGATTTTATTAATGCCTTGATCAAGTCTGCTTTCACTCTTCTCTTAATTTTTAGATGACAACACCTCCTTATTGAGAATCTATCTACTGCCTGGAAACCAACATACATATTTTCTCAATACAGACCAATATTTTATAATGGTATTTGACTGTAATAGTTATCATGTAATAGTTATCATGTAATAGTTATCATGTGGTAGTTATCATGTAATAGTTATCATGCATGTACTTCATTGTTTACCAGAGAAGTGTCACAAATGAATGAATATGAGTCTTTTCTGGGATCACATGTTCCATTATTCGATGTCAGACTTGATTAACACCTAATGTTAAGTTAGTAAACAAACAGTAAACACTGACATGTATTTGATTAAGACTTGACGTTAAGTTAGCCAACAAACAGTAAACACTGACATGTATTTGATTAAGACTTGACGTTAAGTTAGCCAACAAACAGTAAACACTGACATGTATTTGATTAAGACTTGACGTTAAGTTAGCCAACAAACAGTAAACACTGACATGTATTTGATTAAGACTTGACGTTAAGTTAGCCAACAAACAGTAAACACTGACATGTATTTGATTAAGACTTGACGTTAAGTTAGCCAACAAACAGTAAACACTGACATGTATTTGATTAAGACTTGACGTTAAGTTAGCCAACAAACAGTAAACACTGACATGTATTTGATTAAGACTTGACGTTAAGTTAGCCAACAAACAGTAAACACTGACATGCATTTGATTAAGACTTGACGTTAAGTTAGCCAACAAACAGTAAACACTGACATGTATTTGATTAAGACTTGACGTTAAGTTAGCCAACAAACAGTAAACACTGATATGTATATGCACAAGTTCAAACGTTTAGTAATAATGAACAGTAAACGTTCTAGAATTTTAAAAATAAGATGTTATACAAATTGACTTCTGAAGCTCAGAAATGGCAGTGTTTTTGTCCAGATCCAGCATCATGGCAGGCTGCAGCAGACACATTGGTATAGTATTGTGACAGAAGTTTCAACGTCGTGGCAAGAAACTTATAAACACAGCCAAAACGTCCGCTACTCGATAAACTGTAATTTATAAGAATGAATATTTGAGAATGTATTGGGTACATACATTTTATATTTTGACTATATAAAAATGATATTTTGTTAGTGAATTATTTTGAATTCAGACAATATGTCCCGCTATTCTTTGCGCATATTTAATTCCTGCATTATTCCAGTGCTATCATGTGGATTTGAGAGCTGGAAAAGCTCTTTATCTTCAGAAAAGAATATACTGAGTTTCGAGAATAAATGTCTTCGTAGGATAACTAACACACATTGGAGTGAATTAAAATCAGATGATAAATCAGAGAAGAGACAAATCAAAATTTCATCACAGATGTTATCAGGAAACGCCGTTGGTCCTACATCGGGCATGTCCTACGCACAGTCATCAACAGAATACATCACCAATCTCTTGAATGGGTACCTACAGGCAAAAGATCCAGGGGTAGACCACAAAAAAAAAAACACTCAGAAGAACAATACTTAGAGAAAGTAAAACAACCAATATTCATACTATTCAATAACTTCACAGAATAGCTTTGAACAGACAGAATTGGAGAGATCTGACCTCTGTCCTATGCGCTAACTTCAGCGCACAAGGAAAATGAATGAATGAATTCTCTCGTAGAATCTACTACATAAATATCTTATGAACATCATGGACAAAGAAAATGAAAAACTTGGACATTTTGAAATTACTGAAAATAAATGAAGTATGGCTTCTAAATATAATCATAAGAATTACACAATGAACACGACGTGGTGACAGCAAAGGTGCACCACATTTATCGTGAAAATTGCTTGCAACTTCACTGTAACCAGATAACGGGGGAAAAATACAGTCTAGACAGTAGGTTTTTTTAATGAATTAATTAATTTGTTACGATTCTTTATCCATTACCAAATTATGCTAGGTCCTTGAGGCACAGGACACTCGAGACTTCACATGACACTCGAGACTTACCCATATTCTCTCCATGGTTTCTGTCGTTGAAGTTAACTTGCCGGTCGGTGGCGCTGTAGAGAATGCGAGGCCAGTTGAACCTGGCTGACCAATAGCACAGATTATTGGACATATCGTCCGCTACAATCCAGGCAAGCTGACTGCAGTTTGAGTAGTCGCTCGTGTTGGATACATAGAACATGCGAGTGGTTTTTCTGTGGCTGGAAGACACAATGAGTATAAATATGTGAATATCAAGCTGGTAAATACACAGGGATCGGGGAATGTTCAAATCCCACTCATCCACACAAAAAAACGGTTGCAAAAACACCTCATGAAAATGAAAGATTTCCGCAAAAAGATTAGCGAATGACCTTTCTTTCTAGGTAAACCAAACTTCCCAACCCCATACTGATGATGTATTTACGACCCTGGTGAATACATATAACAGAATCGTTAAGAAAATATTAAAAGACCCCCCCCCCACACCCATAAATATAAATATGTTTTGGTCAAGAAAAGCTGAGTTATGATCCAGCGTCAAAGCACATGGTTTCCCATAAGTGCTCAGCTGTCTAGTCTGTGGTTAACCAGAAACTGCCTGACTAGGGTTGCCGACAGCACTCAGCAGCTGTGGCGCTGTTCCTCGACCTCTCCAGAGCATGAGCACTGGTTCCCTACATTTTTTGGTGGTTGGTTGAACCACGGGACACCATTCCTCGACCACGACGGAGCATGTGTCCTGGTACCCTACTTCTTTGGTGGTTGGATGTACCACTGGACGCCATTCCTAAACTATCTCAGAGCATAAGCCTTGATGCCCTACTTCTTGGTGGTTGAGTGCACCACGGGAGTAATGTTTCTTTCAAACCACGAATAACAAGTGGATTGGAAACCCGGATCTGCTGGTCGGCGGACGAATGACTTAGCATTACCGATCTCTCATATAAATATGGGAGCTGCCCTTCGTTGAATAAGTCAAATATAAATATGGGAATCAATTTAATATAATAATAGAGAAAATATTTAAAAAGCCCACAGACATAACCTGCACAGTAACATTAGGAATAGATGATCCCAAAGGTAAATACAATAGAGAAGGGCTATTGAATTGACGGCCCGCGGGCCGGATTCGGCACGCGAAGGCCTAGTAAGTGGCCCATGGATCATTACTAAAACTGAAAAAAAAACAGTTATAAAAAACTAAATGTATAAAATCATTCAATTTGTTTTTTTTATAAATTTGGCCCGTGATGATCCCCATTTTATACATTTTGGCCCCCGAGTAAATATAGTTGAATAGCCCTGCATTATAGGATCTATGATGCGCAGGGCTAAATCATTTCGTATTCGTTCACGAAGTTGTTCTCCCGATATAGAACTGATGTATCTTACTAAGGTGTCTATATTTTCCAATGGAATTATCGCTTTGCTACGGAATTACGCGGATTCAGTGATGACCATTAGAAACGCTGCAAGGTCTCGTTAAAGATCTCACTAAAATCCATTGAAATAGACCACGATACATGGGAAGAGCTTGCACAAAATAGATCTTCATGGCGCTCTACAGTCAAAAAGGGTGCATTATCTGGTGAAAATAGGAGAAATTCAACAGCTCAACAGCGGAGCGTAGTTAGAAAGTCATGGGCAGATCACAAACCATGTACAGTCGTAATTATAAGTCCTGTCTAAGGACATTTGTTCCCAGAATATGGCTTATTACGAACTATCTGCAAACTCGTGGTCAAGGACAGAGCTCCAAACTGAATTTCAAAAGTGGATGTAACAAATGGTCATAATTATTTTCTTCTTCAGCGTTCATTCTCAAACCCCTATTGGATTTCTCTTGTAACAGGATAATGGTCCTACAAGATTTCCAGTTGGATGTAGTCCAGAGAATGGAAATGCGTTGTGTTGCCGTTTTATTTGCGCCAATGGCCAAACACATCCGTCTTGGGCGGAGTCATCATCATCATCAGGTAAAGCGCGTACAGCTAACGTGATCGTAGTAGTAGGCTTTGCTCAAGATGTCATTCTTTGTTGAGAAAAGTCATATATATAATAGGGGAGGGAGGGGGCTTATATTTTATTTTATATAATCGCCCGTGTGTTGTCGAGTCCCGAAAGGGGAGCAAATAATAGCAACCCTGTTTACATTCCATGCATATCGTACGAGGCGACTAAGGAGGTTATGGGATGGAGTTGGCTGCGCCATCCAATATAGGGTCAGTGACCAAAAACCATGCTGAAGTCGGATGTGTCCGGCCGAAAGGCGCAGATATCACAGCAATGATGTAAACCATGACACAGCGGATTCCGTTCTCCGGACTAAATCCTGCTGATCTGCTGGAGTTTGAGAACGAACGCAGAAGAAGAAGATTTTATAACAAAATTGCTAAATACTCGTAACTAGTAAAGACAATACGAACCTATCAAATGTAAACCATGACACCTCTGATGTGAGGTCCTTGTAAGGACTGACTTCCACCAGCCTATATAGGGTAAACCAGTTGGTCTGATTGCTTCCTGTTCCATTAAAGGTCATACTTACGTCAGTCTTTCCATCTTTGTACAGCTGAACTCTGACCTCGAGACATGAAATTTTGACAAACAATGAATAGGCATAAAACACGCATAACTCACGTTTATTCATAAAACATGCATAACTCACGTTTATTCATATAACACGCATAACTCACGTTTATTCATATAACACGCATAACTCACGTTTATTCATATAACACGCATAACTCACGTTTATTCATATAACACGCATAACTCACGTTTATTCATATAACACGCATAACTCACGTTTATTCATATAACACGCATAACTCACGTGTATTCATATAGTTTTACTATATAATGCTGTTTCACGTAAATCTAGTTAAAACGCTCTATGGAGATCTGAAGGTACTATTTCCAAAACGGGCCCGTAGATGAGGAGGGAGAGTTTGGTGTGTTCAAATCCCATTTGCTACCGCCTAATAAAATCGGAACATAACTTTCAGAACTAGGAACTTTGCCAAAATCCAATAACCTCCAACATTTTCACAAAAAGGTCATTATTTTTTTCAACAAAAGGTAGATCCGATGCACACAAAAAACATACAAATTATCTTTTTTATAGTGAACCCCCCCTTCCCCCCCTCCCCAAATAAGGAGAATGTACAAATGTACATACAACCCTGTCCCGAAATCAAGTCCCGAAACAACAATATTTTGTTGTTGAATTGTGTTTCATGTTTACTTGAATATATGTATGCACCCTCTGTGGTTGGGAGGGAGCCAGAGATGTACTGTGCAGCACTGGGAAGGAGGAAACTGACATCACTGTTTTTCCTATGGCTGAAATCCATCATAGAGGTACAGTGACTCAGGACGTGACAATCCTTTTTACTTGAACATTTGGTTGCATGCCTGGAGCAATAGAGAAGTTCGGCATAACCAGTAGTCAATTGGTGGCGGGGAATGAGCACAGTGAACCCTATCTTGGCTACAGTCGCTAGGAGCAGTGCATAGGTTGAAAAGTACCTTCCTGGAGGTGTGATAGTTATTCTCTGGCTCTGTCCCGGGATGGGACGAAAATCCACAGACTTCCCTGCAATATATAATAGGGTCAATGGATGTGAGCATGAGCCATGGATCAGCAACCAACCAACCAACAGTACGCATCTGAAAGACTGGTTGATAGCAAGTATTATGTAAATATGGTTTCCATTCAAACGGGATCGTAACGCACCCCGAGATAATTAACCCTTGTTATTATTCATTTTATATTGTATTTTATTGTATTCCTCATTCTTTACTTTATTATTCTCAGCATTATCGCCCTCTTGTCCGCCATACCGGCTCATCGTGATATGTTTGTACGTGTCCTCTTGTAATAGCTATGATATGTCTCTATCTCGTGATATGTTTTCGTATCACGCTTTTATCTCTTGCTTTTACCATCCTCACACCATGCTTTCTTATGTTGGTTGGTTGGTTGCTGATCCAGCGATCCATGGGCTCATGCCCTTTGACCTAATGCCATTAAATGGCTTTATATTGCTGGGAAGTCTGTGGATTTTCGGCCCACCCCGGGACAGAGCCAGAGAATAACTATCACATCACCATGAAGGTAGGTTTCAACCTATGCACTGCTACTAGCCACTATAGCCAAGATATGGTTCACTGTGCTCATCCCCCCCCCCCCCACAAATTGACTACTGGTTACGCCGAACTTCTCTATTGCTCCAGGCATGCAACCAAATGTTCAAGTCAAAGGATTGTCACGTCCTGAGTCACTGTGTCTCTATGATGGATTTCAGCCATAGGAAAAAACAGTGCTGTCAGTTTCCTCCTCCCCAGTGCTGCACAGTACATCTCTGGGTTCCTCTCAACCACAGAGTTTGCATACATATATATTCAGGTAAACATGAAACACATTTCAACAACACAATAAAACCATAATTGTATAGATGACGTGCCATGAAGCTTCTATAAGAAGATAACCTCAATATAACAGCATGTCATCCACTAAGGTTTTCTGTTGCATGGATGGTATGTCTAGTGGGCCATTGGTGAGACCCACAGACGCAACCACATTCGTCTTTCTTATGTTAAGTATATTATTTGTTTGTTTATTGTTCCTCGTCCCGATGAAGGCTTTTTAAAATTCAAAACGTCATCCGTCCCTGTCTCGTGTATCTTTTTTATAACATTGGTAACACTTATACGTATTTTCGCTCATATTTACATTTTCTGCACTGTATTACCCCAGCCCTCACATTTCCAGTATATGGTTGCTTCCCGAAACCTGAGTTTATTTCTTGAGCTAAATTTTGATTGGTTATTGACCAACTGGGCTCATGACATTTTATACAAAGCCTAACGGCATTATTGTTTTAAGGGGTAAATGAGCTAAAGGTGAAACATGCACAACTAAATATACTACTTGTTAGTGTGTGACTTCTTCAACTGGTTCCTAATCAAATGGTGCCTACTCAACTGATGCTTACTCACCTGGTACTACTCACAAGGAGCCTACTAACCAGATGTTTGCTCAAATGTTCTTACTAACCTGGTTCATGCTCACCTAGTATCGACTTCCCAGGTCTACTCACTTGATGCCTGCCAACCCGGTTCCTACTCATTTGGTGGCTACTAACCTGGTTCCTACCTATCTGGTGCCTACTCACCTGGTGCCTACTCACCTGGTGCCGACTCACCTGGTGGATACTCACCTGGTGCCTACTCACCTGGTGCCTAGTCACCTAGTGCCTACTCACCTAGTACCTGCTCACCTAGTGCCTACTCACCTTGTGCTTACTACCTGGTACCTACTCACCTGGTGAATAGCGTCTGAGGGCCAAATATCAATCCATCTAGACCGGAAATGAGGTAGCGTGACATCCGGGTATTTGGAAGAATATGCCAGGTTCAAGTTGGACATGTCGTCATCGCAATTATAAGAACTGTTTGTGAACACTTTCCACATGGACATGGAGTTGTTAGCCTGTCCTCTGAACACCAGAGTCCAATCTCCGTCTGTAACTTAAGGCAGGTAAACAAGTTTCATATGACTCTGTTCAATGTGATGTTTAACTTTATCTTTTATCTTCTTACTGAGATATTCAACTTATCTTTTATCTTCTTACTGAGATGTTCAACATAACTAACTTTTTCTTCTTCTTCTCGTTCGCAGTTTGACTTGTCTACACAGCAAGTCCCGTTTTTTTAATAAATGCTGCTGTATTTGAAAGCTCTTCAGTGCTCCTATATATCTTTCTGTGGATATCCATCTCTGTGGGCTAGTGTTCTTCCCTTAACTGGTTTAGTGTATTGCAGTCTTGCAGGATATTTTCAGCGGTCTGCGCTGAATGCCCCACATGAACACAGAGGTGATAGGACTAATCTTAGTCTATTTAAGTGGCTGTTTAATCTGTTGTGTCATGTTCAGAGGCGGAAGATAATAACCTGTTCAGTTCTGTCGAGATAGTGGTAATTGTTTTTTGGGTGGTCAACTTTCCTGATGTTTTACATGAGGGTATTCATTATTTTGGTACGTAATTTCGTGGTCCTTTTGTTCCTGTGTTCTGGATCCTTTGCCAGAATATCTGCCTCTTCATTTCCTAGTATACCACAGGCTTTCGAGTACAAATGCTACAGACGAATTCTACGAATTTCCTATAGGGAACATACGACCAATGTGTACGTAAGAAATAAAGTAGATATGTGTGCAGTTGTTCAGGAACCATTGCTTTCAATAGGGAAACGACGAAAACTAGCATGGTTCGGACATGTATGCAGGCATGATTCCTTGTCAAAAACAATACTGCAGGGAACTGTTGAGGGTGGAAGAAGTAGAGGAGGTAAAATAAAGGCATGGACAGACAGCATCAAGGAATGGATAGGGCAAGTTATTTCCACACTCATCCGCATCGTTGAGGATAGAATTCACTGGAGGATTCTGTGTGCTGATGCATCCAATGTGGTACCCCTACGACCCTGAGGGTTACAGGTTTATTGATATTGATTGATGCCACAGTGGGATGGTATCCACCGTATTATCAGCCATTACACCCTAAGAAATTTACTGAAGCAATCAAGGATAATGTGGGTACAAGAATGTGTTATCTTCAAATGTTCAGATCATATCGTATGCCAAAAAAGCTTTTCTTCAGCATTCATTCTCAAACTCCCGCTGGATCTCTCTTTTAACAGAATAATGATCCTACTAGATTTCCAGCAGTATGTAGTCCAGAGAATGGAAATGCAGTGAGTCGCCGGTTTCTTCTCGCCAATGGCACGACACATCCGTCTTCGATAAAGGATGCCATAAAGTAATATCATAGGTTAAATGTTACTTTAAAAAAATGTTCTTACTGTCTTTTTGCGTCTTGCCTATGTAATGCACATTTTTTGATGACGTCATATTCTTTCGTCCAAATGTGTATATGTCCTTGACATTTCTCTTACACGTTTTTAATACACTGTTATAAGTGGCACTTGTACATTTGGTATGTCTCTGGCACACACTAGCGCATGCAATAAGTCCTTGTGATCTGTTGTTGGACGTTATGAACAGGTCTTCTGCAGTTTCCGGAAACTGAATATCTCGAAGGATGTTATAATAAGATTGTAACAAAACATTCTTTGATGGACAAAGTGAGAGCATGAATATCACAGTGGCTGACCATGTTGGGAAGAGCGCCATTGGTACACTGCAGGAGAGATAAATAACTAAACGTTATTTTTTATATCTAACACAGAGAAAAAACATGTTAACTTTATGACTGTACCATCGCCGTCATCATCATCAAGCGCCGTCTCCACAAAAAGGTTTGCTGTAGCAGACCTACAACATCCTCTGATTTTTGCTTTGGGGTGTACTCTGCTATGCTTTCTCTTGTCATGTTTCCCATCTCACTTGAATCTTTCATTACGGCTATTTACCGGCCCTTAGCTCTGTCTTTTTTCTGTTTATATCCCTTTATGCCTTGCAGCGCCTGAGGTAGAAGAACTCTTTGGAGACGGCCTTTTTTATGATCCATATATGTTTCCTTTCGTTTCTTCTTTTATTTCTGTGAAGCAACTTTTGCATGGTCTGTCTCTAGCTTTGTATCCATCGTGGGTATATAGCAATCTATTTTGAGGTGCTCTGTCTGGTGGTAGTTTGGAAGTATGTTATAATCACATAATCTGTTGTCTTCTGATGTAATCCAGGATTGACATTGTGTTTGTTAGTCTTCTGATGTAATCCATGATTGATATTGTGTTTGTTAATCATGATTTCCTTGTTATTATGTCGAAAATACTGTATTTGTTTGATCTGTAGTTCCTTTAACAGTTCTTTCTTCATACGAAGTGTTGTTAGAATCATTTTGTTTTGTTTTCTTCATGTCCGTGAAGTTTTCCTTCTTATTTTATGCATCCATATCTCAAATGTATCAATTCTGTCTGCTATAGCAAGTCTCATTAGCTTTGTCCAACGTTTAAATGATGTATTTCAGCAAATATATAATATAAATTGTGTGTGTGAATTTGAAATGGTATATATCCTATGAATAAAATTGTTCATTAAAATGCAGTCATTTATTTCAATGTTATTTTATGTGCAATATATATCAAATGTCTACTTGTCAACACACATCTCACACACATTTTCAAATATATTTGCATTCAATTATAAGACCTTATTTACACATGATTTGCTATCACATAAATGACATGATTTAAGCGTGAAATTGCACTATGTTGTACTCTTGAACACAAGACGACGTAGTTAAACAATTTCTCGGCAAGAAATTGGAGGTCAATTAATAAACAACATTCAGCAATTTCTCGACAACAAACTGGAGATTAACAAGTAGCATTACACAGTGTCTCAAATATAAATAACCAAATGGTCAGAGGGTGTCTGACAAAGTGGATGGTGCCGCAGTATCATAATGAACAAATAGTCAAGCAAAATGAATTAAACAGGTTACTAAAACACTTACCTTGCCTATTAATACAAATATATTTTTAAAAATATATTTAAAAATATATATATAAAAAAACATACAATAAAACTAAACAGGACAATTCTCCACGTATCGGCTCAAATTGAACCTTTTTCAAGAGACCTTTATATATATATTTTTAAAAATATATTTTTATTAATAGGCAAGGTAAGTGTTTTAGTAACCTGTTTAATTCATTTTGCTTGACACAGTTTCTCAACAACGAACTGGAGTAGAATAAACAGAATTAAACAGTTTCTCGACAATAATATGAGAATATGTAATATTTTTATATGTATACAAATTTAAAAAAGGTATATTGCACTCACTTTGAATAACAAAATTGTGAGAATTATGGAAAACTAATATAATAATGCTTATTAGCAAATATGACTAATTTAATGGAATGATATTTCTCAATAATCATAACACAAGAAGAAAATGTACAACGCATTTTTACTTACGTTCACACGACACACTCTTGAATCCAAGGTGTCTACTACTTATGTCTATATTAGAGTAAAGAGCTAGAAATGGGGGAAAACAAGCATAAACTTTCATCGATCAAAATAACAAGTCTTGTAGCTGCGTGTTAACTGCAGTCATAAAGTTGAATGTTGTAGTCTGCATGAAATAATCTGGAGTTTTATCTAACGTACCACCGGAACACTGTAATCTGGCGTTCTATTTAACGTATCACCGGTATACTGTGAATATGTTTTATTTTATGGACATCTATTCGTTTTTAGTGATTTTGTCAATGCCGTATAGTTGTGAGAGTTGGACACACTACAGATATAAGAAATAGCTATATTTATCTATGCTATTTGAACCATAATAGTGCCGTTCCTACTCGTCGTATTTTGTTGTGATTGTGTTCTTGATAAGGTCTTTTGGTCGAAACATCGATTTGTGTGTGTTATTATGCGCCTTTTTAGTGATTAACAAAATTTCATTACCCTGTTCTAAGTTTCGCCTGTTGGATTCAAGTTTTGCTGCAGTTAGTACATGTTATGTTATCATGTTATTGATTATATTGCCTTCAAACTAACGTTGTATAGACGAACTTTGAATATTTTCTATCGGAGAGCATAAAGACAAATGTATAAGCATAAAATGTTGTTGCTGTTGTCAATATGCAAATGTTGATGAGTAATGCTATTCTTGTCTGCACAATGCCATTCTTTAAAAAGTGCAGGTCTTCAGACGTTGACTTAGTGAACCATACAGTTAGTGACTGTTAAGGATGTCTGTATAAATATGTTCCTGGCAGTTGAGAGGTATGGCAGTCAATAAGGAGGCGTTCTATTGTTCCATTGGGAAGAGAGGTGTCTACAAGTGTGTAATTGTTGGGGTTTAATACAATTTAAAAGGATATTGATCCTTGCATGTCCTGTTAGAAATGGAAAGATTAGGGATTGGTTTCCCCTGCAGAATTCTAACAATTAATTCTCATGAATAACAAAGAGATACATGCCAGCGGACATTGCACCTTTGTCTTCTAGTGTCAGACTCCTACTTGACGGGGAATGCTAGATGTGACATCACTATGACAGGTCAACAAATCTGGCAGAAAAATGATGAGATAGTTGGTCCAGAAGTGTGTGCTGTGCTCCTGGTTGGAGATGGTAACCGTGGGATACAGGCGTACTGGAATACTTCCCATCGGTGACTAAATATGCATCCCTAAACAGACACCCTCATACATCCATGTATCCGTGAACTCCCACCTTCACACATCCATGCATCCATGAACTCCCACCTTCACACATCCATGCATCCATGAACTTCCACCTTCACACATCCATGAACTCCCACCCTCACACAATCCATGCATCCATAAACAGACACCCTCATACATCCATGTATCCATAAACTCAAACATCCATGCATCCATAAACGCACACATTCACACATCCATGTATCCATAAACTCAAACATCCATGTATCCATAAACTCTCATCCTCACACATCCATGCATCTATATACACCCACCGTCACACATCCATGTATCAATAAATTCCCACTCACTTACATCCATAAACTACCACTATCAAACATCCATAAACTACCACTCTCAAACATCCATAAACTACCACTATCAAACATCCATAAACTACCACTCTCAAACATCCATAAACTACCACTCTCAAACATCCATAAACTACCACTATCAAACATCCATAAACTACCACTCTCAAACATCCATAAACTACCACTCTCAAACATCCATAAACTACCACTCTCAAACATCCATAAACTACCACTCTCAAACATCCATAAACTACCACTCTCAAACATCCATAAACTACCACTCTCAAACATCCATAAACTACCACTATCAAACATCAATAAATTCCCACTCTCTTACATCCATAAACTACCACTCTCAAACATCCATAAACTACCACTATCAAACATCCATAAACTACCACTCTCACATATTCACAAATTGTCACTCTCACACATCCATAAACTCCCATTCTCACACATCCATAAACTCCCACCCTCACACATCCATAAACTCCCACTCTCACACATCCATAAACTCCCACCCTCACACATCCATGAACTCCCACCCTCACACATCCATATATTTGAGACCACACATGAGTCTGAGTATTGCCTCAGTTACAGAACTGCGTAGAACATGTGCTTTTGTCAGTAAGGTTATGGTCTGTCAAGAGCTGCCTGCTCACAGGTAAAGGGATTACATCATCAGCATCATCATTAGCTTCCTAAAGCAGTGGCTGCTGCAAAATTCATCGATATCAAGAAGATTTGACTGACAATGACATTAAAGAGGAAGATATCGGAAGATTAGCTACCGTATATGGAAGCGGAGGGAATTGTTCAGGTTTCTGTTGAATGTTGTTTTGTTTTCTCCTTTATCTGATTATTCCAAATCTCACCGCACTGATCACTTCCTCTGATATCGATTATGTATTCCGGTCCAAGATGGTAAAGAGAATGTGTGTGTTCTCATATGGCCATATATCAACGGATGTTCATCCTGAAAGCAACGGCAAACTACAGGAGTATCGTGCCAAGAATTTTCTTATGGATGTTTTGAAGAAAATCAACGTTCAAGAATGCTGACTCTCAAACACCATATTAAGAATGAAGTTAGGTGTTTTCTGCCATGTGAAGAGACATGATGGATGGAAAGAGTGTTATTTGAGGCGGGCGATGGAAGGCAATAGAGGCAGAGGCTAACCAAGACGTCGTTGGACAAGAGATATTCAGAAATGCATGCACATGTCGTTAGAGGAAGACTCATAAGGAAGACTCGTTCTGGAATGAATATGTCATAAAAGAATCATAAGAGAATCATAAGAGAATCATAAATCAAAAGAGAATCATAAATCATAAGAGAATCATAAATCATAAGAATTTAAATTATAAGAGAATCATAAATCATAAGAGAATCATAATTTCATTCATAAATCATAAGAGAATCATAATTAAATCATAAGAGAATCATAAATCATAATCATAAGAGAATCATAAATCATAAGAGAATCATAAATCATAAGAGAATCATAAATCATAAGAATTTAAATCATAACAGAATCATAAATCATAAGAGAATCATAATTTGATTCATAAATCATAAGAGAATCATATGAGAATCATAAGAGAATCATAATTAAATCATAAATAATAAGAGAATCATAAATCATAAGAGAATCATAAATCATAAGAGAATCATAAAAGAATCATAAGAGAATCATATGAGAATCATAAGAGAATCATATGAGAATCATACGAGAATCATATGAGAATCATAAGAGAATCATAATTAAATCATAAATCATAGGAGAATCATAAATCATAAGAGAATCATAAATCATAAGAGAATCATAAATCATAAGAGAATCATAAATCATAAGAGAATCATAAATCATAAGAGAATCATAAAAGAATCATAAGAGAATCATAAGAGAATCATGTCATAAAATAATCATAAGAGAATCATATGTCATAAAAGAATCATAAGAGAATCATATGTCATAAGAATCATAAGAGAATCATATGTCATAAAAGAATCATAAGAGAATCATATGTGATAAAAGAATCATAAGAGAATCATATGTCATAAGAATCATAAGAGAATCATAAGGAAGACTCGGTTCTGGAATGAATATGTCACGTGACACACACTTCTACGTCTGAAATAAAGTTCTCAAGAACCCCACCCCCCCCCTTTTTTTTCCTTCTTAAAAAAGGGAACAAGTGATATATTGCTTGTAATTTCCGAGAATGACAACAAAAGAATACACTCATATTGAATTATCATGTTCCATCACTCTTGTATAACCGTTAGCTAACTAGAATAAATTAAATTATCTCTGTAGTCTCCCTTGTACAAAATCATCAAATCATCACCACCATCATCATCGTCTATCATCAATATTATTATTGTTGTTTGTTAACGTTCGATCTCAAACTCCCGCTGAATTCATAACTCTCTCTTGTAGCAGGACAATTGTCATTGTAGATTTCCAGACCGATCTAGTCCAGAAAACGGAGTGACGATGTGTTATGTCGCCGTTGTTATTTTTACGTCAATGGGCCGACACGTCTAACGGAGAATTATTGTTAATATTATCAATAGGACGTGCAGAGAAAACATGTAAACTGAATTTTACACATACAATGGCAAATTGTTGGATTTATATTTATGCATCATCGTACAGTCTTCTATTGCTTTCAAAGTCAATTCGCAATTTTAAAGTTCTGGGATGTAACAGCTTACTGATTGTAGCAACAACAAAATTGGGGGGGGGGGGGGGGGGTCGGATAAACAACTGAGTGGGGATGGGAGACGCGCTTGTCGAAGTGAGTCACAGAAATGACACTGTTTTATTTGAAAATATTAGGAAAAGATATATATAAAAATTTGGAAATAGTATTGAAACATGATTTTCTTCCATTATTGAAACATGATTTTCTCCCATTATTGATATATGATTTCCTCCCATTATTGAAACATAATTTTCTCCCATTATTGAAACATGATTTTCTCCCATTATTGATATATGATTTCCTCCCATTATTGAAACATAATTTTCTCCCATTATTGAAATATGATTTTCTCCCATTATTGATATATGATTTCCTCCCATTATTGAAACATAATTTTCTCCCATTATTGAAACATGATTTCTTCCCATTATATGTGGTATAGTACAGAAGGGAATCATTTGGCACTGTGGTTCCCTATGTTGACCATGTGGTACTCATATGGACCACAGAAACCTGCAGGAGTGGCCAAGAAAATACTTTTGAATTTAGGGGCCACATTCCCGTCCAGGAGAGACCATGGGAAGGTGACCGCTTGAACGATACACAAGAAATATATAGATATATCCTAAAAGACAAAGGTGACTTGTAAAGGGAATCAATGACCTTTTTTCTGTTTCAGACAAAGCGGGAGGGGGATACTAGAAGGAGAACACATCCCAAAAGGAAGACAATTGTTATAAAATTTGTAGGAACCATTGCTTCGGTACATATAATATAAATATTGTCATTCAAATAAAAAACGGTTCTCAAATTTTTTTTTAATATGCACTTCCTACAACTCTGGATTAGATCACACAACTAACCTTTTATTCGCAATGCGACCGCGGGTTTATAGCGCAAGAGGATGTCAACGGAACATCTCAAGAGGTAAATACAAGCACGGCACAGAGTGACGTACAGTGATTTTTCTCTAAAGGGACTAGGTTAATTTCATTATGAGCTACGACATCATAAAAAAATATTCCATTTATTTTGGTCGATTTCAATTCACCTGCTGAAATTACTCTCTCCATATTTTTTTATGGCTACATGCCTAGACATATTAACATTTAATTTTAATCGTGGATTCCGCCGAAGACGGATGTGTCGGGCCATGGCGCAATTAAACCGGCGACACAACGCATTTCCATTCTCTGGACTACATCCAGCTGGAAATCTAGTAAGACCATGGTTCTGCTACAAGGGAGATCCAGCGGGAGTTTGAGAATGAACGCTGAAGAAGAAGAAGATTGTGGTTGAAAGACAGACGCCTCGCCAACGAGAGGACTCGCCTTACAATTTTTTAAACCATCATCCCTTAGTGGTATTGAATCCAAGACCAAGTAAACTCTAAGGGAAAGTCTGAAACGCTTGAGTTACCAAATATATCTTGATTTCAGATTTTCTGTCAATAATTCAGAAAAGAAACAGGATATTATACTCGTAAATGGTGTATAAGGTCTACTCCTGTTTTACCAGAAATAACAGATGCAGCATCAACGTCTACAGTAAATGATGTATAACAGGGCTATTAAATTGGAGGCTCGCGGGCCAAATCCGGCCCGCGGAGGCATAGTAAGTGGCCCGCGGATCATTGATAAAATAGTGAAATAAAGTTATAAAAAAACTAAATGTATAAATCATTCAATGTGTTTTTTTTATAAATCTGGCCCGCGATGATCCCCATTTTCTACAATTTGGCCCGCGAGTATATATAGTTGAATAGCCCTGATGTATAAGGTCCACTCATGACTTACTATGAAAAATCAGAGGCAGAATAAACGTCTACAGTAAAGGAAGTATAAGGTCCACTCCTGTTTTACCAGAAATATTTTGCATCTATTTTCCTTGCATTTATTTGAATAACGACACAGAGCATACACAAAGCGGCAAATAACATGTCGCATCAAATAAGATATTCCGCCGAAGACGGATGTGTCTGTCCATTGGCGCAAATAAAACGGCGACAGAACGCATTTCCATTCACTGGACTACATCCTGCTAGAAATCTAGTAGGACAATGGTCTTACTACAAGGGAGATCCAGCGGGAGTTTGAGAATGAACGATGAAGAAGAAGAAGAAATAAGATCTGTCGCTGTGTGAGATCAGTACGCAGGTTTATTCTGGAGAAGGACTTTGTAAATATTGTATGTGAAATCTCAGCTAGATTTTGTAATAAGGAATGTAACCAGATCGCATTATATCAAGTCTTCAATATAAGATTATCTGAAAAGAGAAACAGTGGAAGACCCAGAAGAAGATGGATAGATGGTATCAGAGAAATACTAGAACACCAAGGCTGCACTATAGCAGCGGCAGCACAGTTAGCTAATGAAAGAAGACTTCGGCTCCCCATGACGACAAGCGGCACACATGGACAGGACAAGGCTTCGGCTCCCCATGACGACAAGCGGCACACATGGACAGGACAAGACTTCGGCTCCCCATGACGACAAGCGGCACACATTGATAGGACAAGACTTCGGCTCCCCATGACGACAAGCGGCACACATTTATAGGACAAGACTTCGGCTCCCCATGACGCCAAGCGGCTCACATGAATAGGAAAAGACAAGACAGAAAAAGATATAAAGGTCAATGATTTTCATCTCATTTTTAAAATTCTCTTGTCCACTCCATCTACTCTTCACGCGATGTCTCCACTCCATCCACTCTTCACTCGATGTCTCCACTCCATCCACTCTTCACGCGATGTCTTTCTTCTCTTATCCTGCCCTGCTGGAGTTTTCTTTTTCATTTCCCTAGACATGCTTCTTGTACCATCTCTTCCCTCTACCATCGTTACACCATATGTGCGGATGATTCTTACATGCTGTCTGATTGCTGTCTCTCGTCTTGATGAAGGTCTTCTAGCAGACCGAAACGTCGTATATTGTTGTGTATCATTGCTAGTATATTTTGTTTATAAGTATTAGTAACTGACTCATATTCTGTTTATCCCGTGTTTGTCCAATATTTGTCCTGTGTTACCCCAGCATTCGCATTTCCAGCATCATGTTGTTTCCTAAACCTGGTATTTCATCGTTGAATTATCACATATTATTGGCTTTGTGGACGAAACTACTTTTTCTTCAACGGTAGAATCCTTCAAAGAAAATGTATATAAGGCGTGTCCACACTTACTTAGCTGCAGTAAATGGAACTCGATCATAGAGCGAAGTTAACGTGTTAATAGATAAACAGATTAGCGAATGTGGCAACACAACAATAGCATTTGTACAGGGATTTCAAGATAGAAAAATCTTTGAAACGTTCATGTTTTGTCATCTTATGTGTACTCAATATTTCCAATAGATGAAACGGAAGTTGTTGAATACACAGAACAATGCTACGCCTCGCGCAATGTCCGGTACTAATTGATCAATCAAAAGTGAGCATATAATGTACCTGAGATTAGTTCCAGGTGTTTATCCACGTGAAAAGACAGGTGGGAGAATTACCAGTCAACCGTATGCACATTGACACTGGCGATGAATGAGGTAGGGTATTAATTGCCGTGAGACGTGAAGACCGTATTAGCAAAGTAGGGGTCTCGTCAATCAACGAAAGACAAGTAGATACTTGAATCAGTCTTCATCAAACACTTCAAAGCCACAACTCAAAGCCATTTAATTCTATGTACGTTAATTTGTCTATGTAAGCCAGTTAATCCTGTGTTTGTGTGCATGTCATTCTACAGTGAACGGGTTGACACGTGTAGCACAAAACGAAGGTGTAAAGTCCAGTTATTGTTTCAATGTTCTATTTACACAACTGTATTCTAGGACCAGTGATTGTTTCAATATTTCCATTTACACAACTGTATTCTAGGACCAGTTATTGTTTCAATATTGCCATTTACACATCTTTCTAGGACCAGTGATTGTTTCAATATTCCCATTTACACAACTGTATTCTAGGACCAGTGATTGTTTCAATATTGCCATTTACACAACTGTATTCTAGGACCAGTGATTGCTTCAATATTACCATTTACACAACTGTATTCTAGGACCAGTGATTGCTTCAATGTTTCCATTTACACAACTGTATTCTAGTACGAGTGATTGTTTCAATATTCCCATTTACACAACTGTATTCTAGGACCAGTGATTGTTTCAATGTTACCATTGACACAACTGTATTCTAGTACCAGTGATTGTTTCAATATTACCATTTACACAACTGTATTCTAGGACCAGTGATTGTTTCAATGTTGCCATTGACACAACTGTATTCTAGTACCAGTGATTGTTTCAATATTACCATTTACACAACTGTATTCTAGGACAGTGATTGTTTCAATATTCCCATTTACACAACTGTATTCTAGTACCAGTGATTGTTTCAATGTTGCCATTTACACAACTGTATTCTAGTACCAGTGATTGTTTCAATATTACCATTTACACAACTGTATTCTAGGACCAGTGATTGTTTCAATATTACCATTTACACAACTGTATTCTAGTACCAGTGATTGTTTCAATGTTGCCATTTACACAACTGTATTTTAGAACCAGTGATTGTTTCAATATTGCCATTTACACAACTGTATTCTAGGACCAGTGATTGTTTCAATATTACCATTTACACAACTGTATTTTAGTACCAGTGATTGTTTCAATATTGCCATTTACACAACTGTATTCTAGTACCAGTGATTGTTTCAATATTACCATTTACACAACTGTATTCTAGGACCAGTGATTGTTTCAATATTACCATTTACACAACTGTATTCTAGGACCAGTGATTGTTTCAATATTACCATTTACACAACTGTATTCTAGGACCAGTGATTGTTTCAATATTACCATTTACACAACTGTATTCTAGGACCAGTGATTGTTTCAATATTACCATTTACACAACTGTATTCTAGGACCAGTGATTGTTTCAATATTACCATTTACACAACTGTATTCTAGGACCAGTGATTGTTTCAATATTACCATTTACACAACTGTATTCTAGGACCAGTGATTGTTTCAATGTTGCCCTATACATACACCGTGTTACAGAATATGTAAATGATCAATATTTGTACGCATGTGATTGCTTCTGTGGATCTCACCAATGGCCCACTAGACATACCACCCATGCAACAGAAAACCTTAGTAGATGACAACCCGTTATATTGAGGTTATCTTCTTATAGAAGCTTCATGGCACGTCATCTATACAATTATGCTCCTTGTGCTGTTATTTTGTTGTTGAATTGTGTTTTATGTTTACTTGAATATATGTATGCACCCTCTGTGATTGGGAGGGAGCCAGAGATGTATTGTGCAGCATTGGGAGGAGGAAACTGACAGCTTCCTATGGCTAAGACCCATCATAGAGACACAGTGATTCAGGACGTGACGATCCTTTTGACTTGAACATTTGGTTGCATGCCTGGAGCAATAGAGAAGTTCGGCACAACCAGTAGTCAATTGGTGGCGGGGAATGAGCACAGTGAACCCTATCGTAGCTACAGTTGCTCAGAGCAGTGCATAGGTTGAAACCTACCTTCCTGGAGGTGTGATAGTTATTCTCTGTCCCGGGGTGGGACGAAAATCCACAGACTTCTCATCAATATAATGCCATTTAATGGCGTTGGGTCAAAGGGCATGAGCCTAAGGACCGCTGGATCAGCAACCGACCATCAATAATTGTCTACAGTAGTCAGAATGATTGTTGGTGTTAAAAATAGTTCGTATTTTACTGCCATATCATAAACATCTAGATGCTCGTATAGAAGCCACATAGAACAGTAGATAACTCGTTGAGTTATAGCAGGAATAAAGGACTATGGATTATATTCAAAAATGCGTCATGCATGTCTAAGGTAAAAATATAAAGCTACATTTGTGCACGTGACTAAAATCAGGCATACTTGAAACCATCGTATGGCGGACTCCCTGGTTGGCATATTGTTCTGGAACTAAATCGATTATCTGATCTGTGCCACGCCTCCAGATATGATGAAGTCTCACAGCGATTGGATAAAATAATGTTGTGGGCGTGGCGAAGTTGTTATCAGTACAACAATTGTGTCAATATGGGGATTGAATCATTGACCATATCTGGAAATGAGAAATCTGATGTTCTGATAGCTGTTCTTTTCAAGGGAACAGAATATCCATAGCTGAGGCTGTAGTTGAATAGTGTATACGTTTAGTTGTACGTTTAGTTGTACGTTTAGTTGTACGTTTAGTTGTACGTTTAGTTGTACGATTTAGAAAGTAACGGGGACGGTAATTTTTGTAGTATTCAATACCCCAATCCCTATTAGGAAAATAAAAGACGACTTTTACTACTATCTATAAACTCGTGACTTGTCGGTGTTGTATGGGTACCACATTGAATGTATCACCATATAGTCAGTGTTGTATGGATACCACATTGAATGTATCACCATATAGTCAGTGTTGTATGGGTACCACATTGAATGTATCAACATATAGTCAGTGTTGTATGGGTACCACATTGAATGTATCAACATATAGTCAGTGTTGTATGGGTACCACATTGAATGTATCAACATATAGTTAGTGTTGTATGAGTACCACATTGAATGTATTAACACACAATTTGGGTCGTAGAAGTTTTCTCATTGAATGTATTGGACTACGCAGACTGGGACAGGCCATGCCGTGATTTAGAGAAGCGACCGCACCAGGCAGCACCAATCATTGTCGTGGGTGGCATTTCGAAAGAAAAACCATTTAAGGAGGATGGAGCGGCATGTCGAAGACTTGCATCACACTTTGTAAATCTACAGCACGGTCCTGCATACAAAGTCCTTCAGTAATGTCTATCTTCAACGATAGGGACGAGTAAAGAAAAAGCTTGTCCTGTCCAGATAGATAGATAGATAGATAGATAGATAGATAGATAGATAGATAGATAGATAGATAGATAGATAGATAGATAGATAGATAGATAGATAGATAGATAGATAGATAGATAGATAGATAGATAGATAGATAGATAGATAGATAGATAGATAGATAGATAGATAGATAGATAGATAGATAGATAGATAGATAGATAGATAGATAGATAGATAGATAGATAGATAGATAGATAGATAGATAGATAGATAGATAGATAGATAGATAGATAGATAGATAGATAGATAGATAGATAGATAGATAGATAGATAGATAGATAGATAGATAGATAGATAGATAGATAGATAGATAGATAGATAGATAGATAGATAGATAGATAGATAGATAGATAGATAGATAGATAGATAGATAGATAGATAGATAGATAGATAGATAGATAGATAGATAGATAGATAGATAGATAGATAGATAGATAGATAGATAGATAGATAGATAGATAGATAGATAGATAGATAGATATCTTCGTGTACTCCCTCCCTCCCTTTGAAGGGGTCGGTTGTCCCCAGATTTTAAAATTGTTCCTTTTATCGCCCCCTCCCCACGGGACCCATATGGCCCACACTCTGAAATGTACTGCATTAGACGATTTCTTGCTCAAATGTAAAATGAATAATATACTACTTGTATTCTGTCCTTTATCAGACCCACCTTAAGTGACATGCCCCCACCTGTCCAGGACTAACCCGCCTTTGGGTAAACTAAACTGTTATCAGTCAGTTCGAACTAATGGACCAATCAGGTCCGTTATTTCTACTACTGGCTGTGGTAGTTTGAAATGTAGTTATCAAACCCTCTTACATGTCATGGATTCATGTTCTACTGGTGAGACTGAGCTAGATTTCTGTTATGTAAGACGTTCTCTCAGATAACCCTAGTGTGTTCACTTGCAAGGTATCAATAAATCGAATAATTCACAATCGAAGTATCGTTGTTTAGTATTCACAATCGAAGTATCGTTGTTTGGTATATCAGTAATTGCCGTGTCGATATTGTGTACAGACTCAGGTGTTCATTGATGGATGTACAATTCAAAGTATTGGATTCGCTAATATTACGTCATCGGTGTTTTATTAACTTTTAAAATTCTTTTCATAATTACGGACATTATTCATGACAGTCATAAAAGTGTTTTCTTGTCTTAAACATGACACCTTCGACTTAAACATGACACCTTCGACTTAAACATGACACCTTCGACTTAAACATGACACCTTCGACTTAAACATGACACCTTCGACTTAAACATGACAAATTCGACTTAAACATGACAACTTCGACTTAAACATGACAACTTCGACTTAAACATGACAACTTCGACTTAAACATGACAACTTCGACTTAAACATGACAACTTCGACTTAAACATGGCAACTTCGACTTAAACATGGCAACTTCGACTGACTTAAACATGACAACTTCGACTAACCTTAAACATGACAACTTCGACTTAAACATGACAACTTCGACTTAAACATGACAACTTCGACTGACTTAAACATGACAACTTCGACTAACCTTAAACATGACAACTTGGACTGACTTAAACATGATACCTTTGAATTAAACATGGCAACTTGGACTGACTTAAACATGACAACTTCATTGCCTCTAAAGTGTTTAGAATTGTAGCATTAGTACAGTTATTCCTAACCGGTTCCATTATATATAATTAAAGTAACTTTATCGACACCATTTATATAATTAAAGTGAATTTTGCGACCCCATTATATAGAAGTAAAGTGACTTTTGCGACCCCATTTTACGTAATCGAAGTGAATCGCAACCCCGACAAATTTCAGAAGGCCATTTAATAAGATAAAAAATAAATTCTTCTTCTTCTTCAGCCTTCGTTCTCAAACTCCCTTTGGTTCTTTCTTGCAGAAAGACAATGGTCCTACCATATTTCCAGCATTATGTATACCAAAGAATGAAAATGCGTTGTGTTGCCATTTTATTTACGCCAATGGCCCAATACATCCTATTAAATTGTTCAGTATAACATAATTCACATTTAATATGATTTTAACTTAAAATAAACAACAACAACATCAACAACAACAAACACATTTGTAGCATAGCATATTCCGGAGGTAGCCATCAGCCCAGCATTTTTGGCTGTAGTAGTTTTCTATGCAGTATAAATACCAATCGTAGTTTACCATCTCTTTCTGAACGGTCCCGTAACATAATTGCCTGCGGTGGGATTTGAACCCTGTACCGTTCTGCCACAGCGCTGGACAAATGTTGAATTACGATATATTTAATACAATAATTGTAACTTTTACTCGTTAAGAAGATTTAGAATTAGCTGTTGAGTTTTCGTTAATGCCAACCTCATGATATATTTAACATTTAATGTTTTGGATGCAAATGAAGAAGTTTTGATAATCCCCTATCTCAGAGAAATATAGAGGCAAAGATGAGTAAACTTAATAAAAATTGTATTAAAATAAATAATTTATTTAGCTTACTGTTTCAGAATTCGGTCATACAGATTTTCCCCTCGACGCATTTTTGTGACGGGCCACATGGGGAACCTGTACATCAAAACAAGATAAATTCTAGTGATATGTTTCAATATCTGAATTTCTCAGATACATAAAATAAAATAAGAGACTTTCACACAAGTTTAGCATATTCGTAGAATAACATAATCGACGTTCTTTCACAAAAATCACTTTGGTTTTGTATTGTATTTGATTACTAAAAATCGATAATTATATAATTTAAATATTGCTATAAATAATTTCGCGAATTACCTAATTATTCGTGTGTGTATTTTCGTATATACTTTACAAATATACAATTCATCATTAAGCCATCTCGAGACTCTAGTAAAGACCTTTCTACAGAAAGTAAGCATGTACTAAAAGATATATAACGAAACAACGGAGAATGATAAACTTGACAAATAATATATAAATTTATATAAATTATAAATTTTTATATACATTTTGAACTATTTCCGTGTTTTCATTGGTCGGCCTAACCTTTTTTTTTTGGCATACGACTCCACTTCTTGGGTCAGTCAACGTGCTGCCTGGGTCATTCCAAATGTCACCTGGATCTGTCAAATTGATGTTACGTTTACTATACTACAAATATTGATTTTTACGAATATAGAATCAGTTTGAATAAATGTTTCAAATTTACGAAAGGTTGAATTATCCGAAAAAGTAGATCACGTGATCTAGGTATCATGGAATCCTTGCATATAATTCCTCCAACCGTTGGAGCAGACGTGTTTTACGACGTCACAAACGCCAGTTATCACCATAATTACCCTCATCATTCGCTCCAAAACCACGGCAGTTTCTGGTCTTCACATGGTTCTAGAATAAACGTTGACCAACGAGACCAACCTATTGGAATACCAGCGTCGGAGTCAGCTCCACCAAAGACGGGAAGCAGCGATATTCCTGATCTAAACGGTGAGCAAAGATTTGTGTGTCAAGAGCGAGCAGAAGATGGCAACGAGAATGAAAACACGAGCCCAGGATACACAAAAGGTAATAACTGTATTTCTTGTTGAACTTGCCTATATACCTAAACATGAAACGTGTTGTGTCTGTGATAGTTGAAAGCATGTTATCTCTTTGATAGATCCCCCTTGTGTAGTGCTTGAGCCTTTTGAATTCTGCTCAAAAGGTCTCAGGTTCGTATCATGCTCGCGAAGCCCTGTTTATAAAGTGGTGTTTTGTTGTAATATTCCTGATAATTATCATTTGAAATTACGAGTCTTGGTGGAATACAAGAGAGAGTCGAGCATGGATAGCGAAAGAGAATGTGTTTATTTCTTTGTTGATGTCAAAGTAGAATGTGTTAATTTCTCTGTTTATATCGAAGGAGAATGTGTTTATTTCTTTGTTTATATCGAAGTAGAATGTGTTTATTTCTCTGTTGATATCGAAAGAGAATATGTTTATTTATCTGTTGATATCGAAAGAGAATGTGTTTATTTCTCTGAACCATACAACAAGAAGTTTTCATATTTATTGTTCAAATCTTAAGGTCGATGTTTTCTTTATTCATTTCTGTCTGTTTTGGTTAAAAGCACTGGCATATATATATATATATATATATATATAGATAACCTGCATATTCAGTTTGGAAGCCATACTTGGTCAATTCCATATCTTAGCAAGATCAAATAGAGAGTTCTAAATAAATTTCCACTTTCATTACGTTTCTCTCCATATTACACATACGTAAAAATTCTTGAGACTAATTGAAATTGAACATGCGCAGACGTAATACACATACATAAAGATTGTTCGAACAGTTTATACAAATTTATAATTCACAACATTGGCGCATCAACACAAACATATGAATTGTCTTGCTGCTGTCTTCAATAAAATAATTAGAGCTAACTGTAAATGAAATCATCCTTGAATCTATAGTATAAATGAAATTAGGAAATACCTAGTAAATACTTAGTAAATACTTCCTTTGTAAATACTAAATAGTCTCTGTAAACTCTAGGAATCTACGAGTAAAAGCCACTGGAAACATTATTCTACATACATTACTCTGTAGTTTGCCGCTGTATTGCCAAAGGCAATTAACGTTTAATCAGTAAATAAAAGTGCCCAAGATGATAAGCTGGAGGCAGCTGAGATGTGGTTTTTAATAAGAATAATGACAATTCTATGAACAGTCAAGAAAACTAATGTAGAAGTTTTCAGAGATGATGGAATAAAACGACAAATTATAGCAAAAATTAGAAACAGATAATGAAGATTTTTAGGGCATGCGATGAGAAAAACAAAACTTGAACATTTAATAACAACCGGAAAAATAAAGTGGATAAGAGACAGAGGAAGAAAAAGAGATACATTTCTGGAGGGTTGTCACTGCGTTACAAACAGGTGTCACCAACTGAACTTACTAACAACACAAAAGACAGAGAGTTGTGGAGAAGCATAATCGCATCCGCCACACGTCATGAGACGTGATTGATTTATTGATTGATTTATTGATTGATGTATTTATTTATTGATTGATGTATTTATTTATTGATTGATGTATTTATTTATTGATTAGGTAAAACACAATGACCCAATGCCACACTCATTTTGATAATACATATAGTAAATAGAATGTTTTATTTAATAAACCATATTAGCCAGTGTTTAAGGAACCTGAAATAGGAGGATGGAATAGTTACACTGTTACTCGTCATGCATATTGTAAGAGGCGAGTAAGGAGGTTTTTGGGAAGTTAAATTGCCTGTCCCATCCCATGAAGGGGGAAGTAATTCGAAACCATGCTGAAAACGGATGCATAAAATCGAAAGGCGCATATATCGCAGCCAAATAATACACTATGACACAATGCATTCAGTTCTCTAAACTACATTCTGACAATCTGCATGAGTTTGAAAGAAGATGGCGAATCCTATGACGCTTTGGTGGAAACAGGCACGACAACTGTCTTAGTAAATACTAAATGGTCTCTGGAAACTAGGAATGTACGAGTGAATGCCCCTGGAAACTCTAGGAATGTACGAGTGAAAGCCCATGGAAACTTTCGGAATGTACGAGTGAATGCCCCTGGAAACTCTAGGAATGTACGAGTGAATGCCCCTGGAAACTCTAGGAATGTACGAGTGAATGCCCTGGAAACTCTCGGAATGTACGAGTGAAAGCCCCTGGAAACTTTCGGAATGTACGAGTGAAAGCCGCTGGAAGCTCTAGGAATGTACGAGTGAAAGCCCCTGGAAACTCTAGGAATGTACGAGTGAAAGCCCCTGGAAACTCTCGGAATGTACGAGTGAAAGCCCATGGAAATTCTCGGAATGTACGAGTGAAAGCCGCTGGAAACTCTAAAAATGTATGAGTGAAAGCTTCAAATTCCTTCCTTATACTAAAAGTATGTGTCCAATGCGAGACTGGAAACTCTAAAAATGTACGAGTGAAAGCCTCTGAAAACTCTAGTAATGTACGAGTGAAAGCCTCTGAAAACTCTAGTAATGTACGAGTGAAAGCCCCAAATTACATCCTTATACTAGTAGTATGTGTCCAATGCGAGATCGTAAACAATAAAGACATCTGTACAGAAAGTAAACAAAACTTCATTCGTGGTATTTTTTATTATTGTTGTGTTTTTGTTTTATTTATATATTGTGTGGCGTATGGCAGAGAGGTTACAGCGTGGTCCAGATACTTGATGAATAGGGTTCCATCCCCGGTAAAGACTAGTTTATTTTCTGTCGGTGGGTGGGGGGAGAGTAATTTAAAAACCCAACCTGTACATGACGTGGCGACAGCAAGAGCATGCGGCTTTTATCACACAGTTACAAAATTTCTCCCTGCAATTATTTAACGGGAAACATGCATTATTGGACAGTTTCCGCCGAAGACGGATGTGTCGGGCCATTGGCGCAAATAAAACGGCGACACAACGCATTTCCATTCTCTGGACTGCATCCTGCTGGAGATCTAGTAGTACTGCTACAGGAGAGATCCAGCAGGAGTTTGAGAATGAACGCTGAAGAAGAAGAAGCACAGTTTAAACTATTTATATGCTTGAAATCGTATGCCAAAAAAAGCCATGGCCGACCAACGAAATTCACGAAAATAATAACAAATCAGCCTTTCAGGTCATGTTTACTTTCTGTACACATGTCTAGACTGTGGCCCAGTCATGGTTCAATGTGTTTCTCTGCGTTTTATTTTCAACATCAGGTCCCCGTAAAAATAATGATTGTAAAACCGCATTTCTCTCACCAGCAAGCACATGATCCATCAATGAAAGCAATGACATCATCGATTACCGTGTTATCAGCAATAAATTGATTAATTTCGAGGAACAGGGGAAAAATACGTTATACAGATGTGATAACTAAAGCAGTGTAGGTTCGAGTAGTTCTACATAACAAACCGAAACGGATACTACTACACTTCAAATTGTTCTAAACAAGTAGGAACATTTGTTACATTAGAACATATTCAAGTGACGAAGCATGCTCACACAAATAAGAACACAGTTACATACCTAAAGAAATAGTAAGCTGTGCGCGGAGAATTTCATAAGAACAAAATTACATACCTAAAGAAATAGTAAGCTGTGCGCGGAGAAGTTTATAAGAACAAAGTTACATACCCAAAAAGTCCGCAAGCCGTGCGCGGAAAAGTTCATAAATTTAGCCCAATAATATTTGGCGGCCAACAAAGAGGTTATTAGCCATAATATTTTTCTTCAACATTCATTCTTAAACTCCCGCTGGTTCACTCTTGTAGCAGGACAATGGTTCTACTAGATTTCCAGCAGGGTGTAGTCTAGAGAAAGGAAATGCGCAGTGTCGCCGTTTTATTTGCGCCAATGGTCTGGCAAATTGGTCTTCTGTGGAGTATTAATGATCTGAAAAAGCATAGACAAGAACATAAATCTGACCAAGCCATTCTCCAGAATAGTCCTACGAGCCGATTCCAGACATCATCAGTAGTCTTGGCTGATCCTCACTGAAGTCAACTCATTGAAGTGGAGATAAGGGCTTAGTCCAGCTAACAGAGTGGAGATGAGGGCTTAGTCCCGTTAACAGAGTGGAGATGGGGGCTTAGTCCAACTAACAGAGTGGAGATGTGGGCTTAGTCCAGCTAACAGAGTGGAGATGTGGGCTTAGTCCAGTTAACAGAGTGGAGATGTGGGCTTAGTCCAGCTAACAGAGTGGAGATGTGGGCTTAGTCCAGTTAACAGAGTGGAGATGTGGGCTTAGTCCAGCTAACAGAGGCTAGAAACTAACAGTGGTCGGTACATCCCCTACATTGAACAGGACCACAGTCATGCTTAAACATGGACGGGTGCTGAAGTCGAAGATACCAGGCCGAGAAGCGCACCAGCAGCCATGTATCAAACAACGCGACTGGATAACATGTCTTCACAAGAAAAACTCAGCTTGCGACTGATCATTCGTCTCTTTGGTTATACTTACTGTCTCCAACCAATCAAAAACACCGGAACAATCAGATCAGCCAAGATATATGACGATGTATAGAATACATGCATCACTATTTTGGAGAAAGACTTGAATCTAACTGAATTTTATAAATTGGATGTAACAAATAGTTGTGATGGATGACCAACAGACATGGACGTAACAAAAAGTTATCATCATATTGTGATGGACGTACAAGCCAAAATATATCTTGCAAGAACTATATTAAGAAAATATTTTAAACCGTTAGTAAATATGTAAATGAAAGTATAATTAGAAAAACATGTCAAATTTAAATATTATATATATATATATATTTCTAAGAAGAACTCCAGACAAGGCTTATCCACTGTTGTCTGGAGTTCTTCTTTGGTTACATATATCGTTGATTGTACGGTTGCTACGTTGAGACAGTTGTGTGGACAGACACTGGGGACAGTTGTGCAGAATATGTTACGAGATATGTTCATCTGTTCTCAGTTGTGTGACACACGATGCCATGCAGATAATCAATTGAAGCTACGGAGTTACGTGCTATGAGTGGTACTTTCGGGGGGGGGGTAGTTTACTGTTTCTTTGATAAGAACGGAGTATATATGTGATAACCCGAGTTCAATTATATCAATCCTCCACGAATTTTGAGCCCTTTTAGATAAATACGAGCTCGTATATCTTCTCATTAATAAAGATGTGGAGCTCTCGTAATAGTTTTTGTGCGTTCGTTCTCCAACTCCTGCGGATTAGGAGGATGTAGTCCAGAGAACGGAATGCGTTGTGCCATGGTTTAAATGTTGGCTGCGATATCTGCGTCTTTAGGTTTGATACATCCGACTTCAACATGGCGACTGCGTTACTTTAACCCTCTTTGTGATGAGTTAGTCAACTCCACACCGAACCTCCTTCGTTGTCTCATGAGATATGCAAAAACCAGACAACAGTATTCTTACCCACCTAAGGGGTCCCGGAAACACACAGGCGCTTGAAACAGTAAAATATCTATTCAATTTTCATACACACAAAACGTTATTCTCCCTGAGGTTTTACATTCATCATCATCAGGTGCCATGCCGGCTGGCGTAAGTGATCATGGTTCCTTACAGCTCTCTATCTCCAGCGTTATGCATCTAGATCGTTGTTGTTTCCCTGCCGTGCCAGGTTGTCAAACTGTCTAATATTTTCTCACGTTGTCGCCCTCTGTCTCTTTTCCCTTCAATCTTGCCTGTTGCGACAATATTCTCCGAAACCTTCCTGTCTCATGAAGTGACCAAATAATAAAGATTGTTTTTTTTCCTTATATTGTTGATTAAGGTCCGTTTCGCATTTGACTCTTTGAATACGTCCACATTATTTTTTCTTTGAGTCTATGGTATACAGAAATCATATTTGTGTTACAGGGACCTCTTCTCTATGTCATATAATCTCTGGCACTTCAGACATACTTCTATGTTTATTCTCAAACTCCTCTAGAGTATCCGAATGCAGTTCGGAGAATGGAATGCGGTGCTTCATGGTTTTCAGCTTTGCTGAGATATCTGCGTCTTTTTGTCTGACACATCCGACTTCAGCATGGCTTCTGTGTCATTTGACCCTCCATTGTATGTAACAGTCATCTCCACCCACACAATCTCCTTAATCACCTCTTACGACATGTTTGGAAGGTAATTATTATTATTTTTTGCTCTTGTTTCGGGCCCCGTCATCACATGGGTTACTTTGGATATATATTTACACAATTTTAGTATCCCAGTCTGAGGCTGAATATATATATATATTTACACAATTTTAGTATCCCAGTCTGAGGCTGAATATATATATATATATTTACACAATTTTAGTATCCCAGTCTGAGGCTGCATATATATATATATATTTACACAATTTTAGTATCTCAGTCTGAGGCTGAATATATATATATATTTACACAATTTTAGTATCCCAGTCTGAGGCTGAATATATATATATATATATTTACACAATTTTAGTATCCCAGTCTGAGGCTGAATATATATATATATATTTACACAATTTTAGTATCTCAGTCTGAGGCTGAATATATATATATATTTACACAATTTTAGTATCCCAGTCTGAGGCTGAATATATATATTTACACAATTTTAGTATCCCAGTCTGAGGCTGAATATATATATATATTTACACAATTTTAGTATCTCAGTCTGAGGCTGAATATATATATATACACAATTTTAGTATCCCAGTCTGAGGCTGAATATATATATATATTTACACAATTTTAGTGCCTCAATCTGAGGCTGAATATATATATATATTTACACAATTTTAGTATCTCAGACTGAGGCTTAAAATATATATTTACACATTTATAGTGCCTCAATCTGAAGCTGAAAACGAGTAATGTGTACATTATTTTCTGCTCTTGAAATGTTAATCAAGTTCTATTTAACTTTTGCTTAAAAATCTTCTGGTTTCACGTTTTCGTTAAAAAAATATTTCTTCTGTGTTCATTCTCAAACTTCCTTACCTTCCATGCACGTGGTAAGAGACGACTAAAGACACATTTTTTTCAGTTTTAATTTGGACATCGTTATTTCTCTTCTCCTGATCTGACTGCACAGTCTCGTGCACTGTTTACGTTAGCTCCTAGATAGTCCAAATTTATCACTTTTTCTAAAACATTAATGTCAATATTAATTCTAAGTATTGTTCCACTTTGTCGGTTGTCATATATTTTCGTCTTTTTTTATATTTAGAAACAGATTTTGTTGTTCGTTAAAGCTTTTTGTTTGTTTTATAATGTTCATTAAGTCTTTCTCATTTGATGACAATAGCACTGTGTCATCTGTGTATCTACTTTTTGGAATAGAGTGGAGTTGGATGTTCCATCACATATAGGGTCAGTGACTTAACCATGCAGAAGTCGGATGTGTCAAGCCAAAAGACGCAGATATCGTAGCAATGATGTAAACCAAAACAAAACGCATTCCGTTCTCCGGACTACATCCTGATAATCTGCAAGAGTTTGAGAACGAACGCAGAAGGAACTCCTGGATGTCTCCTGTAGCAGGACAATGGTCCTACTAGGTTTCCAGCTGGTTGTAGTCCAGAAAATGGAAATGCGTTGTGTCACCGTTTTGTTTATGCAAATTGCCCGACACATCCATCTTCGGCGGGAAGAAAAAATACTTGGCATCCTTATAATATATGCAGGATAGATATATAATTTTCTTGTTGAGTGTATGTGTGTGGGTGTGTGGGTGTGTGTATGTGTATGTGTGTGTGTGTGTGTGTGTGTGTGTGTGTACACATGAAAGTGAAAAAGAGATGTGATTCTTTAGAAGAATGCTAAGTATGATGACAGTTAAAAAAAAAGTTACGAGGAGGTGCTTACGATGAGTCAATCGGTGTTACTTAATAACATAAAAAAGGCACTATTTATTTTGTGGTCACTTTATGAGACAAGTACGGTCTGTAGAACATAGTTGCAACGGGCAGGATAGAGGGCAAGAGATATCGAGGAAGACAGTGTGAGAAAATGTTAGATAGTTTGACATCGTGTCATTGGCAAAGCTTCAACAACAGTCCTAGTAAATTATACAAGATAAGAAGAGATGTGGAGATCCATGATTGCCTACGCTAGAAGAATAGACAGACTGATGTCCAATTATGATCATATATCTTAGGAGATGTTATGCCTGGATGAGATTTTTCTGTCATCTTAGCACAAACCAGAGAGATGCAACATCAAAAGTCTAAATCTTGTCTTAATGAATGTTGTCACACTCGCCTGAGATGTACGGTCTCATACACCAGAGAGATGCAACATCAAAAGTCTAAATCTTGTCTTAATGAATGTTGTCACACTCGCCTGAGATGGACGGTCTCGCACACATTATAGATGCAACAACAGAAGTCTTAATCTTGTCTTAATGAATGTTGTTGTAATCTCTTGAGATGGACGGTCTTAGCCCTGGCCTGCCACAGGGATCGCCTCTATCTCCTGTACTTTTCAATGTATACACAGTACATATCGCTGGCAATCAAATCACAGGTGTTGGCAGAACGATGTCATATGCCGATGATATCCTGGTGTATAGACAGGGCAGAAATCGAGAAGAGTGCGTCGTGGAACTACAGAAGGAGCTGGACAGACTGACAAATTGGTGTCGAGATACGGGAGCAGTGGTTAATCCGTCTAAGGCATTCGTGACGTGGTTTTCCTTGAACAATCACATAGTAAAGACACCCATGCCACAAGTTTCGTTGTCCGGGAAAAGTTTAGAAAGAACTAGCACAATGAGATATCTGGGTGTGTTTTTTGACAGAAGCCTGAGTTTCAGGGAACATGTTGACCACATTATCATAAGGGCAGGCAAAGGCTTAGCAGCAATGAAGGTTATGGCTGCTGCGCAATGTGAGCAAAGATTGTTATTTCTTTTGTACCAGGGTTTGGTAGTGGCTGTGGTGGAATATGCACTGGCAATTCTGACTCTTAGCCAAACTCAGATCGAAAGACTGGATAGAGTCCAGAATGCAGCAATGCGTATCATTCTGGGATGCACAAGAGACACATCGACAAGAGCTATGCGATACCTACTTGACTGCCCAACAGCTGAGCACAGATTACAGTATTGCCGTGCACGGGCGTACCTTCAAATACATGCAGATAAGAAACACCCGTTGCATTCCGAAATACAGAAAGTTAAAGGCAGCAGACTCAAGAGAGGAAGGTCGTGGATGGGACGTGCTGAAGATGTAATACAAAGCGTGTGCCGATTACAGGATGTGGCAGTTGGTGCGGAATGGATAGGTCTACCCACAGATTTCGAAACTTGTTTGAGAGTAGTAATATCACTTAGCAGGGAATGCAGAGAATGGTGTCCCACAGCTGTAGAGAAAGAAGTGCAGGCTTTAATCAGTGAGAATACCAAAGAGGGGGATGTGATTATATACACTGATGGATCTGTAATTAGGCATGTTCGCAGTGCTTGGGCCTTTACAGCTCAGTGCGCAGGTAAAACGATCAAGGAGGAAAGTGGTGCCTTTGCGGTCACTACGAGTAGTATGACCATGGAGACTATGGCGGTGACCAAGGCATTTGAGTGGCTACGCACACAGAAAGTAACGCAGGTCTGCATCTTGAGTGACTCTATGAGTATGATTAAGAAGGTACAAGTGGGTCTCGTTCGCGAACAGTGGATTGAGGCCTTGAGAAATGCGAGCTTGAAAGCGGTTACATTTATTTTCGTGCCGGGACATGTGGGCGTTCGAGGCAATGAAAGAGCGGATCAACTGGCATCGTGTGCGATTGTGGCAAAGGGCGATGGGGCAATGGATCGCGCTGACGTTTTGAACTCCTTAAGAGATATAACACGCGAGAGTGAGACGAATGTGGATGATGATTCCTTTTCAATGGCTAGGATTAAAGATCAGGGATTGAGATGCGGTGTTGCTAGAGGTGAACATTTTGGAGGGCGCAGAAGAATGATGGTCAACCAGCATAGGACCGGTACTGTCAGCAGAAGTGTGATGGCGGATACACTCAAGGAGAGATCGGAGCAACTATGGATGTGTCCAGTTTGCAGTGATGATGATCCGACGACTAACTAACTAACTAACTATTCACCAGAGAGATGCAATAACACAAGTCTTAATCTTGTCTTAATGAATGTTGTCAAAATCGCCTGAGATGTACGGTCTCAGACACATTAGAGAGATGCAATAACACAAGTCTGAAATTGTTGTCATAATGGCCTGAGATGGTCGGCTATTAGTACCATTATTCTTTCATTTTTTTCTACGCTGATACCCTTTATTTTATTGTCTCTATGCTCATACCTGTTATTTCTTAGTTTCTACTATACTGATACCCGTTATTTCTTAGTTTCTACTATACTGATACCCGTTATTTCTTAGTTTCTACTATACCGATGCCCTTAGGTCAAGAAAAAGTGTATACAAGAAATATTGTTCGTATCTGTATCTGGAAAGTTCGATTCTGTGGCGAAGAGGAACATAGCGCGTCTTTGACAGCAAGTGCAAGGGTTCAAATCTCGCCGCAGCAATTGTTCTCCGGCACTTTCGGAAGACAAACTACCGAAAGTATTTATATTGTCTAGAATTAACTACAGTCTACAATTTTTGGGTTGACAGCCACGACTTTGATATGGCATGCTAGCAATTTATTTTAATTATTTTGTTCTGTAGAAAGAATCAAATAAACTGATAGAAAATAAAAACACGCGGCTGTGTTGCAATAAAAAAACAAAACAAACTTTCCTTAAAGTCAGCATATTCCCGGTTGCGCTATATGGATGTGAAACTTTGGCACTCACCAACAAGGTGAGAAACAAAGTGGGAACATTTGAAACAAAATGTCACAGAATCCTCAGAACGACATGGACCCAAAAATATCAACAATATGGAATTGTAAAAGAATTCTAAAAATAAAACTGGATAAGCGACAAGATTTTCTCCCAAAAAAAAATACAATAATGTGGCAATATCAAGAGATAACATCTAAGAAAAGACCGCAATGGATGGGGATGATGCCAGGGCAACAAAAAAGAAGTACAGAACGAAGAAAGTAAACGGAAAACAATTTGGCAATTAAAAAAATAACTAGCATTGTAATGCATTATTTGATCAATTTGTGTGTGTGTGTAATTTTGTCAATTTCAACGTAAACATAATTTATGGTTTAAATTTAAGCAAACATGTCAAATCTAGCTATACCGGCAATAAACGTTATTGAAAGAATTGTTTCTCTCCTGATGCCAAGACACAACAAAGACACATAACGCATCTTAGTCTCTTAGATACTGTTACTAAAAGTCGATTTTGAAATTGTACTTCATTGAATTCGCGCTCGTTTTGTTATATTTTTGGTTTATTATTTTTAAAAAAAAATACAATATAGGGATTATTTCATTTTTTTCATCTTAAGTTTGGCTATAAACAGTTCTATGTAGCCTACCTACTAAACTAAAGCCATATACAGATATATATATATCATATCTGCAAATGTTTAGCCATAAACAGTTGTATATAGCTTATCTAAGCGTAGCGCAGTGGTTAGCGCACTGGCTTCGCATATGAGCGGTCTTGGATTCATTCCCCAGTTGAGGCGGAAATGTTTTTCGATCGCAACGGCTCCCATGTCGACCCAGCCTTACATAGGCACCGGATTAATCCGGGAAGTAAAGACTGCGAGGGAGAGGAGATGGCTACTGCTCTCATATAACAGAGCCACTGAAATGTGAGATCGCTAACATTTCACACCCCTACGACATTAATAAATGTTATGTGTTACTTTACTACTTACTTCCCTAAAGAATATCTACTAAAGTTTAGCCATAAACAGTTCTATATAACATATCTACTAATGTTTAGTCATAAACAGTTCTATATAACATATCTACTAAAGTAGTCGTAACCTTCGATAACAATTACCATGTTGTTCCGACAGGCCAACGTTGTGCTTGAACTAGTTACGGAACGGCGTGGGTGGGCGGAACAACAAAGAAACATGTCGCAAGGGCCAGAGTTGTGCCCTGATGTCGACGTCTGTTTCGGCAACATTGGACTTGAAACACCATCGAGTCGAATGGCTGACGGAACAGAGGGCAGGGCACTTATGGGAATGCCCCACGTGCCGTGAGGCCAGTTTCTATACAAGAATCAAGAATATCTACTAAAGTTTAGCCTTATACAGTTCTATGTAACCTATCTATCAACCATTGATCCATTGATCAGTTCGCGTCTGACAGAATATGTACCAGGTTAAATTAGTCGCAGACAGTTGTTCACCCGAATCATTTTGAAAGGAATAACAATATAATGAACATTAATATTGTGAACATCAATATTGTCTGAAATAATTATAACTAAAACAGGTTGTTTTGATAGATACATACTGAATGGAAAACACTACCAACTCGCAGGAAACCGTATTAGTAAACCAGTTAACATAACATTTTCCAGTCAACATAACATTTTCCAGTCAAAATAACATTTTCCAGTCAACACAACAACATTTTCCAGTCAACATAGCATTTTCCAGTCAGCACAATATTTTCCAGTCAAAATAGCATTTTCCAGTCAAGATAACATTTTCCAATCAACATAACATTTTCCAGTCAAGATATTTTTCAATCAACATAATATTTTCCAATCAACATAACATTTTCCAGTCAAGATACCATTTTCCAATCAATAGAACATTTTCCAATCAACATATCATTTTCCAGTCAAGATAACATTTTCCAAAAACATAACATTTTCGTTAACATAACATTTTCCAATCAAAATAACATTTTCTGGTCAACATAACATTTTTCGCGATGAAATTAAAATAGAAAACTTCATTTAAAATAAAGACACTTCCTGTCAATATTTTAGTTCTGTACAAACACACATTTCGCTCTAATCTTCAAAAATCATTAGAGAAATATTAAAACAAACTCCACTCAGTGATAATATGGAAATATTTATGTAAAGAGAAAGGAGGCAGGCTTGATCTTACAACAAGACGTGAAGTGTTTATAGTCCATGCTTAAAACTGGACTCTTCTGTCCCCAGTCACCAGGTGTCTCTTATCTTGGGGTCCGCGCGGAACACCCGATTTCTTGAAGTGTCTTGAAACATCTTACGTTCCGAAGAAATCAGTGCCCAGTATTAGTAGAGATGAACATTATATTCTGTTTACGAATTGATAAATATAGTTGGAAATCATTTTCTCAGAAATTATCTGTAAGATCGCAAAGATTTTTGGCATGAAACTCTCGCATCTCATTTACGACATATACATTTATTCTGTGTCATATTTACTAGTGTCATTAAGAGATAGAATTCGAAACAATAACATCAGACAGATAACCAAAACAATACCAGTATTGGAACGCACCAAAAGACAACAGATCAAGTGGTTTTCACACGCTTCAAAACTACCAACAGATAGCATGCCACAAATGGCCATGACACATAGACATAACGGTTATAAAGCCAGAAGCAGACCATGTAAAAGATGGATCACAGAAATCAAAGAAGCCACAGGAACAAGCTTACAAACAGCGCACAAGAAGGCCATCTCCAGAGAACTCTTCCACCCCTGAAGCCGCAAGGCAAACAATGTCCACAGCGTACAGAAAATAATTTATTTTGCTCTTGGACAATGTTTCTAATTTTAAAAAGCTCTATAGGTGATAGATCTAGTAACATCATTCAAATTGTACGTAATATAATATTGTCTACAGTAAACAGACGTCTTGTTATAAACAAAATCTTGCAGGTGTACGAAAATATAATTCTTTATTTCCACGTGCATGAAACAGTTCTTCATCTTCTTCTTCTTCGGCGTTCATTCTCAAATTCTTGCTGGATCTCCCTTGTAGCAGGACCATGGTCCTACTAGATTTCCAGCAGGATGTAGTTCAGAGAATGGAAATGCGTTGTGTCGCCGCTTTATTTGCGCCAATGGCCTGACACATCCGTCTTCGACAGAGAAATAGTTCAAAATGCTACATTTTCACGTTGTGTCATGTTTCGTATTCTTTCCAGAAGGTAGTCTTCCTGATGAATCTTCTGAAATCCTCGCGGTTTCTGGCAAGTTGTCCCGCTTCCTCTGGCGACATGCATTCCTGGATATCTCTTGTCCACCGACGTCGTGGTCGGCCTCTTACCCTGCTGCCTTCTATCGTCCCCTCCAACAACACTCTATGCCATCGTGTCTCTTCATATCGCCGCGAAAAAACCTAAATTCCTTCTTAATCTGGTGTTTAAAAGCCAGCCTTCTTGAACGTTGATTTTTCATAACACATATTGGTCTCTCTGTCCTGCTATCCATGACATTCTCAGGACTCTTATATATTACTTCATTTTGGACGCCTCTATTCTCAGGACTCTTATATATTACTTAATTTTGGACGCCTCTATTCTCTTGGCTCTTATCATTTTTATACAAGTTAAAAATGAGAATTATAAAATGCTACATCTATTCCATATTAATGTATGGCTCAGAAACATGGACACTAAATAAACAATTAGAAGACAAAATTGATGCCTTTGAGATGTGGGTATATAGAAGAATAGGGAGAACATCATGGAAAGAGAAGAAAACAAATAAAGAGGTGCTAAAGACACTTAATATGAAGAAAGAACTGTTAAGAGAAATAAAGATCAGGCAAATAAAATACTTTGGACACATTAAAAGACATGACACTTTATTGAAGATCTTACTTGAAGGTAAAGTCAAAGGGAAGCGAGCAAGAGGTAGGCAGAGATACAAGTGGGAGAGTAACATTACACGATGGACAGGTTACAGTCTAGCAGAGTGCACCACCAAGACAAGAGACAGGAGATGTTGGAGATACGTTGCAGCCAACCTTCGTTGCGGAGACGGCACTTGATGATGATGATTCTCTTGGCTGTAGTATTATTTATTGTCCATGTTTCGCAGCCGTAGATCGCCACTGGGAACATACATTTACGTACCTTAATACACAAACATACCTTACTTCCCGTCTTTGCCCCAGGCCAAGGTTTTTTTCAGTTGTTTTAATTTGGACAATGTTATCTATCACTGTTCTCCTCCTGATCCCGACAGCACAGTCTCCTCCGCTGTTCATGTTAGTCCCCAGATATTCGAAACTTGTCACTTCTTCTGAAACATTGTTATAAATATTAATTCTAGGTCTGTTTTCACATTGTCTGTTGTCATTATGTTCGCCTTTTTCATATTTAGAAAGAAGTCTTGTTCGTTAAAACTTGTTGTTGGTTTTGTTATGTTCATTAAGTCTTTCTCATTTGATGTTAATAAAACTGGGTCGTCAGCGTTTTTAATTTCTTCTTCTTCTGTGTTAGTTCTCAAACTCCTGCAGATTAGCAGGATGTAGTCCGGAGAACGGAATGCGTTGTGTCATGGTTTACAGCATTGCTGCGATATCTGCGCCTTTCGGCCTGACACATCCGACTTCAGCATGGCTTTGGGTCATTGACCCTATATGGGATGGGACAGCCAACTCCATCCCATAATCTCATTAATCGCCTTTTACGACATGAGTGGAAGGTAAACAGTGTTGCTATTCTTTGCTCCCCTTTCGGGCCCCGGCAACACAAGGGCGATTTAATTTCTGGAATCTGTAGACCTCCTGTATTTATGGGGCTGAATTATTCTCACGTTGGCTATTGCTAACATATCAATATTTGTGCTCTCTAGACTTAATCTGGGGAAAATCAACATCAGTCTTAGAATGGAAATCAAACCTTACAACTCACTAGAGTGCTTTCTGTTGTGTTATATGGTTGTGAGAGTTGGACACTCACTGCGGACATGGAGAGACGATTACAGGCTTTTGAATACTAATGTTACAGATGAACTATGCGCGTCTCCTACAGTAAGACAAAATTAATGTATACGTAACAAATACAATACAAATGTTTTATACTGATGTTTTATGTTGTTCTATTTCTGTTGTTCTATATTGATATTTGTCTGATGTTCTATGGTGATACTTGTCTGTTGTTCTATAGTGATATCTGTCTGTTGTTCTGTAGTGATATTTGTCTGTTGTTCTATAGTGATATCTGTCTGTTGTTCTGTAGTGATACTTGTCTGTTGTTCTATAGTGATATCTGTCTGTTGTTCTGTAGTGATATCTGTCTGTTGTTCTGTAGTGATATTTGTCTGTTGTTCTATAGTGATATCTGTCTGTTGTTCTGTAGTGATATTTGTCTGTTGTTCTATAGTGATATCTGTCTGTTGTTCTGTAGTGATACTTGTCTGTTGTTCTATAGTGATATCTGTCTGTTGTTCTGTAGTGATACTTGTCTGTTGTTCTATAGTGATATCTGTCTGTTGTTCTGTAGTGATATTTGTCTGTTATTCTATAGTGATATTTGTCTGTTGTTCTGTAGTGATATCTGTCTGTTGTTCTGTAGTGATATTTGTCTGTTGTTCTATAGTGATATTTGTCTGTTGTTCTGTAGTGATATTTGTCTGTTGTTCTATAGTGATATTTGTCTGTTGTTCTATAGTGATACTTGTCTGTTGTTCTATAGTGATACTTGTCTGTTGTTCCATTTATTTACTTCACACCTTCCTCTGTTTAAAATAAAGCAAAGTAACCCATGACATTTATTAATGTCGTAGGTGTATGAGATGTTAGCGATCTCACATTTCAGTGGCTCTGCAAATGAGGGCGGTAGCCATCTCCTCTCCCTCCTCTCTCGCAGTCTTTACTTCTCGGATTAATCCGGTACCCATTTTAAGGTTGGGTCGATCCAGTAGCCGTTGCGATCTGAAAAACATTTCCGCCTCAACTGGGGATTGAACCCAAAGCCCTCAGGTTCTTCTGTATATTTTCTAATTAATCCTGTATTTTTTTCCTCATTGCTTCAGCGCATTTTAATGTTTATCCTTTTCATCCTCAAGGTTCAGGATGGAAATCAGATGAAGACAAGAAATTGGATTTGGAATCCCCAGTCTCTGAAACATTGTCTACGCCTAAGGAGACGCAAGTAGCAGCAACTCTGAAATGGTATGACACACAGTATGAATTTTGGGAACTTTACTAGAACACGGGTCCCACTAATTTAACCCCTTAGCTGCGGAGGTATCCTTAAGGATTCGATAACGGATTGCTGTAGTTTTGATAAGATCTTCTTCTTGTTCTTCTTAGTTTCCCAGGGACACAATTCGTCTGGATGGTTTACTATAAGAACCATATAGATCCTTTCCCTGGGAAGCTAAGAAGAGGAGGGTCTCAGCAAAATGGTGTATAATAAAATACACTACACGCGCTACTAAAATGCAGCATTTCGACAATGTTTTCAATAGCAGGGTATACAAGCAGTCGGTGCATCAGTCAGTCATTAAAATCTAAACCAGTTCGAGAAACCAGTACTTCACATCACGTTTACATTTTGCCGCACTCGCGGCCTGCATTTTTTTTTATATGGCTAGGGTCTAAACCTGGCTCAATTGGGTGGGAAATCTGCTGAATTGGCAACAAAGCCGCTGCAATTGGTTTTCGTTAAAAACTAGAAACTGGAATATAATTTATTAAAAACACGAAGTAGATATACTGAAAATTGTAACTTCTGGGACCCACGTTCTAGGAAAGAACCGAATTTTGTAGTTACATGTCTCTTGTTTCACTCATTGTATCTGTTGCCACGATACAGACCACACATTGCATCTGTTACTTTTTCTCCTATTAATTAGGTAATTTCCCCGTATTTTTCTGTTATTATTCACCTTCTGAAGGTCCATGACATGAGGCGTTGAATATCATCTTTACACGGCCATCTATTTCGTGCGCTGTCAATCATTTCCAATATCGATGTTCTCTCATCCCACAATTCTATGTTGTCAAACATCTTCTCTCTTGATCTTCTCCTACCCTCTTGTTCTTCAACTTGTCTGTTGTTACAATGTTTTTCATCTTTACTCTTCGCATGATGATCCGAAAAATGTAAACTGTCGCTTTCTGATGCATGTAAGCAGCTCTCTGTTTGAATTAACTTTTTTCAAGATATCTTCATTACATTTTTTAATCTGTCCATGTTGTTCTTAATATTCTTCTATAAAACCACATCTCTGCTGCTTCAATATAATTCTTCACTAATCTGTTATTACATTCACAGAATGGTAACTTTACTAACCTACACGCTGCACACAAACACCCACATAAACATATAATTACCACATAGGCTCCGAACTCTCATACTCGATCACAAACCGACGATATGTTCAGAGATCATTACGATAATATGTACTTAATATGATATTTAGCTGTGATATGCGAACGTCAATAGTGCCGTTCTTACTCGTAGCTTTTGTAGTGAATATATTCTTGATAAAGGCTTTTTTGGTCTAAATATTGATTTGTGTGTATTATTATGTGTGTTTATAGTGATTAGCAAACCTTCATTATCCTGTTTTATGTTGTTGAACGATCATTACGTCTAGTTTTTTGTGTTTAACACAGAAACATCTTCCAACGGGATCCATCTACAGCAGAAGTGTGCACAATCCGGCACCTGTTTAAACACCCCCCCCCCCGGCTTTGTTTCTGGTTCGCGTGGCTGATCTTGCTTATTTGAAATGATTATACACACATATCGCTGAACTAATAAAGTATCAAAGCACAAGCTATCTCAGACAAACTGTAAACAGTGATAACGAGTATATTATTAATTTAAACCAGTTTTCTTATTTTCTTGCTTGTAATAATGTAAAATTAACAATTTGTATCAAGTATTATAAAGTAATATACTATGAATAATCTTGTGAACATGACACTAAAAGAGGCTGGACATCCTGCACAAAACCGATTGCCTTACAAGGTAGCACTGATGACAACGTTTTGCAAAGTACGCGTCACATAGATTTTAAAAATGTATACAAGATGGAACAAATCGACGTAATTGTACTTTGTTTTCTGTAAAAATGTTACTGAATCTACTGTATGTTATTTATTTTCTATTTTTACTTTATGGTATACAGTTTTACTGCAGTAGTCTCAACAAAAAAATCAACGTCCAAGAAGGCTGACTTTTAAACACCATATTAAAAAGGAAGTTAGGTTTTTTTCGGCCATGCGAAGAGACATGCGATTGGAGGGCCCGATAACAGAGGCCGACCAAGAAGTCGCTGGACAAGAGATATTCAGAAATGCATGCACATGTCGCTTGAGAAAGTGGGATAACTTGCCAGAGACCTCGGGGATTTCAGGAGATTCATAAAGAAGACTACGTTTTGGAAAGAATACTTCACATAAAACACAGATTTGGTAAAAGATGTATCATCTTGTGAACAGAGGAGAAATTGAGCAACTCAACAGCGGAGAGTAGCCAAACAATCATTGGTTGATCACACATTATCTATAATGGTCATCCCATGCCAAACTGTCCACTGACATTTGTGGTCATAATAGGGTTTAGCCATTACTGTTTCCAATATAGATCTTTCAACTGAATAAATTAGTATCTCACTCGTTCCTTATTTAAAATTATTGTTTGCATTTCGGTTGGTGACTATTCACATATTTGAAATAACATGTCAAAAATAGCTAAGGCGACACGAAGTATTTAAATAGCGACCAATCGAAATCCCAACAAGGATCCCCGTCCGATCACGTGAAAATTCGAGATAGTAGGTCTTACTGTAGACATTGGTGGCTTAGCCATCTATGAATTCATAGTCAAGAGAACATAACTCTAACTGAATTTCAAAAGTTGATGTAACAAATGGTCATTATCATCATGTGATGGACGAACATCATTAACAAACTCACTTCCTGCTCTATGGCGTAATCTTATTCAAATTATGCGCATCTAATTATCTATGAAGAGATGTATAGATGTGCCGCATCTATGTGCAGGAAGACAGAAAAACTGTGAAACCAACCAAGAGATAATTACAACCCGATCAACATGGCAACCATGCTTGCGGATGATCATTACCAGTGGATCCACAGTTTATTAATCAGCGTAAAGTAGCTATGCAGTGGATCAACAGTTTATTAATCAGCGTAAAGTAGCTATTCAGTGGATCCACAGTTTATTAATCAGCGTAAAGTAGTTATGCAGTGGATCCACAGTTTATTAATCAGCGTAAAGTAGCTATGCAGTGGATCCACAGTTTATTAATCAGCGTAAAGTAGCTATACAGTGGATCCACAGTTTATTAATCAGCGTAAAGTAGCTATGCAGTGGATACCTTCACATTGTGGAATAACTGAAAACGAGAAAGCAGATTGTCTGACTAAGGAGGGAGCTGCTTATGATCAACCAGATGTACCAATAACGTACCATCAAAAGAAACAGACGACCAATCAGATGTGCCAATAACGTACCACCAAAAGAAACAGATGACCAATCAGATGTGCCAATAACGTGCCATCAAAAGAAACAGATGGTCAACCAGATGTGACAATAACTTACCATAAAAAAACAGATGGTCAACCAGATGTGCCAATAACTTACCATCAAAAGAAACATATGAACAATCAGATGTGCCAATAACGTACCACCGAAAGAAACAGATGAACAATCAGATGTGCCAATAACTTACCATCAAAAGAAACAGATGGTCAACCAGATGTGCCAAAAATTTAACATTAAAAAAACATGAACAAACAGATGTGCCAATAACGTACCATCAAATGAAACGGATGACCAAAGCAATTAGAAAGCCAACTCCAACAAAAGATGATTACCAAATTATGAACAGACCAAACCAAGTTATCCTTCTGCAACTCAGAACAGGACACAACCGACTCCTCAGCCACATGTATACAAAGTTTCTGATTGACATCACAGCCATGTGTACATGTGGACAGGCACCTCAGCCAGCAGAGCTTATTCTTCAGCCATGAATATGAAATGCTGAGGCAAATACACTGGCCCAGAAAAACCATAGTGGAAGAGAAAACTGCAGATATATGCATGTTCCATGCGAACAAAAGAAGAAGACATTAATAATTTCGAATCATGTGCCTTATTCTAATAATAACAATTCACGCGGAGATACAAAAATGTCATTACATTTCACCAAATATTTCACGGCATCTTCAACCGTTGAAACACAAACTTAAGAACAATCGAAAACCCAGCAGACGACTAAGGTCTACCTGACATTCCCCTGGCTGTATGAAATCAAACACAGGTGACAGACAAGTTTATACTGCACGTTTTTATCTGCACATACCGACTCCCAGGTAGGAAAACTTTGCTTGATATTCCGGCAGTCAAGTTTTGATATGTTGAAGTGTTTGTGTCAACGTCTTAGACCACAGAGAGTCTCAAGTGTGGACAGTTGGGGATTTGTAGAAAGCACGGGGATTGCTGTGCACAACAGTACTGATATCTAGAATATTTTATTCTCTCTATACAATCTACATATCCTTCTATTGGCCTAAGAATGTCGGTGGGGAGACTTGAAAACCAGAGGGAATTTGGAAACTGAAAATAATTGTATGTTGTTTTTTTTTAGTAAATACTTGAAATGTGTAAATACTTGAAAACATAGGAAATTGGAAATCTTAAAAATTCTGTTATTTAGTTATTTTAAAAAAAAAATCGATTATTTAAATACTTGAAAACTAGAGGAAACTAGAAATCTTGAAAATAATTTTTATTTATGTTTTCTGTTTTATAAATACGTCCATGTAACAACCGGGGCCTCGGGAAAGGGGGAGAAGCTTCCCATAAATTATATCAGAAAATCAGGAGATAAACGGAGTGGGGTTTCATTAAAAGTTGACGTCAATAATGATATATGATACAACATTTAAGTTAATATTTTATAGATATATTATATGAATTTAAACGTAACATTTTTGTACAATTTAGTTTTTTTTTGTTCTGTCTTGAAACTTGGTATTATATTATCAATTACAATTTGTTAAATATATATTTCTTACCCCGCCAAAGACGGATGTGTTGGACCATTGGCGCAAATAAAACGGCAACACAAAGCATTTTCACTCTCTGGACTACATTCAACTGGAAATCTTGTAGGACCATTGTCCTGTTATAAGAGAAATCCAGCGGGAGTTTGAGAATGAACGCTGAAGAAGAAGAAGAAATATATTTGTTACTTGAACTTGTAACGTTAAGCTTCGTAGAAAATTGGGGGGGGGGCTGGATTAATCTGTCTTTGGCCATTCGGTTGCATCGGCAATGGTCATCCCATGTCTGTTTAATATTTCTCCATCCATCTAGTTGCTAGTCTTCCTCGTGTATTATATCCCGATCTTCTGCTGTTGTATGCACGAAGGGTTGATTGTATCGGTTCTATTCTCATGATATGGCCAAATAACCGTTCTTTGCTGTCTTCTGATATGGTCTTGAGATAGTCTTTATTTCTTTCCTGATATCTCGATTTCTCCGTCGATATCCTCTGGTGACATTTATAGCTTTCCTCAAACATCTCATTTCACATTCTGTGATCTTTTTTGCTAGTTATCTTTATTAAGGACAATTTTTGACATCGGTAACACAGATTTACTAAATAAAATACTTCATTTTAGCAAGACGTATTTTCTGTTTTATTTAATTCTTAAAATATTAGGACTCTCTCTATGCTTGAGATTAGGTATAGTAACTAAATATATCCACCAAATGTGGTCGACTACAGCCATGGGGATTTACATCCGTCATTTACATTCCATATATATGTAAATACACTGTTATGTTCGTTTTTTCTTTGATTTGTCGACATCGCGTAATATTTTGTCAACTGTCTGTTTGGCTTCGTTTCATCTCTCAATCCTTCTTGTTCTTTCATCACTCATACTCTTCTGAATATCCGGGGTATATCCCTTCTAGAGAGTATTATGTGAAAAAGGACATTGCCGTTTCCTACACTTTGTGTGTTATGGAGTGCTCATGATAAAGAAGTTGTGGTTGAAACGTCGATTTGTGGGTTAGTAATGATTAGCAACACTGAATTACGCTGTTCCATGTTTTGTATATTAAAATATTCCTTGCAAATAAAAAAAGAAAGAAATGTAGCTAATATTTATACAGAACTGCCTACCTTCAGCAAGAGAAAGAAGACTGCTGGGAGATTGCACTATTAGAGTCTAGCAGATGAAACTTGGAGATTGCACTATTAGAGTCTAGCAGATGAAACTTGGAGATTGCACTATTAGAGTCTAGCAGATGAAACTTGGAGATTGCACTATTAGAGTCTAGCAGATGAAACTTGGAGATTGCACTATTAGAGTCTAGCAGATGAAACTTGGAGATTGCACTATTAGAGTCTAGCAGGCGAAAATTGGAACAGGTTAATAAAATTTTGCTAATAATGGAAACACACATAAAAACACACACAAATCGAAGTTTATACCAAAAGGCCTTTAGTAAGAATGCATTCACATCAAAACACTACGAGTAATATATTGACGTTCACATAACATAGACAGATGTAGTTAAATATAGACATAGCCAGGAAGAGTTTTTCGAATACTACACAGGAAGAGGATAATACGAAAAGCTGACCTAATAAGGATCCCCAACCGGTGCATTAATCCTTAAATATATTTGTCGTCGAATACAAAATATTAGACTATCCAAAGACACCTAGAAACAATGTTAAGAAACACTCAGTGATCATAAGGCATAGTGTATTGACTTTATTGTTCTAAGGTTACTCCATATGTACTACGTCTCTCTCAAAGAACGAGGTTCATAACGCGAGATTTCGTAGCTTCAAGCGATAATCCTCAGTGATATTTGAAAAATATTCGCTTTATGTTTATGCGAATTGCGAGCAATCAATAAAACAATCAATAGAACAATCAATAGAACAATCAATAGAACAATCAATAAAACAATCAATAGAAACACTCATGCGGTTGCATCTGTGGGTCCCACAAATGCCCCACTAGAAAAACCACCTATGCAACAGAAAACCATAGTAGATAACATGTCGTTATATCGAGGCTCTCTTATCGAAGCTTTGTAGCATGTCATCTGTACAATTATATACCCCCTCTGATTAGAAAGCTTCTTCAATAGGCATTGCATTATGCTGAAAGCTTATATTGTAAAATTATATTCCCCGCCTGCAGCATAGGCCCTATACTGCTAATGATATGTGTAAAATTATATTCCCCGCCAGAAGCATATGCCCTATACTGCAAATGTGTAAAATTATACTCCCGTCTGCAGCATAGGCCCTATACTGCAAATGTGTAAAATTATATTCCCGCCTGCAGAATAAGCCCTATACTGCAAATGTGTAAAATTAAATCCCCGTCTGCAACATAGGCCCTATACTACAAATGTGTAAAATTGTGCAAAATACTAAGAGTACACAACCTTTTGAGGAAAGCTGCCGGGGTCACCAGGCTTGATAGATTGCGAAATGAATATACCAGGGAAAGAATAGGTATAATATCTTGTACAGATTATATAGAGAGAGAACAGATCAAGTGGTTTGGCCACATTATGAGAATGCATCACGAAAAGTTGCCCGTACAAGCATATAACCAATTGAGATCAGGGTACAAAACCAGAGGAAGACCACGGAAAAGATGGATAGAAAACGTCAGGGACTTCCTGTACAGACACGGTCATAGCACAGCCGAGGCCACACATCTGGCTTTAGAACGCAAGCTCGTGCTCCAATCACCACTACGCTTAACGGTAAGAGTGGATCACAGACCACCTGGAGAAAGACAATAGACATTAGACCCAACCTTTCGGTTACGTTCTTAGTACTTCTTCTGCGTTCGTTCTCAAACTCCTGCAGATTATCAGGATGTAGTCCGGAGAACTTAATGCTTAGCGTCATGGTTTACATCATTACTGCGATATCTGCGCCTTTCGGCCTAACACATCCGACTTCAGCATGACTTTGGGTCACTGACCCTATATGGGATGGGGCAGCCAACTCCATCCCATAACCTCCTTAGTCGCCTCTTACGACATGCATGGAAGGTAAACAGTGTTGCTATTCTTTGCTCCCCTTTCGGGCCTCGGAAACACATGGATGGCTCTTAGTACTAAAAGTAATGTTCTGATTTCTTAGAGGTTGGGGGGGGGGGGGGGGTTAACACCTCACAACCCCCTCCCCCTTAATCTACGGACTTGATGAATCTGGTGATAATGTTAAACTATCAAGGCAAAACATAAAGCGAGCAAAGAACATAACGCGACACACATAAAATAAGAATACGAAAAGAAAGAACATCTCATGGTGTTGACCGTGAGTTTTTTGGGGGTTTTTTTTTTCTTCCGAAGATGGATAAGGATTTTCTGGATATTGACCCGTTCAGTTCTGAGATAAGCTGTGAGGTTAGGCCATGTTTGCGCTCTTCAGAGCCATCTGGTGACGACGGGAACTCTTGTTAGTGTGCTCTCCCCTTGTGTTGTCATAAAACGTGGTCTAAATGGGCAAACTGCTGTTGTTGGCCGTGGATTTTTAATCTGTTACGTGTGTCCGAGGCAATTATTGTGCCTTATGTCATGTATGCATTTATTCTATATCTTTGTATATTTTTTTATTTCAATACTTGTTATTGATCTTCATTAGTATGTGTCTATTGTTTGTCCCAAGGTGAACGATGGTTGATCGTATTCACACTTGCCGTTAAGCGTAGGGATAAGAGTTTACGTCTTCGTTTCAAGCCCAGATGTGTCACAGTGGTTGCATTAAGTCCATATTTGTTCAAGGTTTTTTTGATGTTTTCAATCCACCGTTTCCTTGGTCTACCTCTGGCCTTATGTCCGGCTATTCTTTTTTAAAGGCTCTTATTGGTATTTGGTTTGGGTTCATTCTCATAAGGTGATCGAACCATTTTACTTGCTGTCTCACAATATGTTCAATACATGATATTATACCAACTCTTTTCCTAATTTCTTTCGGATTATGTAGGTGTGTTGTTGCTTATGTGAATGTGTTTTTAGTTTCTAATGTCTGTGTTTACTTGTATGTGAGAATGTGTGTTTACTTGTATGTGAGAATATGTGTTTACTTGTATGTGAGAATGTGTGTTTACTTGTGTGTGAGAATGTGTGTTTACTTGTGTGTGAGAATGTGTGTTTACTTGTGTGTGAGAATGTGTGTTTACTTGTATGTGAGAATGTGTGTGTACTTGTATGTGAGAATGTGTATTTACTTGTATGTGAGAATGTGTATTTACTTGTATGTGAGAATGTGTGTTTACTTGTGTGTGAGAATGTGTGTTTACTTGTGTGTGAGAATGTGTGTTTACTTGTATGTGAGAATGTGTATTTACTTGTATGTGAGAATATGTATTTACTTGTATGTGAGAATGTGTGTTTACTTGTGTGTGAGAATGTGTGTTTACTTGTGTGTGAGAATGTGTGTTTACTTGTGTGTGAGAATGTGTGTTTACTTGTATGTGAGAATGTGTGTGTACTTGTATGTGAGAATGTGTATTTACTTGTATGTGAGAATGTGTATTTACTTGTATGTGAGTACTTGTGCTAGTGCATGGTATATCTGTTCTTACAGAAGTCTGAGAATTTACTTATGTCTCCGGCGAAGAAGGATGGGTCGGGCCATTGGCGCAAATAAAACATCGACATGGCGCATTTCAATTCTTTTAACTACTTCTTGCTAAAGGACAATGGTTCTGCTACAAGAAAGATCCAGCCGGAGTATGGGAACGAACGCTCAAGAAGAAGACTTATGCCTGATGCACCAAATACTACGTCTGTTAAACAACTAGGTGTATTGATGGATGTATGGATAGATAGATGTATTAGTGAATGGATTTATTGCTTATATATTGGATAGATGGATGGATATATGGATATATAGATGTATATGGATGGATATATTGATGGATACATGGGTACATGGAATGATATGTGGATATACGGAAGAATATATGGCTAAATAGATGGATAGAGGAATTTAAGGATGGATGGATATATGTATATCCATACCAACAGATGTATATATTGATAGATATATTGATATATGGAAAGATAGATGGATATATTGATGGATATATGGAAAGATAGATGGATATATTGATAGATATATGGAAAGATAGATGGATATATGGATAGATATATGGATATATGGATAAATGAATATCTTCTTATTTCGCGTTCATTCTCAAACTCCCGTTGGATGTCTCTTGTAGCAGGACCATTGTCCTACTAGATTTCCAGCAAGATGTAGTTCACAGAATGGAAATGCGTTGTGTCACCGTTTTATTTTCGCCAATGGCCCGATATATCCGTCTTCGGCGGAAATGAAAATAGGAATTGGTATATGAATATATGGAAAGATAGATAACAATATGTATGGATGAACATATTGATTGATGTATGGATAAATAGATGGATATATGGATATATATAGGGATGGATATATGTATGGATAGATGGACATATGGATGAATACATTGATAGGTAATTTGATGTATATATTTATATATAGATGGATGGGTGCGTGAATGAAGGAATGGATAGAATGATGGATATATATGGATAGCTAAATGGAGAGATAAACTAATGAATAGATGAATATATGTAGGGATAGAGTTCTTAATGGATGAGTGGATATATAGATAGATAGTTGGGTATACCAACTTAATGGATGAGTGGATATATAGATAGATAGTTGGGTATACCAACTTAATGGATGAATGGATGTATAGATAGATAGTTGGGTATACCAACTTAATGGATGAGTGGATATATAGATAGATAGTTGGGTATACCAACTTAATGGATGAGTGGATATATAGATAGATAGTTGGGTATACCAACTTAATGGATGTATAGATAGATAGTTGGGTATACCAACTTAATGGATGAATGGATGTATAGATAGATAGTTGGGTATACCAACTTAATGGATGAATGGATGTATAGATAGATAGTTGGGTATACCAACTTAATGGATGAATGGATGTATAGATAGATAGTTGGGTATACCAACTTAATGGATGAGTGGATATATAGATAGATAGTTGGGTATACCAACTTAATGGATGTATAGATAGATAGTTGGGTATACCAACTTAATGGATGAATGGATGTATAGATAGATAGTTGGGTATACCAACTTAATGGATGAATGGATGTATAGATAGATAGTTGGGTATACCAACTTAATGGCTGAATGGATGTATAGATAGATAGTTGGGTATACCAACTTAATGGATGAATGGATGTATAGATAGATAGTTGGGTATACCAACTTAATGCATGTATAGATAGATAGTTGGGTATACCAACTTAATGGATGTATAGATAGATAGTTGGGTATACCAACTTAATGGATGAATGGATGTATAGATAGATAGTTGGGTATACCAACTTAATGGATGTATAGATAGATAGTTGGGTATACCAACTTAATGGATGTATAGATAGATAGTTGGGTATACCAACTTAATGGATGTATAGATAGATAGTTGGGTATACCAACTTAATGGATGAATGGATGTACAGATAGATAGTTTGGTATACCAACTTAATGGATGAATGGATTTATAGATAGATTGTGGATATACCAATAGATAAATAAATGTATAAATGGGTAAATATATGTAGGATTGGATGGATTAGTGAATGAACAGACAGGAGAAACGAAAAAGATATAACAGACAGGAGAGAAAAGTGCAGGATGACAGAATAGGCAAACACACGAACGTGACACGACGGAAAGATATTGCTAGACATGACAGAAGTCAGTGTAGGACAGGTAGGACTCATAGGACAGGATACGTCGGACAAGACACGACTGATATGGTAGGACAAAGAGTGCAGGACAGATACGACAGAATAGATAAGGCGGAAGTTTCTTGTCCTTATCACAGTACGTGTACCACATAATTCACTTATATTTATTCTGTACAGTTAAGATGGGCAATCTTCTTGCGTTAACGGACCGGATTGAGAATTTTGTCATTTGGGTTGGGGACCAAGTAATATTTTCTGAGCCTGTGGTTAGTCCATATAGTATTTTTTTTTCGTAATGGGGGAAGGGGTTTTGTGTTCAATGTCCGAAAGAGGACCACAAGCGAACATCCCCTCCCCTTTCCCCCTTCAGCGATTTGTTAAGAGATTTTGTTGTTCCTTTAGGTAAATCCCCACCCCCCCCCCCCCCGAGAGTAACGTATCTAAAGTCCGGAATATTTGCATGCATTATGATATAAAAAGCTACATCTATTCTATATTAATGTATGGTTCATAAACATGGGCAATAAACAAACAATTGGAAGACATAATTGATACCTTTGCGATGTGGACATAGAGAAGAATAGGGAGAACATCATGGGAAGAGAACAAACAAAGAGGTTCCAACAACACTTCATATGAAGAAAGAATTATTAAAGGAAATAAAGATCAAGCAAATAAAATATTTTGGACGTTAAAAGACATTACACCTTTTTGAAGATTTTCTTTGAGAGCGAAGTCGAGGGGATGCGAGTAAGAGGGGTAGACAGAGGTATACGTGCGAGAGGAACATCACGAGATGGACAGGTTACAATCAAGCAGAGTGTACCACCACGACAGAGGATATTGGAGGTCTGTTATAGCCAACCTTCATTACGGAGGCGGCACTTAATAATGGTGACTGTGATCTGTTGTTCGTGGTAACAACTGTGTTTTCTATCTGCTTACATGTCTTAAATTATTTTCTTTCTATGTATATTCCCTCCCAATTATACCGAAGCCTACTGGCTTCTATCTTCTAACGTGTCTGAAATTATGTTTATTTCTATACATTAAACCTTCCAATTAAACAGAAGCCTATGCTCCTTCCCAAACCACATCCACTCAGCCAACAAACATAATTTCGCTGACGTAATGGCGATACTAAAAAAAAACACTAAACAGATCGTATTTATTGGATAAGAATATGTCACATGACAGGACGTAAATACAAAGTCAATATTTGTCTAGTCAAATGTCGCTATGACAGGAGCATATCAGTTATGACACTGAAGACAATATATAAACACTGTTTCACAACAGTTAACATGTCAATAGAACATTCGCAGGTTTATCAAAATGTGTACAAGATAACCAAAACGGTTCAATACAAGAATCAGTGGACAAATTACGTGACAACAGTCCGACTTTTTAATGTTATATGTTATTGCACTGATCTTCTTTTTCTCGAAGATTAAGACAAAATGTAACTAAGGATACTAATCTAGCGATTTTCGTGCCACACTGTGGACAACCACTCCCTACTCAGTGTGTAGCGCGCATATCGAGTGGTCGGGGGCTCTCATCACAAACCTATAGAACGTTGGCTGTGTCGGAATATGTGTCTTTATCGGAATTTCGTTCCGTTTAATAATGTAAGCTTTTTGTTCCGTAGAAACCTGGCCACTAATCCTTGTATAGTACCATTAAAACATTAAGATTTCAAATCAAAAAGTGTCCTGGACAATGAAAACGTGTACAATTCAAATCAACATGTTTACAGGAATCAAAACGTTTACACGAAAATTAAAACGTGTACAATGCAATCAAAACTTTTAAAGGCACTAAAATATTGTATGGGACAGACAAATTATGCTGGACAAATAAAACAATTACTAGACAATCCAAACTTTTATAGGAAACTAAATACTTGTATAAGAGAATCATAACTTTTATAAGCATTTTCTGAAGGATGCTTTCCTTTAGAAGGATGATTTCCGATGAGCCAGAAGGACTGTGTAATGGATGAAAATCACACAACTACTGACTTGAAGTATGGTGTTCCGTAATGCACATTTTTCACATTATATTAAAATTAATTACTACTTTCTCTAAAAGAACATATATATATATATATATATATATATATATATATATATATATATATATATATATATATATATATATATATATACATATATACTTTAGTGACATATTCTTCTTTCCAGAACGTTCTCTTCATAGTGGATGATTTGCGCTAGAACCACACACTGTCAGTTAAAACCATTCTCAGTCTCGAGCAAGCAGGCATGTATTGTCTTCATCGTGGAGACTCCGAACGCCTCTCTATCCCGGGCAAGCAGGCCTATATTGGCCAGAGACATGTACATACATTCTTCGATGTCGCTTTTCCATCGTCTTCTTCATTTTTCTCTTCTTCTCTTGCCTGGCACTCTGCTATCCAGAATCAGGCTCTCGATACCATCATGTCATTTTAAGTGTCCAAAATACTGTAGCTTCCTTCTTATGATGACATTTAGAAGCCACCCCTCATTTATTTTCAATAATTTCAAAATCTCAATGTTCTTTTTCTTTGTCCATAATATTCATAAGATCTTTCTGTAGCACTTCATTTCAAATGAGTTTTCTCTTTTGGTTATTGTCTTGTTTAAAGTCCAAGTCTCGCAATTGAAGGAATAAATACCTGCTGGAACTCGCGTGTGACCATACTGCTACAAGAGGGATCCAGCAGGAGGTTAAGAACACACGCAAGGGAGAAAAAGATGTCTAGATGGACGTCTGCATGACACAATAACTCGGCGCATTCATCACCATCATCATCACTTCTACAACTTATTTTATTTCTTAACAGGTTGTCAGAGAATTATGAGCTCTCGGAGGGTGTCTGCCTGCCACGGTGTGTCTTGTACGTACACTATCTGGATTTGTGCAAAAGACAAGGGCTTAAGCCAGCAGGCGCCGCAACTTTCGGCAAGGTAAACTTGAAGCAGAATTATGTCAAATAGTTCAATGCGCTGTTAATAATTTACCATTAACAGGCGATGTTAAATAAATTGACCTCTGAGCTAACACTTTCAATTAAAGTTACATAACTGGCAACTAATCGAGCACTGTTAGACGACACTAAATAAATTGGCTGCTGAACTAGCACTGTTAGACTATACTAAATATATTGGCTACTGATCTAAAACTGTTAGATTATACTAAATAAATTGGCTACTGAACTAGTACTGTTTGACGATACAAAATAAATGAGCTACTGAACTAGTACTGTTTGACGATACTAAATAAATTGTCTACTGAACTAGTACTGTTTGACGATACTAAATAAATTGGCGACCGAACTAGTACTGTTTGACGATACTAAATAAATTGTCTACTAAACTATTACTGTTTGACGATACTACATAAATTGTCTACTAAACTAGTACTGTTTGACGATACTAAATAAATTGTCTACTAAACTAGTACTGTTTGACGATACTACATAAATGGGCTACTGAACTAGTACTGTTTGACGATACTACATAAATTGTCTACTGAACTAGTACTATTTGACGATACTACATAAATTGTCTACTGAACTAGTACTGTTTGACGATACTAAATAAATTGTCTACTAAACTAGTACTGTTTGACGATACTACATAAATTGTCTACTAAACTAGTACTGTTTGACGATACTAAATAAATTGTCTACTAAACTAGTACTGTTTGACGATACTACATAAATGGGCTACTGAACTAGTACTGTTTGACGATACTACATAAATTGTCTACTGAACTAGTACTGTTTGACGATACTACATAAATTGTCTACTGAACTAGTACTGTTTGACGATACTAAATAAATTGTCTACTAAACTAGTACTGTTTGACGATACTAAATAAATTGTCTACTAAACTAGTACTGTTTGACGATACTACATAAATGGGCTACTGAACTAGTATTAGCAAATAGTACTGAGTTGTGTATATCCTAATTACAGTATATTTAGTGTATCGTGTTTGTTAACTATTGGTTGGGAAGAATTCAAGTCAAACAAACAAGTAGGAGAGGACACCAAACAGCAATATGTTTCTACAACAATAAGAATATAATTATGCACTTATATCGGACATGTACTTAGTGTGAATGACAAATAGAATGCATGTTAAAAGACTACCACTGCAAGCATTTAAATGGGTACTAGATGGAAAAATGAAAAGAAGAAGACTAAGAGAGATTCCTCGCAGAGCAACCATCTACGAGATTTTGACTATGGGTGTCAACAACATGCAATAATTACACACAGGAGAATCACATCTACGGAAGAGACCAAGTTTCTGCCTTATATGTCGCATTCGGTGCTGAAGGAAATAAAAATCATTTCAGACACTATACAGCTTTTCATTTTTAGGCAGAAAATGATACAAGATGGACAAACAACAAAAGAGTTTTCTACCAGAAATACTTTGGCATCAAGTGTGTTCAACCACCTAACAAACATCTAGAAATAAAAATAAAACAATAGCTAAATATACCAAACTACGACTGTTCAACTGCAATATAATATTCGTATTAACATGTGATGGAAAAAGTTGGAAAATAACAAAAGCACTGGAGAAAAACTTAAAAATACATTGGTAATAAATATCTTAGAAAAACCTTAAATATTGTTTGGGAAAAATTGAAGTCAAACAAGCAAGTGAACCTACTAATGCAATGCTACATATTAATGTATGTTTATGTGTGTATCTTGTTTGATTTTATTTATTTAGAGAAATATGTTTGTCGTACTAATTCTTTACATTTATGTTTATCACAGTTGATACGACAGAAGTTTAAGAATATTACCACGCGCAGACTAGGAACAAGAGGTCAGTCCAAGTAAGTCTATTCTCTATTTTCACGTGTATTTAATATTAGTTAGTTACCCTATCGACAACCACACCTGGCAGTCAATCAAGGCCAACGCCTTGCAGTGGAGATGGGACTTATTCAACAAGGCCAACAGAGGCTAGTCGGGCCATCCCTAGTATCAAGCAGGACCACAGTCGTGTCCAAGCAGGAATAGTTGCTGAAGTTGGGTATACCAGGCCGAGAGGCGCATCAGCAACCATGTTATCAAGCAATATATATATTTACTCTGAGATTCTGCACTATAGCAATAGACACGGAAGAAGACATACAAGTTGTGTCATCCAACTCATCCAAAAACTATTTAATTGCATTAAAAAATACTAGTACTTTCCGTTGTGTTAGTGACAGTAACTGTAGCCACTCTGTCAAATCTGTCTGTTCTTTCATTTCCCTTAACATCCGCGTGCCCAGGCACACATTCCAGCGTGCACAGCCACACAAATGAAGGTAACACTCTTCAGCACATACTTCATCAACGATTCCAACAATTGTCATCGGAAATAGCCCGACTGAATCTTTCGAAGTATACTCCCAGAATCATTTTAAAAAATATACACTTGTATCAACATACGTCTCCGGTCATATGATTGCCAATATCCCCAAAAGAAATACGATATTATCACAGAAAATATAATGGTATTTACTACAAAATGTTTTCGAATACAAAGTAAAGATCTTTTCTTTATAAATCCTAATCTATGTTCTTTCTATTAGCAAAATCTCATTGGTGCTCCTGCATCGTCACAGGGGATACATGTTCCAGTATTGGGTATAACCCTAAACAGGAAGAAGGTGGCTGGAGTAACACCGGGCAAATGTCAAGATAAACAAAAATAGATGTGTTACCAAAATAAAACATAAAACAACCTAACAACGAGATACAGGGACAGTGTCCTGATGAATGCTTTTAAGTCGAAACGTCGTCTGTCCCTGTATTTCGTTGTTAGGTTGTTTTATGTTTTATTTTGGTAACACATCTACCTATTTTTGTTTATCCTGCATCGTCACACTAGGTTTGGTTATTACATCTACATTCCTTTATTGGTGTTAGGCGCTTTGTGAGGGTTTCCTAATCTATTTATTATTTTCTATTCAATATTTCTATCAATGATGTGTACGGTGTTTTTTTTTAAAATAAAGGCTTTTTGGCCACATCGTAGACGTTGTCCTGTTTATATTGAAAATAATTCATTTTAAACTTATTACATATTACAAGTTAAGCACGTTTTCTGACATCAAAAAACGGTACCGCACTTGTTGTAAGCTTGCAAGTCAACCCGACTACACTAAGAGGTATACCAGCCCATCTTAGCACTTCAAAATTCTCTTTTCACAAGTTCTTTTTATTTCTAAACCAGACAACACACCAGACTTGATTCTTGATTAGAAAACTGGCCTCACAGCACGTGGGGCATCCCCATAAGTGGTCCGCCCTCTGTTCTAGCAGCCATTCGACTCGATGATGTTTCGAGTCCACTGCCGCCGAAACAGACGTTGACATCAGGGCACAACTCTGGCCCTTGCGACACGTTTTTTTTTGTTTCGCCGACCCACGCCGTGCCCGTAACTAGTTCAAGCACACCGTCGATTTGTCGGGACAACATGGTAACTGTTATCGAAGGTTACGACTACGGGATTGTATAGATGACGTGCCATGAAGCTTCTATAAGAAGTTATACACAACAGACACCTGAACACAAGGCAAGGAGACTCATCAATGCCGCATAGCACAAATAATGTTCTTTCGTAACATGTGCACGTAATATAACGTAATTTCATATAAGATTATTCATCATCATCATCAGGTGCCATGCCGGCTGGCGTAGGCGGTCATGGCTCTGCACAGCTCTTTATCCACAGTATTATGTATCAAGGTCGTTGTTTCCTTGCCGTGCCAGGCTGTCAAACTGTCTAATATTTTCTAACGTTATCGCCCTCTGTCTCTGTTGCCTTAAATTTTGCCTGTTCTGACTATGTTCTCTAAACCTGCCTGTCTCATGAAGTGGCCAAAAAAAGAAGATTGCCGTGTTCTTATATTGTTGATTAAGGTCCGTTTCGCATTTGACTCTTTCATCACCTCTACATTAGTTTTTCTGGCAGTCCATGGTATTCTCAGCATTCTTCTGTAGAACCACATCTCTGTTGCCTCTAATTTCCCACTTTCTAGTTTGTTTATTGTCCAAGACTCACACCCATATGTTAGTACAGGGGTATTCTCAGCATTCTTCTGTGGAACAACATCTCTGTTGCCTCTAATTTCCCACTTTCTAGTTTGTTTATTGTCCAAGACTCACACCCATATGTTAGTACAGGGGTATTCTCAACATTCTTCTGTAGAACCACATCTCTGTTGCCTCTAATTTCCCACTTTCCAGTTTGTTTATTGTCCAAGACTCGCACCCATATGTTAGTACAGGGGTATTCTCAACATTCTTCTGTAGAACCACATCTCTGTTGCCTCTAATTTCCCACTTTCCAGTTTGTTTATTGTCCAAGACTCGCACCCATATGTTAGCATAGGGGTATTCTCAGCATTCTTCTGTAGAACCTCATCTCTGTTGCCTCTAATTTCCCACTTTCCAGTTTGTTTATTGTCCAAGACTCGCACCCATATGTTAGCATAGGGGTATTCTCAGCATTCTTCTGTAGAACCACATCTCTGTTGCCTCTAATTTCCCACTTTCCAGTTTCGTTATTGTCCAAGACTCGCACCCATTAGTTAGTATAAGATCATTAATATCGAAAAAGATTTTTTTTTAAAGCCAAAACGCTTTGATATAACCATAACAGACTACGGTCTTATGTTGAACGTGTATGCCTCGTCAAATAGAGGTTTTAATCCGGTAATTAACAAACAAACTTGTTACTGTTCTTCCTCTTCTTTCGTTCTCAAACTCCGTTCTCTTCCTGGTTGTATCAGTTCAGCACTTCTTTGTCGCACCCTGGTCACTTGCCAGTTTTAACTTTTTATGTTTTAATTTTAAATTAAAACGTACTTCTTCTATTGTACAATGACAAACTACTCAACGTATTTATATTGCCTAGAAAATTACTATAGCCATAAAATGCTGGGTTGATGGATACATCCTTATACATCCATTAGGATATGCTATCAATATGTATCCACGTTATCAAATCTATAGTTATCCATGCTATATTTTGATATATATCATCCAGTAATCTCTTGTGCCTATGCCAGGTACCATTACTACGGGATAGGTATAAAAGAATCATCAGTTTATTTTATGTAATTACGTGCTTAGTTCTTGTTTTGCTATGTATTGGCTGATTAGTTCTTGTTTTGCTATGTATTTACGTGCTTAGTTCTTGTTTTGCTATGTATAACCTGCTTAGTTCTTGTGTTGCGATGTATTACCTGCTTAGTTCTTGTGTTGCTATGTATTACCTGCTTAGTTCTTGTGTTGCGATGTATTACCTGCTTAGTTCTTGTGTTGCTATGTATTACCTGCTTAGTTCTTGTGTTGCTATGTATTACCTGCTTAGTTCTTGTGTTGCGATGTATTACCTGCTTAGTTCTTGTGTTGCTATGTATTACCTGCTTAGTTCTTGTGTTGCTATGTATTACCTGCTTAGTTCTTATGTTGCTATGTATTACCTGCTTAGTTCTTGTGTTGCTATGTATTACCTGCTTAGTTCTTGTGTTGCTATGTATTACCTGCTTAGTTCTTGTGTTGCTATGTATTACCTGCTTAGTTCTTGTTTTGCTATGTATTGGGTGATTAGTTCTTGTTTTGCTATGTAATTACGCGCGTAGTTATTGAGTTGCTATGTATAACCTGCTTAGTTCTTGTGTTGCTATGTATTACCTGCTTAGTTCTTGTGTTGCTATGTATTACCTGCTTAGTTTTTGTGTTGCTATGTATTACAGTAATATATATCATCTAGTAATCTCTTGTACCTATGCCAGGTACCACTACTACGGGATAGGTATAAAAGAATCATCAGTTTACTACCAGGCAGTTTACACAGGAAAAGGATTAACCAGGTGAGTTTTTCAGCTGCATCTACCTATCTGTTGTCTTAACACCTGAATAGGTGAGTAGTTGCCACACATACATGTCTGATCTATCCACCTTTCCGATTCACGTTATGCCACATTTATATATCAAGTGACATATTCTTTCCAGAACGTTGTCTTCATCGTGGATACTCTGAACGCCTCTCTGTCCAGAGCAAGCAGGCCTGCATTTACCAGAGACATGTGCATAGCAACATTTATAGCATATCGTTATGTCATATTTATAGTACATCGTTATGTCACATTTATAGACCATCGTTATGTCACATTTATAAAACATCGTTGTGTCACATATATAGTTCATCATTGTGTCACATCTACAGTTCACTGCTATGTCATATTTATAGTCCATTGTTATGTCATATTTTTAGGCCATAGTTATGTAATATTTATAGGCTATCGTTATGTCATATTTATACGATATCGTTATATAACATTTATAAAGCATAGTTATGTCATATTTATAGTCCATTTTTGTAGCCTGCATCGACCATCTAAAATGATACAGTAGTTGGCCACCGAACACAAAATGAACTATCTGAAGCTCTGATTAAAAATACAGCTTTTAATCCCGTACCGCACAAAAAACGGCTCATTCCGGCCCGAAGACTTAGAAAATGTTGTCTACAGCAATTTACAAAATGTTGCCTACAGCAATTTACAAAATGTTGCCTACAGCAATTTACAAAATGTTGCCCACCTCTAGTCTAGAGTATATATAGCGTGTTAGCATTTTTAGTTTCTTTTAATGTTATTAGTTTTCTCATAGCATTTTCCTGTGTTTTCTCATAGCATTTTCCTGAGTTTTCTAATAGCAATTTCCTGAGTTTTCTCATAGCATTTTCCTGAGTTTTCTCATAGCAATTTCCTGAGTTTTCTCATAGCATTTTCCTGAGTTTTCTCATAGCATTTTCCTGAGTTTTCTCATAGCATTTTCCTGAGTTTTCTCATAGCATTTTCCTGAGTTTTCTCATAGCATTTTCCTGAGTTTTCTCATAGCATTTTCCTGAGTTTTCTCATAGCATTTTCCTGAGTTTTCTCATAGCAATTTCCTGAGTTTTCTCATAGCACTTTCCTGAATTTTCTCACAACGAACAATTGTCATGTGATGGCTAGCTAAACCAACAACAAAGACAATAATTATATAACATATTCCATGGGATTACCAAGATAACAAGCAAGTATGCAGTAATACAGGGCTGCCATACTGACCATTTTATGGATACGATTCATAATTTTGGTCATTTTCGAATGTCACTGGTTACAAAATATATGTTTTGATCCTTGTGTGTTCTGGTATTTTTAACAATTTTTAAAATGTATTAAATTCTTCATTTTTTCTGGCTTAAAGTGATGGAAATGTGATAAATCTGTACCACAACATAATCGGATCATAGTATTATTGCTACAATTGTCTGTCTATTAATTATTTCAACAAAAAAAAACAACAACAACGAAGAGATAGGATGTAACCTAATCTCCTAGATTCTAGATGCAACAATTAGAACTAGATTTTTTTAGCTGACTGCATTTCATTGAATTGAAATTATATATATTTTTACGTTTTCATTAAACTATGTAAACAATTTAAAACTTTGGCTATTCTGTGCAATACTTCACCTGAAATTTGGCCATTAACAGTTCTAACACATTGGCATCCCTGTAGTAAATCCTTCCTGGATTACGGTTAAAGTACAAAGAAGATATAATAACACAAGTACAAAAGGATTGTTTATTTAACACAAACTTCTATTGTTCTCTGGCAGATTTTCTGGGATCAAGATTAAGACAGAGGTAAGATTAAAATCTACAAATGTTCTTTGTTTGTCTGTACACTAGTGGTGTTTTATTTATTTCTACCTTTGTTTTAGTGGTATCACGTTCTTTTTTAGGGCCTTCTATTTTTATAAACTGCAGAAAATCCTCTCCGTCAAAGTGTTTTAGTATCTATGTACTGTTTAGAATTAGAAACGCTACATTATTTCAAATGTGTACCCACATTTATTTTACGGAATTATTGTTTCAAACTTGGCATGAAGAAACTTTGAACAAACTAAAACCAAACTAATCCAAATATATGTGTTTGTGTGTGTGTGTGCGCGCGCGTACGTGCGTGTGTTCGTCCATCACAAGTGATGATGATCATTTGTTATATCCACTTTTGAAATTCAATTAGAATTATGTCCATGTCTAATAGTTCGTAGATGGCTAATAAACCCTATTCGAGCTGTAAATGTCATCTGACAGTACGGGCATGGAATGATCACTGTGGAAGGATTTTGGTCTATCCATAACTTTCTAGCTACTCTCCGCTGTTTAGCCGCTACATTTCTCCTCCTTTCACAAGATGCGCTCTTTTTGACTGTAGAGTGACATGTAGATCTATTTTGTGCAAGTTCTTCCCATGTGTCTTGGTCTATTTCAAACGCTTTCAGTGAGGTCTTTAACGAGTCCTTGTAGCGCTTCCTTTGGTCACCTTGAGATCGTGTACCCTTCTCCAACTCAAAATATAGAATTACCTTTGGCAGACCCTGGTATGAACAGGAATAACGAATGCCCTTTGGTACAATTGAGGAAGTCCGCATTGAACATTAGTGAATCTCTTATGGGTACAACAGAGGAAGTCCGCATTGAACATTAGTGAATCTCTTATGGGTACAACAGAGGAAGTCCGCATTGAACATTAGTCGAACCCCACAAACATATGTGTATTTCCAGAATAGTCACAAAAGGGCTTCCTTCGTATTATCACCATTATTGACTACGCCCATCGCAAAGATGGCAAACTTTAAACTACATGAACTCGGGACTGATACAGTTAAACAAGAATTTCATTAAATCATCTATCTATTGTAATTTTCACTTGTGCTGGTAAGCGTCGTGGGGGAAAGTTGTAGTTGTCTGCCTTTGGTTATTTGGGTAGCTTTGACTAATGGTCAGCCTGTGTCTCTTTAAGGTTTCTTTGATTGTCTATGCGTATCTAATTCTAGGTCTTCCTCATGTTTTGTAGCCCGATCTTCTGCTTTTTATACACGATCTGTGGTTGCGTTTGTACCATTCTAGTGATGTTTAAAACCCACCTGGTTTGCTGTCTCTCGATGTAGTTTTGACTTGAGATGGTCTTTATTTCTTTCCTGATATCTTCATTTTTCCGTCTGTCTCTTCTGGTGACATTTATAATTTTCCTCAAACATCTCATTGTCCACACTGCCATCTTTTCCGCAGGTGTCTTTGTCAATGGCCATGTTTGACACTGGTAACACAGAGTTGGTATAAAATTAATATTTATCAGTTGTCGTTTTGTAGCCATACAGATTGTCGGGTGTTTGAGTATTGGCGACAGCTGGGTCGTCATAGTATTGGTTTTCTGACATTTTGGTTCGATCTGTATATCGAATTCATTAAATCACAAAAAGACAAAATCGTGTGTAAATAGTAAGGATTCAGTGGATTACAGAATGGAAAGGTGGATTACAGAGTGGAAATATTACTGGATAGCATATCCCTTTTCTATGGAGATATGGCAACATGCTATGTTCACAGAACCAGCTGCAAGATTTAGGTGCCTTTAACTGACAAGACAGAAGTGAATATAGAAGAAATATCGTGAGAGAGATAAAGAAGGAGAACAGAAAGATAATATGTGACACAGCAATAAGAAAAAAAATCAACCCTTGTTACTCCGAGCATTCATTTCTTTAAATTTGTGTTGGTGCGGTCCTAATTGTATTGCTGTCATTGTTGTTGTTGTTTTTTTGTGTGTGTGTTTTCTGGGTACTAATTTATTTCTATTCTTATATCCCGTCCTCTTTTTTAACAAAACCAGTGTCCATGACTACATGTTTACGATTACGTCATTGTCACCTTGAACTTCGTATTGTTTACAATGTCAATAGTGTCTCTAGTGCCTCTTTGGTGGAAATATTGTTTTTTCTGTCTTTATTGTTTTTCACTGTTTGTTTTATATGTTCTTGATAAAGACCTAACGGATCTAAATGTTGAAAATATCTTGTGTATTGTCATTTGTATTTTTTCGTCTTTACACCCCGTAGCCCCAAAGTGATAGTATGCCAGTTGTGTTCAAGTGAAACTTCAAAAACATGTGTTCTACGTAAGTACTATTGTACTTTCTAGAGAACGTAAACAATCAAATTCAGACGTTGTTAATTTCTTGAGGACATCAAACATCAAATTCAAATGTTGTTCCTTTCTTGAGAACGTCAAAAATCAAATTCAAAGGTTATTTGTTTGAGAACCACAAAAATCAAATTCAAACGCCGTTACTATTTTGAGGGCGTCAAAAATTGAATTCAAACGTTTTAGTGGATTGAACTAATTGTACTCAGGTTTTCCCCAAATGTTGCACAGAAGCTGCGCGCCAGCTGCCGAGATTATCTCTCATAGCACACAGCTTCATACGATAATCTATAGGGATCTCAGGGGGAAAAACTGCACTTCTAAACAAAACGTTGCGAGTCGAATTCGAACCAGTAACTTCTTAAATACACACAAGCCGTCAACAACTTATTCACAACGTCAGGGAGATTCCCAAAAATGACTTATGAGAATGTAATATTTCAACGATAAAATAATTTACATGTTAAAAGTCTGTCACTTAACGTCTTCCTGAAGACGTATGTCCTTATCTTGACCAATCACTGCTCTAGACTACAATGTGTACAATGCAACCAGATCTCACTATCAGATGGCATGATCTGTCGCTCTTGAGGTGTCGCTCTCTGCTGACACTCAACATTCCCGGATGTGATTGATGGGCCGCGCATGTTTGGAGAGGATGCCGCTTGTATAAACACTGCTTTAATTTAACGGCACTTGATATACAAACTCCTTGTCGGATATACACTGTAATCCATTGAATCTTGTTAGTGCAATTGAATTTCTACTTCTGGCGCAGACTTATAATTCCAAGGTCTGTCAGACAAAGATTTAGTTCTCTGCAAGGTATGTCTGTCAACCTTATGCTCTAGTGCAGATGCGAGCAAAATCTTGATTTTTTATTCTTGATTAGAAACTGGCTTCACAGCACGCGGGCGATTCCCATAAGTGCTCCGCCCTCCGCTCCAGCACCCATCCCAGTGTATGTAGACTCAGAGTTCCGGTCAGGTGTTGAATATGTGATCTTCGAGACTTTCCAAAAAATTTACTTTTCCTTCCCTCACATCTAGATACTCCCATTTCTAACACTCTCTGTATGTGTAGGTTCTCAACCTCATTGACATCGTCTGCATGGCGAGCAAAATACAGCCATCCAAGTCATTTTTACCATAAGGCTCATTTACAATTATTTTACCCACTCATACATGAGCTTAGAAAATAGGAAATCATACGCTATCTCAGCCAAACTGTAAAATACAATATGCTGTGATGATGTGAGAATGCTGTGATGATGTGACCTATAAATGATAATAGCCTTATACTATGTCAATCCATGATGTGTGACGAGACTTCAATGCAAAACAAAGCCTCATAAAGTAGAGAAAGGTTTTGACCGCTTCGGTATCCTTTAGGAACACCAAATGACAGAGGAAAAAAAATTGTTCGTCTTATCCGGCACAAAAAAAATGTTGAACCCGACCCATCGACCCAAAAAGGTCTGCACTATTGAGTGTGTATTTTCAGGGATCTCCGCCGAGATTACAGTTTGTGTGCTCAGATGCTGAGATCTTCTTCTTCAGTAACAAGATTACATGTACATATGGTAACAGTCTGAATAAAAACAATGTTGGACATAATATACAAACAATAAATACAAACAATAAGTACAAACAATAAATACAAACAATAAATACAAACAATAAATACGAACCTAAGACCTCGATCGCTCAATATTCCTGTGTATCGGTGGGGTTTAAATAGGAACAACAAATAGCAAACTGTCTCCTACCATACATGTCATAAGAGGTCACTAATAAGGTAGGCATATAGCTTGAGTTGGTAGTAACTAGGGGTGTACCAGATTTCTGCTCCGGCTCCAGTATATCCGGAATCTGGCCATTTTTACAAATCCCGCTCCGGTCCAATTTTCGCCAGATTTAGGCCGGATTTGTGTTGCCTAGTCAGGTGAATTTTCTGTACATGTTTCATGAGGTCAAGCACAGTAGTACTTCCAGTTTACTATTTCTCGCTGATGTAAATAAGCATTTTAAGAAAAAAAACATTCATTTTGAATTTTAATGGTGCATTACCTCATGAGTTTGTGGGACTTGAATATTTCGAATTTTCGTAAATTTCTTTGGTCTTGCCAATAAAATAAAATGGGATCAAAATCTAAGTCATACAGCGCCGTTTGGGATTAGTTCAAGGTTAAAGACGATGATTCAGCGAAGGTAATATGTACGTTTGGTGTCAAACAGTTCTCGCGTGGACGATCAGATCGCCACAAAGACTTCTCAACATCATCAATGCAGACCCATTTGCGATCGATGCACAGGAAAAGCTATGACGACATGATGGAAAAGAAAGCATTACTGGAGGGCAGTGTATTGGCGACCACATCTATGATGAATCTGGGATCGTGTTTGCACAAAGCAAGCAGTAGTACCCAGCAGTCAATTGTGCAGGCATGGGACCGGGTCAAAATTTGGGACAAAACAGTCCGAATGCTAAACGCATTCATGCTGCCGTAGCCCGAATGATAGCCATAGATATGGAGCCTTTTCAAGTAGTTGAACGACCAGGTTTCAGAGAACTTATGCATACAATGGAAAAAAGGTATGAATCGCCTTCAAGAAAGTACATTGCTGAACATGTCATTCCTGACATGTGTAAACGTCTGAAGGTAAAAATTGCAGCAATGATATCTGACTCTGATTACATATCATTCACAGCAGATACGTGGACAGCTGAACACACCACTCAGTCATTTATATGAAAACTAAAAACTGAAAACTAAAAATTAAAATTACCAAATTAGCATTATGTGCTTATGTATTATGTTTCATCTTGAACTTATGGAGCTTACTATTACTTATTCTAATGTAAATATAATTATGTTACATTTAAATGATTCTTCTTCTTCGTTCATTCTCAAACTCCCGCTGGATCTCCCTTACAGCAGGACCATGGTCCTAATAGATTTCCAGCAAGATGTAGTCCAGAGAATGGAAATGCGTTGTGTCGCCGTTTTATTTGCGCCAATGGCCCGACACATCCGTCTTCGGTGGATAAATGATTCAATATGAGTATATGTCATCATTGTCATGTCTATCGTAATGAACTGCAGTAATGAACAGTCGAGTGACTCCACTCACCTAAGTCAAGTGATGTAGTACATTATTCAACTTTTATTTTTTTTTATTAGTAAATCCGGCTCCGGCCGGATCTCACTTTATAAATCCGGCCAAATCCGGCTCTGGCCGGATTAAATAAATTTGAATCAGGTACAGCCCTAGTTGTAACACGCATATACCAAAGTTATCCAAAAACTAAGCTGAAATCGGATATGTTTGGCAGAAAGGCGCAAATACCGCAGAAAAATTGTAAACCCTGTAACAACAAATTCCTGTTATCAGAGCTACATCCTTCTATTTGAAGCAGTATTTGAAGAACGAACACAAGAAGAATTAGTCACTGTTTAGTCACAATTAAATCAATATCGCCGAATCCGGATATGTCGGGCTATTGGAGCAAATGAAGCGGTCCCACAATGCATATTCATTTCCCAGGATGGACTACACCCTGTTAAAAATCTAGTAGCACTACTACCCAGTTGTAAAAGAGTTCCAGCTGGAGTTTTAGAATGAACGATAACAATAACAGTAAATAAATCATTCTATCGGATCTCCTAGAGGAGTGGTCATGTTTTGGTCCACAACCCCTCTCCTTTGAAACAAATTCAGTTTCGGTGAATCCTCGGCACGCCAACACTTGTGCCGTGAAACAAAAGAGCATATCATTTCTGCACACATCAGCAAGGCTTGTTTAACCCCTATCGATATATTTCTTGTTGCTTGTCGTTCAAGTTATTCTTCCCCCTCAACTACACATACCAATGTGAATGTCCTTATCCTTACTATCCGTTTTCTGTTACATGCTTTAATTGTGTTTTAATTTTTTTGTCTTGATGAAGGCCTTTTGGTCGAAACGTCAATTTTGTCCGTTATTATGTGTGTCTTTAGTGATTAGCAAAATGGCATTACCCTATTCCTGGATTTACTCAACAGCTGTAACAAATTTCCTACTTTTTGTTTCCTATTAAATAATCGATCCTGGTTTGGAACCCGTGTCCTCCCTATTTGATTATTTCCCTTGATTATGTTTATCAGTTTATGTTCATCATTAATTAATTTAAATATAACTTTATTTATGGTTAGTGTTACGATTAGTTATTTTTTTAACCCCTAACCCTAGCCCTCAAAAACATGAATATTTAAATTAATTATTGATAAAATATTTAGATTAATTATTGATAAAATATTTAGATTAATTATTGATAAAATATTTAAATTAATTATTGATAAAATATTTAGATTAATTATTGATAAAATATTTAAATTAATTATTGATAAAATATTTAGATTAATTATTGATCAGATATTTCGATTAATTAACGCTAAATTAAGCAAGAAGAAGCGAGTTCCAAACCAGACCAAATAATCACCCATGAATGCCAAAGGATGCAGACCAGTGGACAACTCTAGTTTCTCTTCACAAACGTAGAAATCTTTCTCCTATTTACTAAAATTATTCATTTCAATTAATATTTCATTGTCATTATCTGTTTCATCTTCTTCTTCTTCGTTCATTCTCAAACTCCTGCTGGATCTCCCTTGTAGCAGGACCATGATCCTACTAGATTTCCTGCAGGATGTAGTCCAGCGAATGAAAATGCGTTGTGTCGCCGTTTTATTTGCGCCAATGGCCCGAAACAGCCATCTTCGGCGGAATCATCTGATTTATCTCTATCTCTACACAACGATGTTACTTATGGAAATAGAAGCTGTGACAGCGACACTCGGTTGATGACTGAGCACTCGGTTGATGACTGAGCACTCGGTTGATGACTGAGCACTCGGTTGATGACTGAGCACTCGGTTGATGACTGAGCACTCGGTTGATGACTGAGCACTCGGTTGATGACTGAGCACTCGGTTGATGACTGAGCACTCGGTTGATGACTGAGCACTCGGTTGATGACTGAGCACTCGGTTGATGACTGAGCACTGGGTTGATGACTGAGCACTCGGTTGATGACTGAGCACTCGGTTGATGACTGAGCACTCGGTTGATGACTGAGCACTCGGTTGATGACTGAGAACTCGGTTGATGACTGAAATATCAACACACACGGTGAAACTCTCTGACTTCCAGAGCATGGTGGAAAGATAGAAGATGCATGGAAAGAAATTACTGGGCAACGTGACTGAGCAACTCGGTTGTATAAAGTATTATAGTACCCTAGTCATTCGGGAATCAAAGGCAATGAAAGAGCTGAAACATTGCGGGCAATGATGTGGTTCATGGCACAGTATTAAAAAGAGATAGGTCCGATCTAGTAAAGGCAGTCATCGATTAACAACAGAGAAACAAAACGATGCTGGGGTGATAATGTGCACATACAAAGAATGATGCTGCTGCTAGGGATAATAATGTGCACATACAAAGAATGATGCTGCTGCTAGGGATAATAATGTGCACATACAAAGAATGATGCTGCTGCTAGGGATAATAATGTGCACATACAAAGAATGATGCTGCTGCTAGGGATAATAATGTGCACATACAAAGAATGATGCTGCTGCTAGGGATAATAATGTGCACATACAAAGAATGATGATGCTGCTAGGGATAATAATGTGCACATATACAGAATGACAGATGTGGAGATAACTGGAGTGAGGGGAGAAAGTGTATCCTCTCTAGAAAGTTGCTCAGATAATCAACATCTGAACATTTGAGTCTATACTCTAGGAATGCTGCTGAAACAGAGAGCGGACCACTTAGGGGAATGGCCCGTGTGCCATGGTACTGATTTCCGATCAAGAATAAATATTGTTGCTTATAGAATACACTCTCTTCTTGTGATGCTATGTATTACGTGCTTAGTTCTTGTGTTACTATGTATTACGTGCTTAGTTCTTGTGTTGCTATGTATTACATGCTTAGTTCTTGTGTTGCTATGTTATTAGGTGCTTAGTTCTTGTGTTGCTATGTAGTACGTGCTTAATTCTTGTGTTGCTATGTAATTACGTACTTAGTTCTTGTGTTGCTATGTATTACCTGCTTAGTTCCTGTGTTGCTATGCATTACATGCTTAGTTCTTGTGTTGCTATGTTATTAGTTGCTTAGTTCTTGTGTTGCTATGTATTATGTGCTTAGTTCTTGTGTTGCTATGTATTATGTGATTAGTTCTTGTTTTGCTATGTATTACGTGCTTAGAAAGATGTTATCGTGTTCTGTACTCTCGTACATTATCCCACGATAACAATAAAATCTATAACATCAAGATTATAGCCGCCATGTTCTGTGACATATTGTGTAGGCCTATAACATCAATATTATAAATGTGTGCTATCAAAACGGAGCGCGTGGCCATATGGCTAGAACATTGTTCTCAGAAGTTTGAGATCCCGGGTTTAATCCGCGGTAGCTATAAGATACACGACGCGGCACACGACGCGGCGACAGCTATGGCAAAGCAGCCTTTGTTTACATATCCCAAAACCATCTCTGCAATCCATAGCAGGAACACACGCAGTAATGACATTTTTAGATTTTAATGTATCAAAACTACAAAACAAAAACAATTTTATTTTGGTTACAGGGCTCGTGTAGGAAATACTCTTTAAGTTCTAAGACAGGAACATTGTTACCTGAGTTTCCTAACGCACACAATCTGATACTGCCTGACCAGGAGTTGACTAGTAAGGTAAGCTTTGTATATATATATATATATATATATGTGTGTGAGTGTTTGTATGTATATGTGACATATATATTACCAATTATGTACGTAAATATGTATGTATGTATAAAAAAAAGTAAAGTAACCCATAGCATTTATTAATGCCGTAGGGGTGTGAGATATTAGCGATCTCACATTTCACAGGCTCTGCAAATGAGGGCGGTAGCCATCTCCTCTCCTTCGCAGTCTTTACTTCCCGGATTAATCCGGTACCCATTTAAGGCTGGGTCGACCTGGGAGCCGTTGCGATCTGAAAACATTTCCGCCTCAGCTGGGGAATGAACCCAGGACCACTCATATGCGAAGCCAGTGCGCTAACCACTGCGCTAACGCGGCTCCCTTATGTATCAATATCCAATCAATCAATATCAATAAACCCATAACCCTTCAGGGTCGTAGGGGTACCACATTGGATGCTTCAGCACACAGAGTCCTCCAGCGAATTCTATCGTCAGCGATGCGGATGAGTGTGGAAATATCTAGCCGTGTCCATTCCTTGATGTTGTCTGTCCATGTCTTTATTTGTCCTCCTCTGCTTCTTCCACCCTCGACAGTTCCCTGCAGTATTGTTTTTGACAAGGAATCGTGCCTGCATACACATGTCCGAACCATGCTAGTTTTCGTCGTTTCACTATTGAAAGCAATGGCTCCTGGACACCTGCACACATCTCTACTTTATTTCTTACGTACACATTGGTCTTATGTTCCCTATAGGAAATTCGTAGAATTCTTCTTATGTATGTATACATGCCGGTAGATAATAGGAAGTGGGGGGAGGTTGTTTAAGATGTTCAAATACCCCATCAGCATGTGGTAACAACTTTTAGCACTAGGAACTTTGCCGAAAGATTGAAAAAAGTCAACCACACACCCCCTATTGCGTTTTTCACAATTCATCACCATCATTCAGTGCCGTCTCCGCAACAACGGTTGCCTGCAACGTAACTCCAACATCTCCTGTCTCTTGTCTTGGTGATGCACTCTGCTAGATTGTAACCTGTCCATCGTGTGATGTTACTCACCCACTTGTATCTCTGCCTACCTCTTGCTCACTTCCCTTTGACTTTACCCTCAAGTAAGGTCTTCAATAAGGTGTCATGTCTTTTAATGTGTCCAAAGTATTTTATTTGCCTGATCTTTATTTCTCTTAGTAGTTCCTTTTTCATATTAAGTGTTTTTAGTATCTCTTTATTTGTTTTCTTCTCTTTCCATGATGTTCTCCCTATTCTTCTAAATACCCACATCTCAAAGGCATCAATTTTGTCTTCTAATTGTTTATTTAGTGTCCATGTTTCTGAGCCATACATTAATATAGAATAGAGAATAGAATTTTCACAATTTATTGTCATCAAATATGGATCAAAAAAGTCGAGCTGACACAAGTGAAAACGCACGAATTGCTTTAGGTTCCTTGAGGAGACGCATATGTTCCTGGTCGCATATGTTTCTCGACGAAAATGTTCCTGGTCACACATGTTCCTTGCCGCATATGTTCCTGGTCGTATATGTTCTTGTCACATATGTTTCTGGTCGCATATGTTCCAGGTCGTATATGTTCTTGTCGCATGTGTTTCTGGTCGCATATGTTCCTTGCCGCATATGTTCCTGGTCGTATATGTTCTTGTCACCTGTGTTTCTGGTAGCATATGTTCCTGGTCGTATATGTTCTTGTCACCTGTGTTTCTGGTAGCATATGTTCCTGGTCGTATATGTTCTTGTCACCTGTGTTTCTGGTAGCATATGTTCCTGGTCGTATATGTTCTTGTCACATGTGTTTCTGGTCGCATATGTTCCTTGCCGCATATGTTCCTGGTCGTATATGTTCTTGTCGCATGTGTTTCTGGTCGCATATGTTCCTTGCCGCATATGTTCCTGGTCGTATATGTTCTTGTCGCATGTGTTTCTGGTCGCATATGTTCCTTGCCGCATATGTTCCTGGTCGTATATGTTCTTGTCACCTGTGTTTCTGGTCGCATATGTTCCTGGTCGTATTTGTTCTTGTCGCATGTGTTTCTGGTCGCATATGTTCCTTGCCGCATATGTTCCTGGTCGTATATGTTCTTGTCGCATGTGTTTCTGGTCGCATATGTTCCTTGCCGCATATGTTCCTGGTCGTATATGTTCTTGTCGCATGTGTTTCTGGTCGCATATGTTCCTTGCCGCATATGTTCCTGGTCGTATATGTTCTTGTCGCATGTGTTTCTGGTCGCATATGTTCCTTGCCGCATATGTTCCTGGTCGTATATGTTCTTGTCACCTGTGTTTCTGGTCGCATATGTTCCTGGTCGTATATGTTCTTGTCACCTGTGTTTCTGGTCGCATATGTTCCTGGTCGTATATGTTCTTGTCACCTGTGTTTCTGGTCGCATATGTTCCTTGCCGCATATGTTCCTGGTCGTATATGTTCTTGTCACATGTGTTTCTGGCCGCATATGTTCCTGGTCGTATATGTTGCTTGTCGTATGTGTGATTTAGTTATTTCTTGACTGTCCACTCGTTCTTCTTTCCCTTGATTGTTTCTCTCAATTCCTATATGTCTCATATTGTGTTCTATAGATTATGAACGAATGTATATTATGCTCTATAGATTATGAATGGATGTCTCATATTGTATTCTATAGATTATGAACGGATGTCTCATATTGTGTTCTATAGATCATGAAAGAATGTCTCATATTGTGTTCTATAGATTATGAACGAATGTATATTATGCTCTATAGATCATGAATGGATGTCTCATATTGTGTTCTATAGATCATGAACGGATGTCTCATATTGTGTTCTATAGATCATGAAAGAATGTCTCATATTGTGTTCTATAGATCATGAACGAATGTCTCATATTGTGTTCTATAGACCATGAACGAATGTCTCATATTGTGTTCTATAGACCATGAACGAATATCTCATATTGTGTTCTATAGACCATGAACGAATGTCTCATATTGTGTTCTATAGATCATGCACGAATGTCTCATATTGTGTTCTATAGACCATGAACGAATGTCTCATATTGTGGTCTATAAATCATGAACGGATGTCTCATACTGTCTTCAATGGTTGCTGCTAATCCAGCAGTCCATGGGCTCATGCCTTCGACTCAATGCCATTGTCTGATATATGCATGTGTTTGTGAGCTGATGTTTTGTTCCATATAAAGTGTTCCATTTATCTGGCCCTGGAGGGATTGTCTTCGATAGAACATGAACGATAATCCATCAACCAACTATCACACCCAACCATTCACAGTTGATGTTTATGTCCTCAGATGAACACTTTTATAATGATGTACCGGACACACTCGCAGAGGATTTTAGATACAGTTATTGCAGCTAACTTTGAGGAGGTAATACAGTACCTAGTGTTGATATGTGTATTGTGAGAGATTGATAACACAGTTAGATGTGATACGGGACCTAGTGTTGATATGTGTATTGTGAGAGATTGATAACACAGTTAGATGTGATACGGGACCTAGTGATGATATGTGTATTGTGAGAGATTGATTACACAGTTAGATGTGATACGGGGCCTAGTGATGATATGTGTATTGTGAGAGATTGATAACACAGTTAGATGTGATACGGCACCTAGTGTTGATATGTGTATTGTGAGAGATACACTTTAGTTTTGTTTATTGTTGTATTCATTGGATTTGGTGACCTGCTGATTTTCATTACTACTGTTTTATGCTTATTTATTTTCATATCAATAAACAATAATCGCAATAAATTTGATGATGTAAACAATAATATAAACCGTTACTAGTTATGGTTTCAGGGGGTGAACATGAGACATAGTCCCTTTCTAAAACTATCCTACAGAGAACAGTTGAGACTGGAAAAAGACGAGAGGGGACAAAGGAAAGTATGGATTAATAATATTAAAGACTGGACAGGATTAAGATTTTCCACACTTAAATAAGGAACTGAGAACAGGGAGTCATGACGGAATATTGGTGTTGGTGTTTCTAAAATCACCCCCCCCCCACCCTTATGAAATCAAGAGCTTGACATTTAACACTAGGAATCGATTCTCCTTTACGAGATTCAACATAGGTATAGCAAATCTTGGCATCCATTAATACTAGGAATCGATTCTCCTTTACGAGATTCAACATGGGCATAGCAAATCTTGGCATCCATTAATACTAGGAATCAATTCTCCTTTACGAGATTCAACATGGGCATAGCAAATCTTGGCATCCATTAATACTATGAATCGATTCTCCTTTACGAGATTCAACATAGGTATAGCATATCCTGGTATCCATATTGAACGTGTTTCTATAATTATCCACAGGTTCAGAATTTGTTGATACATTTTTGGCAAGGCTATCCACAACATCTTCAGGATGTGCTACGGCTTCCTGTCATGTGTGACGTCATTGCAATCTGTGATTCTATACTGTACAAGGTTAGAATGACCTGTTTCGAATCATGACAAAATTATTTTATACTTCCTGTTAATTACGTTCAGTATACTTGTATGAACCTGGCTCTCAGTAGAAGGCTCCTTCAATAGCCATTGCACTAAGCCGAAAATTGAAGTCTCCTGGGTATGAAAGCAAGCCCAGAAAAGCCACCTCACTGGAATAGGAAGTAAGAGCTAATCGCTAGCAGTTCCTGGGGTTCTCAAACAAACAAAATCAACCTGACAGTAAATGAAACTACTCTATTGTGACTTTGCGGAATATTTAAACAAGACGGTCTGTTTTACAGAACACGCAAACCACACGAAAATCGACGTTTCAACCTGCAAGCCTTTATCAAGAAAAATAAGATGCAACACAGGGAGACATAAAAATTCATTTTGGCTGATTAGTCTATTTCGGGATTCTCTACAGAGCTAATTCAGAAAATTGCATTGTAATGATAGCATCTGTAATTGCATCTGTAATTCATCTGTAGTTTCTGAAAATTTGGTTGAATTTATAAAGATATATTTTATGCTGAATCGTATTGTCGTAATGAAATCAGACGTTTACATACAGTCAAACTTCGGATTGCGAGTAACTTGCTGATCGAGTGTTTTACAACGGAAGATAAATTGTAAAATAAATTGTAACTGTTAAACGAGAGCGATGGTTCGCAATACGAGCACTTATTTTCTGCCGATTGTCATGTGATCATAACTGAGTCAATGGCTCTTCTCTTGCGCTGCTGGATTGTGGATATTGGCTCTTATTGTCAACATCCATGTGAACGTATATTGTTTTAAACTTACTAAAGTTTTGTGAACACTTGTATGTGTGTGTGCGTAAATAAATATCGTTTTATTTGCGTCCAAGTGTAGTGACCGTTCTTTAGTAACTTTACCGCAACAATTCACACCCCCCCCCCCCCCACCCCCTGAAGAAAAACAAAACAAGATGTATATGTAGGAAGATTGTGATTATGATGAAAGATAAGATTCGAGAAGCTGAAATGAGGTTTTCGACATCTCCAGATTTTTATCATTATAATGAAAGATAAATTATTGTAGACGCTGAAATGAAGTGTTCGAGTGCACGACATCGCCAGATTTTTCTCACATTTCTGCTAAATCCATAAAAGGGAACAAAAGCAAGTGCCATTTGAATAGGTTCCTTGTTAAAGTCTATTAAAAGGAAAAAACAAGAGACATATGAGCAAACAGAATGCAACGATTCCATCAGTTACAGTAAAGGCTGTCTCACACGGTAGCCCTTCTCACCCTCTCCATCGTCTCAGTCACACCGAGCACTAATAAATTAATTTATCAACTTGATAGCTTTATATTAAATTTAAATACACGCAATACAGAAAATATAATGAAATCAAACAAGCAATTCCTAAAAAGAAACAAATGCTCAAAACATGGGTAAAAACAGGTGATGAAAGAAATTATATTTCGTATTGTTTAGCGAGAAGAAATGTCAAACAACTAATCAAACAAATGAAAGAAAATGCGTGAAAATAGCGAACACCTCTCTGATCATGCACCAAAAGACCGAGATATTTCTTCAAAAGTATAAAAGCAAAGTGTGAGATGACAGAGTTATAACCCAAAAACTATCATAAACAGCAAAAATGGTATCCAGTTCCGGATTTACCTATACGCTAAACAAGCTATAGCTTAGGGCCCCAAATTTCTTGGGGGTACCCAAAACTTTTTTTATTTCACTATCTGTATATACTTACACATCGGCCATATACTTAGAATGAAGGAAGACAGAATTCCACGACAAGCCATCATGTGGACACCAGACGGGGAAAGAAAACAGGAAAGACCAAAATCAACTGTTATGAATGAATTAAAATCAACGCACAAGACCTGCAATCTTTGGCAACTGACCGACAGGCATGAAGAGCTATGATATCCGCCCTATGTTCCAAACTTGGCAAAAGAGGAACTGACTGATATATTCTTAATCGTTAAAGGGTCCATATCTCAAATAGCTTAGGACCCCATATCTCAAATAGCTTGGGGCCCCATTACTCAAATAGCATAGAACCCTAGCAATCCTAAATCTGGCCCTGATAGTATCCCAAATATTCAGCGGAAAAGACAGGAAAACAAGGTGCCTAGAGATTTATAAAGAGTTGTACAACCCATTAACCAACGCAAGAAATTATTCCTTCACTTCAAGGTATGCACATGTTGCAGAAACAGAAATATTATACCATGAAATAAAGAACATATCAAGAACATTCCGTAAAATAAATCACCAGGCGTTGATAGTATATCAACTGAAGCCATTTGAAGTGCAACGACATTGAAGAAGGGTAGCTGAAAAGAATATTCGTAGCAGAATTGTCCGAAAAAAAATTACTAGGTAACTTGCAAAAAAAAAATAATTGTACCGATATGGAAAAACAAGGGCAACAAAATAGAGTGTGAGGAGACATACAGAGACATATCTCTTTTCAGCCACAAAGAAAAGATACATGTAAAAATCATACAGCAAAGAGTAAGACTGTTAATAGAACCCTAGCTAAATAAGACAATGACTATAAGGTAAACATCTTTGGTTTTTTAGGCATCTTGATAATGACCTATTGGTTGAGACGTTGAATATGTTTTGTGTATTGTAATTTGTATGTTTTCTTGTTTGCACATCACTACCCTCTAGTTTTAGTGATAGTTCGTCGTGTCTAAGTGAAACTGTTTTAAAAACCTGTGTTTTACGTAAGTACAATTGCTAAACAAAACACAATTTGGTTTCAGGAAATGTATGGGATGCACAGATGCAATTTGTGTGCTGCACTAGCTGAGCGAAAAGACAATTCTTCTTCTTCTTCTGCGTTCGCTCTCTGATAATCACCTGGAATATATGGTGTGATTTCCGCCGGGAAAAGTGAAGTACATTGTACTGCTAGTTTTACAGTAGAACTGTTTTATTTGCGCCTCGATTGGCTCACTCTGTGGCGCGGACATTCGAAACCTAGCACATCCGTTTTCGTCACGTCTTTAATTCGGGTAGTGGGCTTGCCTAGCCTGCCTATCTGTCGACATGTCGCTTGTGTGTATTGACTCTTCCCCGAGACGATTGTCGTTCACGTTTATCTTGCATGAGGTGTTCAGTAGCCAGTAAAATTGCCTCGTGTATTTAGATATTTTGTGTCTGTGCCCAACGGGTACTGAACCTTTTCTCATCCACGAACCTGGTTTCCGATTATTCACAGATTTCAACATTATTTTAACTGTGTGCATGGTTGTTTGTGTGCATGGATGTCCTTGTCTTCTTTCTTCTTTGATAGTTCGTCTACCTTGACATTGCACGACGTATTTCAATGGATATGAGTTCAATCCATAACAATATTGACTTTATGAGATGTGAGCAAATTGTTGACATGGTGATTTATATTTGAGCGCGCTCAGGCTGACAATACCCATTACATTCCAGAGTTTGAAGAGCGAAAAAATCACAATGTTTAGACCTTTTAATGGAAATTAGTCAAAAATGGTCTTAATGTGGCACAATATAACTTCCAGTCATGTTATTTCAGATCCGTGGTTAGAGCATATCTCTCCACCGGCATCAAACAGCTCATCAGAAGTTCTGCCTGGATATCAAAGTTATCTGATAGATCTGACGGCCGATCCGCAGTGGTGTCACGTCACTATCACTTCTAAATTTACCCCAACCGCCCACCCCTTTCAAAAGGTAAAGGTCCAGTATTCTGCTGGCCTGCAGCTCTTTTTCATCTATTTGAATTTTTTTGGAAGAAATATATACATTAAGAAAGATGTGACATTGCATGTGACACGTTGTGACAATGCATGTGACACGTTGTGACAATGCATGTGACACGTTGTCAGCATATCTCCCAAATTGATATAGTCGTCTCCTACAATATGCATGGGGAAGAAGACAGTGACCCTATTTTTTGCACCCCGAACTAAAAGTTCCGAGATAGACTGTGTGTATAAATTTGAATACTTAGGAGCAAACATCAACGGTGAAGGAGATTGCATGGCAGAAATAAGGAAGAGATTGGCAATGCCATATTGCAAAATAACACGGTTGAAAAACATATGGACAAACAACAAAATAGAAACGAAAGTGCTGATGTTACGAACTTTTATTTTTCCGGTTGCAACATACGGCTGTGAAACATGGACTCTAAGTAAAACAGCGGCAAAGAAGATCAACGCCTTCGAGCTGAGATGCTACAGAAAGATACTTAGAATATCATGGAAGGATAAAATCAGAAACTCAGATATTATAAACACACTGAATATTCCAGAGTGTTGGTTACTAAACACAATAACAAAAAGAAAACTACGCCTGTTTGGTCATACAAAGAGACATAACTGTTTAGAAAGACAAATAATGGAGGGAAGAGTACCTGGGGAGAGTAGAAGGGGCAGACCAAGAAGACGATGGACCGACGACATTAAAGATAACATGAATACATCACTAGAAAATGCAAGCCACATCGCCCAAGACAGAGAGAGGTTCAGAGAGTTCATTGGGAAGACAACGTTCTGGAAGGAATACGTCACATGACACTAAAAGTTCAGGCACAGGTTGCCACACAGACGAATGTAACACACAAAAAGGTGTGTATGTGATTATGAGACAGTCTATGTGTGTAAGTTTGAGAGAGAGAAGAGAGAAGGGTGTATCGTGAAATGACAAATAAACATTTTGAAATGGGAAATATGTTTAGTTGTCGTGATGTCCGATTGATAGGGTGAAACTACGGTTTAAATCTTCACTGTGCTATAAATATCTCACAATGTTTACATTTTTCTATGTGCTTATTGACAACACATTTTTTGCTTATTTTGTGCTTATTTACGACGTCACGGATTTCGTGTAACACCAATGAAATTAATGGATGCCGTGACGTCACATCTCCGGACACAAACAACATCCACTACATTTTTAATTATAATTTTTATAACTTAATTTATTTTTTCCATTTATAACTGATCCTAACCCTTACCCCTAACCCTTACCCCCATCCCTAATCTAAATACTAATTCCAAATTAATATATCATTTCAATTAATATACCTTAATTTTGAATACAAATTCTACTAATCACGCTGCAAATGTTAGGTAATACCTCGAAACTAAAATAAAGGTCACAGTGAAGACTTAAACCGTAGTTGCGCCATTGATACTAAATAATGACATTACAGAAATAACTGAACATTTTACAAACCTGAACAAGTTATTGAATTTAGCTCATCAGTTTTCTATCTGTATTTTCTTATCATCTGCTGTATAACAATGTGCATCTACTGCGTACCACCTTGCATAAAGTCTACGTGGTTTAGTAGAAACTAGCAATCAATCGTATTACATAGTTTTATCGCCATTTTTGTTTAAAGATTTTCTCGCTTCTTGTGAACAATGTTTACATGTGTAGCCAAGCTTACACAGTCATTACTCTTTGCTGTGCCCTCGTCGTGGCCTCCTATCACTGTGTTACACAACACGTTTTACTGAGCTCTGACCGTGGGCGCCCAATACGGTGTTACACAACACGTTTTACTGAGCTCTGACCGTGGGCGCCCAATACGGTGTTATACATCATGAATACTCTAATTTTTGTTTTTTATTTAAACAGGTACTCACGGATGTTCTTGTCCCCAGTGCTATCCAAGACCTTCCTGACAGGTAAAGAAGGTTTTTTTTATTAATCGTTCAATAGTAGAGCCAGTATTCTACTACAAGAAAGATCTAGAAGAATCTTAGTCATGCTACAAGAAAGATCTAGAAGAATAATTGTCCTGCTACAAGAAAGATCTAGAAGAATCTTTGTCCTGCTACAAGAAAGATCTAGAAGAATCTTTGTCCAACTACAAGAAAGATCTAGAAGAATTATGGCTACAAGAAAGATCTAGAAGAATAATTGTCCTGCTACAAGAAAGATCTAGAAGAATCATTGTCCTGCTACAAGAAATATCTAGAAATATTATTGCTACAAGAAATATATAGAAGAATCATTGTCCTGCTACAAGAAATATCTAGAAGAATCATTGTCCTGCTACAGGAAAGATCTAGAAGAATCTTTGTCCTGCTACAAGAAAGATCTAGAAGAATCATTGTCCTGCTACAAGACAGATCTAGAAGAATCATTGTCCTGATACAAGAAAGATCTAGAAGAATCATTGTCCTGCTACAAGAAAGATATAGAAGAATCATTGTCCTGTTACAAGAAAGATCTAGAAGAATCATTGTCCTGCTACAAGAAAGATCTAGAAGAATCATTGTCCTGCTACAAGAAAGATCTAGAAGAATCATTGTCCTGCTACAAGAAAGATCTAGAAGAATCATTGTCCTGCTACAAGAAAGATATAGAAGAATCATTGTCCTGTTACAAGAAAGATCTAGAAGAATCATTGTCCTGCTACAAGAAAGATCTAGAAGAATCATTGTCCTGCTACAAGAAAGATCTAGAAGAATCATTGTCCTGCTACAAGAAAGATCTAGACGAACCATTATGCTGATTATTCTAAAGAAAACTGAAGAACCATTGTGCTACTGCAAATAGAGATAAATAAACATGTGATTCTTTGTCAATCAATCAAGTGCCATGCCGACTGTCGTAGGCGATCATGTTTCTCCACGACTCACTGTCTCTTGTGTTGTCAATAAGCTCGGTTGGTCAGCGTCTACCGTGCCACGATACAAGCCCATCTAGTAACTTTTCTCTTTATCGTCCCCTATCTCTTCTCCCTTTGATCTTTCCAGTGGTTATTAAGTGTTCAAGCTGTGTTCTTCTCAGTACAAGCCCTAGACACCTCTACTGTCTGTCACTAATGTTTGATATGATTGATCTTTTTACGCCAGCATCAATGAGAACCTCTGCATTAGTTTTCTTGGTATTTTCATCATTCTTCTCCAAAACCACACTTCTGAATGTAGAATGTTCAATGATTTCTTGTACATACTCTGAAAGACTCGTATGTCTTCGATTAATCTTGTAAGTCAAATCCATCATCCTCATAGAATCGTAGATTATATTTCTTATACCACAACAATACTACTATCATCTGGAAGGCCGGAAAGGTGCCTACAACTTGCAACTCAAATTATAAGAACCTTTTTGTCGGTTACCTGAGACCGGATGCAAACACATTCAATAAAAAAATATAAAAACTATCCATGACTTGATTTTATGAAACACGTAGTCCTGCATGGACTTCTAGAAATATACGGATCTAGCGAGTCACAGAAATAGGCATAATCTATTAAAAGTTCCTGGTCTTTCCGTTGTGAATCAATTCTGGCAGAAACAATTACTTCTTTTAAATAGTATGCGCACTGATCTCATACTGTGTCACTTATCTTGGTATAATTTACTTTTCCCGCGCTTTTCATTGGCTAGCGACACAAAGTATGCGCAAAGTGACCAATGATCTGTCGCATCAGCCAAGATGAGTGACGCTGTGTGAGGTAGCATGTAAGCGCAGCCGTCGACAGTAAATACATCTGTACAGAAAGTAAACAAGAAATGAAAGGCTGAGTTTTGATTATTTCCGCACATTTCGTTGGTTGGCCCTGGATTTGTGAGCATACGACTCTAATTATATAAATAGTGCCCAATGAAAATCACGATAATAATCAAAAACGTCACAAATGAAGTCTTGTATACGTTCCGCTCAGGGTCTTTACCATGCTAGTCGCGATTGAGGGCTATCCTAGAACATAATTTTTTAACTATTGTTCGGGGGAAATTTCGACAATTTTTGGTAGCAATTGCCCTGTCTGTGACGGCCCTGCTCTGCTCCTTTAAATATCGAGAAGGCCATGAGTTATGTTAGATTGACCACACGTCTGAATATTGAAATATCGGGAAGGCCGTGAGTTATGTTAGATTGACCACACGTCTGAATATTGAAATATCGAGAAGTCACTGATGATTATAACTAAATCTTTCTGATTTCATCTACAGCCTTTCCTCTGATCTTCGAGCCTTCTTAAAAAGTCTACCTCACTGGATGCAAAACTCCCTAGATCATCTGGTCCCAGAGAGTGTTCGGAAAGTGAAGAGTCACGGTACAATTTTCATGTTCAAATGTCTCGACAGCCTATCTTAATCCTATATAGGAAATACATAAAACTATATATATATATATATATATATATATATATATATATATATATATATATATATATATATATATATATATATATATATATATATATATATATATATATATATATATATATATATATATATATATATATATATGAGATATATATATATATATATTAGCATATCTTGTATCATGTATATGTCATATTGATATTCAACTATTATTGAATCTTTGATCATCCACTTAGTGTTAACCACGAAAACTGCATGATTTGGACATATATGCGACATGATTATTTGTCAAAAACTAGCATGGTTTGGACATGTATACAGGCATGATTGCTTGTCAAAAACTAGCATGGTTTGGATATGTATACAGGCATGATTGCTTGTCAAAAACTAGCATGGTTTGGCAATGTATGCAGGCATCATTGCTTATAAAAAAAACTAGCATGGCTTGGCCATGTATGCAGGCATGATTGCTTGTCAAAAACTAGCATGGTTTGGACATGTATACAGGCATGATTGCTTGTCAAAAACTAGCATGGTTTGGATATGTATACAGGCATGATTGCTTGTCAAAAACTAGCATGGTTTGGCAATGTATGCAGGCATCATTGCTTATAAAAAAAACTAGCATGGCTTGGCCATGTATGCAGGCATGATTGCTTGTCAAAAACTAGCATGGTTTGGACATGTATACAGGCATGATTGCTTGTCAAAAACTAGCATGGTTTGGATATGTATACAGGCATGATTGCTTGTCAAAAACTAGCATGGTTTGGCAATGTATGCAGGCATCATTGCTTATAAAAAAAACTAGCATGGCTTGGCCATGTATGCAGGCATGATTGCTTGTCAAAAACTAGCATGGTTTGGACATATATGCAGACATGATTCATAATTTTAAAAAATACTGCAGTAACTATCGAAAGAGAGAAGCAGAGGAGGGCAATAAAGACGTGGACAGACAACATCAAGGAATTGACAGGACAAGATTTTTCCTTACTCATCCGCATCGTTGAAGTTAGAAATCGCTGGAGGACTCTTGTGTGCTGAACAATCCAATATGGTACCACTACCACCCTAACAGGTTACGGACGGGATTATAGATAGAGTCATACACCACAAATACATCCCATGTTATCTATCTATGATCTATTGTCTTTCCCCGTGTGGATAGTGGTGGATAGTATCCACACTTGCCGCTAAGCGTAGGCTGGGAGCCTCAGTTGTCGTTCCAAGGCTAGATGTGTCACCATGGTTGCATTGAATGAATTTTTGTTCAAGGTTGTCTTGATGTTTTCTATCCACCGTTTTCTTTTGCTACATTTGGCTATATATTCAGATATTCTTGTGTTATGAAATGACATAACCATTTTACTTGCTGTCTTTCGACAAATTAAATATATTATATTTACACCTATTCTTTTCCTAATCTCTTCATTTCTTATTTTGTCTGGTTTAGCAAGCATTGCAGCCGTTCCCATGCACTTCATTTCACATGTAACTATATTACTTTGCTGCAATGCTGCTAAAGACCATGTTTGAAATTGGTAGCAGAGTAAAATTGAAGATATTATCTGTCTTTTGATTTCCATCTTGATCTTTGGGTGGAGAAGTAATGGTAATGGTGAAATGGTTTGGTCATCTCGAAAGAATGCCGTGTGATTCATTAGTTTATAAAGCATATACGAAGAGAGAAGCAGAAAGAAGAGCCAACGGTAGACCTAAAGTACGTTGGATCGACAACATCAAAGAGACATTACATGAACACCAAATAACATTATCTGAGGCTGCCAGAAAAGGGAGAACAGGAACATTTATCTCCCTCGACACCCGTAAAGGGTAACAGAGGAAGAAAATAAGAAGAAGAAGAAGTAATGGTGAAAGTTGGCAAGTTTCTAATTGTATCACTGGTAGGATTTAGACGATTGGTTTTTAGAACTACGAACTAACTCGAACGAAGTTGGTATATGAGATGGTCACACTATTCAGAGATCACGCACTCAAACATGTACTTAGTGTTGAAAATATATTATAATAATAATATTGAAGCATATTGAATGAGATAATATTGAATGAGATAATATTGAATGAGATAATATTGAATGAGATAATATTTAATGAGATAATATTGAATGAGATAATATTGAATGAGATAATATTGAATGAGATAATATTGAATGAGATAATATTGAAGCATATTGAATGAGATAATATTGAAGCATATTAAATGAGATAATATTGAATGAGATAATATTGAAGCATATTCAATGAGATAATATTGAATGAGATAATATTGAATGAGATAATATTGAAGCATATTCAATGAGATAATATTGAAGCATATTCAATGAGATAATATTGAATCACCTTGGTTGTCCAATCAAGTTTATGTCTGAGAAAAAAACAACCTCTCTGGAACTGATAATAGAAGACGTATCTGCTGAGACAGGTTAGTATGTTCCTTTCTTTCCGCAAGCGACACATAGGGCAGAGGTTTTGATTCTCCATATGATGCGGTCCGCTGACTGCAGCTTTAGTTCCTGGATGGTCTTACAGCCTATTAATTTCCCTTCTTTAAGAATGGTGTTTTTAAGGTCTGTTTTAGGTCTTCCTCTTTTTCTTTCACCCTCAGGTGACCAAATAAGGGCTTGTTGATTTATTCTGTTTACATTCAGTCGTAAAAAGTTGAGAGGTACCAAATGCCGTATATAATAACCACGCTTCTACATTTAAGTAAGGGCTTTTCCACAATAGCAAAGCATTTAACGAAAACAATGTTAGACTCAATGTTGTTCTATGACCATCGGTATAATATTTCAAGTATGGTATGGTCTAAAATGTAATAGGTCTTCATTTATTTATTTATGTACGTTCCTGTCATCCATAGACGTTAGTAAAATTTGGTTATATCAGAGATTTTCAACCAAAAAACAAATAGTGGAGGTCGCGGTTTTTAATAATCCAGTCGCTATTCAGCTATACTATTATTCGATCATATATTTGTGTGTCTCAATCTTGATAAAGACATTTTAGTCGAAACGTTGATTGCGTGTTTATGTTCATTACAAAACGTCTATTAATTAAACTGAATTTTATTTTCCTATGTTTATTTGTTGCATTTCCTACAAATATTCGACAGTTCTTCAACAGTTTTTACGAAGTCTAGCGAGACAGTTGGCTTTCATCAAGATGGCACAAGTGAGTAAATCAATATCATTTTCCGTGTTTTTAAAACAAGTCAATGTTGCAATAGAGCCATAGTTTGATAGTTTGATTAACAGACTGTCTAATATCTGGAAGTCAAAGTCAATCAGCACACGCACGAAAATACGCTTATTTAATTCCTGCGTTATTCCGGTGCTATCATATGGATGTGAGAGCTGGAAAAGCTCTTTATCTTCAGAAAAGAAATAACTGAGTTTCGAGAACAAATGTCTTCGTAGGATAACTAACACCCATTGGAGTGAATTCAAATCGAATGATAAAATCAGAGAAGAGACACATCAAAATTTCATCACAGATGTTATCAGGAAACGCCGTTGGTCCTACATTGGGCATGTCCTACGCGCAGACACCAACAGAATACACCACCAATCTCTTGAATGGATACCTACAAGCAAAAGAGCAAGGGGTATACCAAAAGAAACACTCAGAAGAACAATACTTAGAGAAAGTAAAACAACCAATATTCATATTATTCAAGAACTGCACAGAATAGCTTTGAACAGACAGAATTGGAGAGATCTGACCTCTGCTCTATGCCCTAACTTCAGCGCAAAAGGAAAATGAATGAATAGTTTGATAGTAGGACTATAGATTTATGAGTTCGTCTGTTTGAAGTTCTTCTACAGAGAGTTGTTCTGTTACGGGATGTTCTAATGTGAGTTTTACGGATCTGGACAGAGAAGAAAACAAAAAAGTTCTAACAACACTTAATATGAAAAAAGAATTATTAAAGGAAATAAAGATCAGGCAAATAAAATATTTTGGACACATTAAAAGACATGACACCTTGTTGAAGACTTTTTTTAGGGTAAAGTCGAAGGGAAGCGAGCAAGAGGTAGGCAGAGATACAAGTGGGAGAGTAACATCACACGATGGACAGTTTACAGTCTAGCAGAGTGCACCACCAAAACAAGAGACAGGGGATGTTGGAGGTCTGTTGTAGCGAACCTTCGTTACGGAGACGTTACCTGGTGATGATGTCTACTATGCGTTCATCCATGACCGTTTCCAGTAAAGACCTTCCAACAGAATTAATTAGGACCCAATTCGTAACTTCTTTTAATTATTGCTGGGATTTCGTTTGATCACTATTTACATACATGGAATCACATGCAACAAAATAGCCAAGACGACTCGAATTATAGCTCATAAATAGTGATCAACCGAAAACCCAACAATAATTCATTTAAAGTAACAAATGGAATCCTAATTAATTTTGTTGAATATTCTTCTATACTTGTGACGACTTTGGGTCATCTATAGTGAGTTTTTTGTCTGTGTTCTTTTCTACTCTGAACTTTTCTACTCTGAACTTTTCTACTCTGAACGTTTCTACTGTGCACCTATTGTAATTTTATTATCTGAGTTGTTCTTTGAGTACCACAGCTATGAAAATGAAATTATTTATTAGCTTTGTTCTTATTCGTCTGTTGTAAGTTATTCTATTGTACTTTTATCTACTGTGAGTTCTGAGTTTATCTACTGTGAGTTCTGAGTTATCTACTGTGAATTCAAAAAATTCTTGAGACTAACGGGAATTGAACCAGTCCGTTCAACGGCACCAAATCGCCTAGCAACTATTGAACAAATTTTAGCAAATTTTTTCTCAAGAATTTTAAAAAAAATTGTCCTCTGGCTTCCTACTTAAATTTACTTGTGAATTCTCATGAGATTAGCTACTGGGAGTTCTCAGTTTATCTACGTTTTGTTTACATATTATTTAATTTAAGCTATTTTACTATGAGTTCTGCTACCGTGTCTTTATACTGTAAGTACTTCTTCTGTGAGTACGTATACAGTGAATACTTCTACTGTAATTACACTGTGAGTACACTTAACTGTGGATATTTATACTGTGAGTACGTATACGGCGAGTCCTTCTACTATGAGTAATTCTGCTGTGAACTTTTCTGCTGCCGTTTTTTTTAATGTTAGTTATTTTACTATGCATTCTGCTACCGTGTCCTTATACTGAGAGTATTCGGTATGCTGAGAGTACAAGTATATATACATTGTGAGTACTTATATTATGAGTACTTATACTGTGAGTACTTATTCTGTGGGAACTTCTACTATGAGTCATTCTACTGTAAAATTTTCTGCTGCCAATTTTTTCAATGCGTGCTCGTTTACTGTGAGTTCTGCTACCGTGTACTTTTACCGTGAATACTTATACCGTGAATACTTATACCGTGAATACTTATACCGTGAATACTTATACCGTGAATACTTATACCGTGATTACTTATACTTTGAGTAATTATACTATGAATACTTATACTATGACTACTTCTACTATGAGTACTTATAATGTGAGTACTCCTACTGTAATTCTACTGTAAGTACTTATACTGAGTACTTATACTATGAGTACGAATATTGTGAATTGGTCTGCTGTAAATCTTCAGTGAATATTCTCCTCTTTTTCCTCTTACTCGAAGTCCTTCTATTGCCAACTTTATTCTATATTGTTCTTTAGTTGTGTTATTTCATCTAAAATTATTTCACGCACTGTGAACTATATGTACAGCAAGGCCCCAGATGATCGCAGTTTACAAAACTACCGGCTATGAGTTATAATATTATTGCACATACTGTGAACAAACTCCATTAGTGATTTGTTCATTTTTTCACAGACAGCAAGGCCCCATATGATCCCAGTTCACACAACAACCAGCTGTGAGTTCTAATATTATTGCACATATTGTGAACAAACTCCATTAGTGATTTGTTCATTTTTTCACAGACAGCAAGGCCCCAGATGATCGCAGTTGACATAACAACTAGAGCCCTGAATGATCTGGAAAATATCGACTTCACTCAGATGTGTGTACAAACTAGTTTTGCTGTCAACGATAAGTCTCTGGTTAACTGCGACAAAGCTAATGATGGTAGGTCACTTCTTGCTGACTTCTGTACTTAATACCTTTTAGAAATAGCTAGAATTGAATACTTTGTTGTGTTTAGATACGTCAATTAATTTACATTTCTAGTAGCTAAACTAATAGTATTACTTTTCTCATAATTAGGAAATCCCATCACAGGCAATTGTGCACCCGTACCGTTTGAAAGCAGTGGCAAACTACTAAACATATTTATATTGTCTAGAAAATCACTACAGTCAAAAAAATGCTGGGTTGATGGCTACGTGCTGAAAAGGATATGCTACCAAAAATTCGATTGTTATTTGTTCTTCGGCGATATTCACTCAGTCAGGTTGGGACTCCGGATTCTGTGATATAGGCTGCTGTCTGTTTTAGAGTGTCCACTGTGCCATACAGTTTCTCTTCAACACTGATTGGGGTGGGTCATGTCTTGTTTCTCAGGTCTGCATGCTGGGGACATTCTTGTAGGATATGTTCTGCTGTCATATTCGGAAGGCTGCAATGGCAGAGCATAGTTGTACCTATTTTGAATTTGGTGTACAGGTGATGTCTCATTTTGTTGTGACCAGTTCTGAGACGCAGCAGGATAACCTGGTCTCTTCTGGATAGTTGGTAAAACCCGTCATCTGCATTATATTTGGGGTGGTCTTCTTTCAACTTTTTGTTATAGTTGCCTTTAATGATGGTCTTCACTTCTTCATAACTGACCAGATAGTCTTCTTGAGATGTGTTTTTTCGCAGGAAAGAAGTATTTTTTTTTTACAAAAACTGAATGCAGAAATAAAACTAATGTAGTGTTAATACCGACTATTTCATTTTAGAAAACTAATGGTATCAATACTGACTATTTCATTTTAGAAAACTAATGGTATCAATACTGACTATTTCATTTTAGAAAACTAACTACTGTGAAACTAAGTAAAATAATCATACCTTGTAAAATGCACACACAAAATTTATTTACACAATTGCTTTGGCAAAAATTGCTTTTATAACATTAAATGCATGCATAATATCATACAACACGCATAAGAAAGCTGTGACAAGTAGTAATAACAACACTAAAGTAACCCTTTTAAGATTATGTGTTTTTCCAGTGCAAAATATGGATGCGAGACTTGAACTTTAAGCAAGACAATATTCAGAAGAATAAATTCATTTGAAATGAAGTGCTACAGAAAAATCCTACGAATATCATGGACAGAGAAAAAGAAGAACATTTAAGTTTTGAAATTACTGAAACTAAATGAAGAGTAGTTTCTAAATACCATCATAAGAATGAAGCTAAAGTATTTTGGACACTTAAAGCGACCTTGCGGTATCGAAAGGTTGATTCTGGAGGGCAGAGTGCAGGGGGAGAGAGGAAGAGGAAGACCAAGGATGTACCAGCGACATCGAAGAATGTATGCACATGTTTCTGGCCAATGCAGGCCTGTTTGCCCGGGACAGAGATACGTTCAGAGTATCCACTATGAAGACAATGCAAGCCTGCTGGCCGGGGACAGAGAGACGTTCAGAGTATCCACTATGAAGACAATCCAAGCCTTCTGGTCGGGTACAGAGATGCTTTCAGAGTATGCGCGATGAATACAACGTTCTAGAAAGAATGTGTCACGTGATATATATAATATAATACAAATCATGTTGAAAATGTCAAGGATCCATCGAAAAACATCTGACTTTAAAGGGAAATAGCCGTTAAAATTGTGAACACAAAAATGAGGAAGTAACTGAGTCAAATTGGTTTGTTAGAAAGAAACAACGTCTTGTAATATAGGATTCGAAAGACTGGATAACTTTATTATTGAGTAGTTTTGATATTTTTCATGTTGAAAAACCATGATATTTCTGTGTTCAGTTCTCTGACTTGTACGTATTTACTCTACAGTCTTCGATGAAGTGAAAAATCTACTTCGGAGGCAATCACAGATTGAGAGTTACACAGAATGGATTGATAGCTTGATTGACAAATGTGTTTTACAGGTATTCGAAAACATATCTTGCTCTGTTCCTTTTTTAATGCAGCAATAAATACATGCACGAGGCTAAGATGCAGCAATAAACATGCATGAGGCTAAGATGCAGCAATAAACACATGCATGAGGCAAAGATGCAGCAATAAACACATGCATGAGGCTAAGATGCAGCAATAAACACATGCATGAGGCTAAGATGCACAAAAATGTTTACATGGAGAAGGGAGGTGGTTACACCACTTGATCTACGGAGACAATATTTAAAATATATGTATATTAATACAGTAATATCGTGTATGTCCAGTAAAAGATTCGGTATAATACGGTAATACCGCGTATGTCAAGTAAAAGATTTGGTATAATACGGTAATACCGTGTATGTCCAGTAAAAGATTCGGTATAATACGGTAATACCGCGTATGTCAAGTAAAAGATTCGGTATAATACGGTTTAATCGCGTACATGTATATTAATACGGTAATATCGCGTATATGTATATTAATACGGTAATATCGCGTATGTCTAGTAAAAGATTGTGTATAATACGGTAATACCGCGTATATGTATATTAATACGGTAATACCGTGTATGTCAAGTAAAAGATTTGGTATAAGGTGATCAGGTTTACGTTTAGACCTACATGTCCATTAATATCACCACACAAAAATGTGTTAAACTGCAGTTTTATGTTGCTCAATTACATCAAGCCGACGTTTCCACCAGCAGCTTTTTCAAGATAGATTAAACATACACAGATGAGAACAAAAACTATCTAGAACAGGGGTGGGCAAACTTTTTGTGCAGAGGGCCGCATTGAAAATTGTAAAGCTATTGGAGGGCCGCATATAATATTATGTATGTTTTTGTTTAAAATTCTCGGTAAGTAATCAATTAAATATTTTTATTGTAAAGAAAGGTAGTTTTACATAATGTAGATAACTTCTGAAATAAATTACATTTCTAACAGACTTACACTATAACAGTATATTTTCTAATATGGATAAAAGGTTTTGCAAATATTTTAACAATGTTCGTGTATTTAAAAATGTGTTTGAGGGCCGCAAAATATCCAAATGGCGGGCCGCATGCGGCCCGCTGGCCGTAGTTTGCCCACCCCTGATCTAGAACATACTACCCGGATTCATAATCCGTCTTAATTTTTCACTCACTCGAATGTTTCGGTAAGCTGAGCAAAGTATAGCAGCACTCTTTATCTTCCATGCATGTCGTAAGAGGTGACTAATGCCGTTATGGTGTGAAGTTGACTGTCATATGCCATATAAGGTCAAAGGAAGCCAGAAGCAATGCTGAGGTCAGTTGTGTCAGACTTAAAGACACAGATATCGCAGTAAAACTGCAAACAATGACACGACGCATTCTGTTCTCAGAACTACGTCCTGCTAACCGGCATGAGTTTGAGAATGAACGCGTAAGTAAAAATAATTTTTTATAGTTCAACTGTAGTCTACCTTACATTCAGTAAGTTTGATGTAGTCTAACTTACATTCAGTATTTAAGTTTGATGAGATCGAGAAAGTTGTATGTAATGCGGTGATAGTGGGGGAGAGAGAGAAAGAGAAAGAGAGAGAGAGAGAGAGAGAGAGAAATTGGAAATAGGGCATGTGTGCAACTGACTAAAAATAAATATTTATACATTGCACAATTTTCAGAAGGATAATGTTTTCATGAATATCATGGACAATCTATAGTCGTGTTTTGCTAATACTGCTAATGGAGCGAGGTAGACTGGCTGATAGTGAACTTGCTTCGAAATCACGCCAGGACACACAAAAGTCTGGTCGTCGCGATTTCTCACCTGTCACGACTGCTCATCTAATCGACCCAGCTGTAAATGGGTAACTGCCGCATGAGTTGGGGAAGGTAAAGACAGCAATTAAGGAACTGGCTACCCTAATGTATGGACAGTCCCCAATTTGTACAGTTGAAACATCGAAACTTAGCAGCCAAAAGACGATAGGAATAACAGGTATAAAACATGATTGATAAAATAGACGTTGGAGATACAGAGTACAATTAGTATATATGGCTTCTTTTAAGTATATATGGATTTTTTACGTGTATATGGCTTCTTTTAAGTATATATGGCTTCTTTTAAGTATATATTTCACAGACAGACGACCGTCTTCTGATGAATGTTTCTCATATATTTGGTAATGTGTTTGTTTATCATAGCTTAGTGATTCAACACAGTCTACTTTTCAAGAGAGGGCCGGACGATTCTTGTTACAATGGACCATGTTTGGGGCGCTAGTCATGAAAGACCTCACTCTTAACAACGCTATGAGTTTTTGTAAGCATTTCTGGACATGATTTCTGTGTGCTGTCATTTGATTGATATATATATGCGCTGTCATTTGATTGATATATATGTGCTGTCATTTGATTCATATTTGTGTGTGATACGAATACTATCATCATATTAATATCATTAGTGGGCGTCTGTTGTTATTTCAATAGCGATAAATACAATGGGGAAATGGCCAAGCTTGCATTTCTGTGGATGTCTGTGGATTTCAATATACTACATAGACGAATATTAATTTAGGAACATATTTTTAGAAAAGTTAATTAATAAGAAACAAAATTAATATTTGTTCTATGTCAACTCTTATTATTATTGTCTGAAAGCTGCTATACAAGAATCAGTGGACAGGTTTCTACGGAACAAAAAGCTAACATAGTGGACATAATTAAACGGAACGAAATTCCGATAAAAACACATATTACGACACAGCCAACGTTCTACACGTTTAGTAATGAGAGCCACCTATCAGTCGATATGCGCGCTACACACTGAGTGGGGGTGGTATCCACTCTGTTGCACGCAAATTGCTAGATTAGTATCTTCAGTTAAATTTTTTTTTTAATCTCCGAGTAACGGAAGCTCAGTTCATTAACATATGAAGTTAAAAAGTCGGACTGTTGTCACGTGATTTGTCCACTGATTCTTGTATTGTACCGTATGAAATAGCAGCATTTGAATCACAATATTACAGAAAAATCCTCAGAATACCATGGACCAAAAAGACCACCAATGTAGCCATCCTGAGAGAAATTAATGTAAAACCAAACTGGATAAACAACGAGGTTCTTTTCAGAAAACTACAATATTTTGGCCATATCAAACGCCGTGACAGCCTAAAAAAAACATATTGGAAGGGATAATGCCAGAGAGACGAACAAGAGGCAGACCAAGAAGATGAACTAAGACATCAAAGACCACATGAACATGACAGTAACAGAAGCAGGAAGACAGATTGACAGAAGTTTCGAAAGGCTGTGATGACTTCTACATCCTGTTCAGGATATGTTGCCTGATGATGATTGCTGTATGATCGTTCAAACGAAGATCGATTAATCGAACAGTCAGTCGCTTGCTTTCTTCCTTATTTATTTTAGTACAATTCATTTAATCATCTTCTTTTATTTGTAGTTGTAAGTGTTTGTAAGACTTATTTGCTTATTCACTATTATCATAGTTAACTTTTAATGTTAACTTACAATGTGTTTGTGTCACAGTGTACAGTACGGGAATCAGTTCTCTCGTAGGGTTGGTTCACTAGCAATATGGTTACGGATGTCCACCGTTCAGTGAAAGTAATACATAGTAGTTTGTTAGTTACCACACCGATGATGGATGTGCCGGACTAGTGTCGCAAATAAAACCACAAGACAACACATTTCTGTTCCGTTGACTACGTCCTGCTGGAAATCCAATAGGACCATTGTCCTTCTACAGGAGACATCAACAGGCTGCCATTATAATCTTCATTGTCCGTATTCACTTACACAAGCACAATTAATCAAGCAAAAATCAATCAGGTAACAATCAATCAAGTTAACATGACTAGTGGCGTAGGTATTTCATGTTACTCCACAAGTTTTCTTTCATATTGCTAATAGGTTCCGTTGGTGACGTTCACCCATGCCATGATAACAACACATCCAGCAACTTTTTATTTTATTTTCTCTTGATCTTTCTGGTGGTTACTAGATGTTCAAATGCCTCAACATGCTATCGTAAACTTGTGTGGATTGACCATGATACATGATTCCCTTTCCAAAAGTATCCTGCATGGGATTATCCATACTTAAACAATAAATTGAGAACAGAGAGGAACGGCACTTCTTTTTCTTCTTTCGTTCATTTGAAACATGTCTATATCTGTAATTCTGTCTCCTTAATAAAACTCACTGTCTTTTGTAGTTCATACAGTATCCCATAGAGCTTTGATTCCAGTGTTGTTTCCTCTGGTCAATATGTCTGCCTCAGCGTTTCATGCTCAGAACACTCTTGAAGTATATGTTTGGCACTCTGTGCTGCCTGTCCACATGTACACATGGCCGTGTTGCCAATCTTGAACTTTGTATACATGTGACTGCGGAGTCGGTTGTGTTCTGAGACGTAGAATTATAACTTGTTCTGATCTGTTCATATTGTGATAGTCATCTTGTGTTGGTGTTTGTGGCTTTTTTATTTACTTGATTATCGGCACGGCACGATTTTTGTCTTGATGTTTCCATCTCGGCATCCCGACATGGTGGTATCCATGGTTACCATGGTGGCATCCCTACAACAATAGTGTGTGTATAGTGAGCTTGCTTCTCACTTTTTGCACTGGAAGTCTATCAATACAGATCCGAATTCGAGTACTGAGATGTTATATCGAACCAATTCTTTTTTATGGATGTGAAGCATGGACTGTAAACAGAAAAATTCAAAGCGAATTAGAGGCTACAGAAATATAGTTTTTGAGAAGAAGGATGAAAATATCATGGACAGCTAAGAAAACTAATGCAGATGTTCTCATTGATGCTGACGTAAAAAGATCAATCATGTCAAACATTAGGGGGCAGACAGTCGATGTTTCTAGGACATGTGCTGAGAAGAACACAGCTTGAACACTTAACCACTGGAAAGATCAACGGGAGAAGATATATGGGACGACAACGAGAAAAGTTACTAGATGGGCTTGTATCGTGGCACGTTAGAAGCTCACCAACCGAGCTTATTGACAACACAAGATACAGAGAGTCGTGGAGAAACATGATCGTCTACGCCAGTCGGCATGGCACTTGATTGATTTTTACGACCTTGAATGATTATGGGTTTAACGTAATGTAATGTAGATATACACGTTTTGTTCTTTGTGTTATAATTATAACATGAATACATCTCCTGTTTTAATAACTTTTCGTGATTCATTATTAACAAGTAGTCACCATCATCACACTTATCATCATATTATCAGCTTTCTTTTCATCACACTTATCATCATATTATCAGCTTTCCTTCACGTGATGAAGATGACTTTGGATGAATATATTCTTCTGGTTATGGAGACACAGACGGACAAACACAGAGACCTACAGCTTCAGAAGAACCTACAGAAACACATGAAAAATGCCGGTCAGTAGATCCTATGTTTTGATCCTTTGTTTCGTAGGTAGATGTGGAGTTTGCCTCTCCTTTGGAGAGACACGTTCTTTCAACCAGCGGATAATGTCCAAGTAGGTCATATCAGGACACACGACCAAAACGTATTAGAGGTCACAAAGACCCCTAAACAAGATTAATTATTGATCCTTTGTTGTATCTTTATGAACATCACAATCTATATTATTCGCTCGTAAAAGCCCACTAAATCTATTCAATTTTTTTGTTTTGTTTCGTTACCGGGAATATAATCGATGACGTTTTTATGTTCAATTACTAGTGCTCTGGTCACGCACAATCTGGTAACCTTGACAATGACAGCACAAGACAAAAGAAAAATACTGACAGCAGAAATGTCTACGAGGAATACTCGAAGTATCATTAAGAAATAGAATTAGAAACGATAACATCAGACAGATAACCAAAACAATACCAGTATTGGAACACATCAAACCACTTGAACAGTTGTCTTTTGATGTGTTCCAATACTTGACAAACTGGTATTGTTTTGGTTTAGACTTCCAGATTACCAACAGATAGCATGCTACAAATGGCCACGGCACAGACATCATGGTTATAAATCCAGAGGAAGACCATGTAAAAGATGGATCACATAAATCAAAGAAGCCACAGAAACAACTTACAAACAGCACATAAGAAGGACATCTCCAGAGTACTCTTCCACCCCTAACTCCGCAAGGCAAACAAGAGCCACAGCGTATAGATAGATAGGTTACGATCTCTCGATACATGTGGACTTGAACATTCCTAGGGTTGACGGTATCCTAAAGTGGAGTTTACCCTGTAAAACGATAGGTTTAATGTTTTAAAGGGTTAACTCCCTTTTATGGTTATAAAACTCATCGCCTTTAGGAATGATCAAATCCATGAGGACGGGGAGATCGCGACGATAGAACCCAACATAATTTGGGGGGGGGGGGGTTGATTCTCCAGAGCTTTCTATAAAACTCAGAAGACTTAAATTCGCATCAGTATACAAGTATTGGAAGCCTCCCTGCACTCCTTCACAGGAATACATGCAGTAACGAAAGTGCATACAAGTATATTCTTCTTTCGCTCACTATAACCAGAGAAGCTATACTGAGTATCTGACTAGTGATAGATAAATATATAGAAGTCCAAAAAAGTATCTATATTTGCTTCATAAACTACAGCAAGGCCTTTGACAGAGTCCAACATGAAAAATTAAACAAATGTCTTCAAGAAATAGGCATATATGGAAAAGACAGAATAATTAGAAATATATACTGGGAACAAACTGCATCAATAAGATGTGAAAACAGCTACTCGCCATACATAGAAATAAGAGGGGTAAGACAAGGATGCATTTTATCACTAAGCCTATTTAATATCTACACAGAGAATATCTTTAAAAATATAGAAGAAATGCCAGGACTCAAGATCAATGGGAAAATAATAAACAACCTTAGATATGCAGATGACACTGTTCTTTTAGCAGAAAGTGAACAAAAACTACAAAGACTAATAGATTAAGTCAATAAATCAAGTAATGAATATGGGCTGGATATAAATATCCAAAAAACAAAAACCATGATAATCAGCAAAGACACAGAAGAACAGGAGGTAAACATAAACATACAGGGAGAGAAACTATAACAAGTAAAACAGTATCAATATCTTGGACACATAGTCACAAATGACGGCAGATGTGAAACAGAAGTTAAAAGGAGAATAGGAATGGCTAAAAGTACCTTCAATGACATGAGGAAAATATTAATATCTAAACAAATTACAAACAAGTTAAAAATGAGAATTATAAAATGCTATATCTGCTCTATTTTAATGTATGGCTCAGAAACATGGACACTAAATAAACAATTAGAAGACAAAATTGATGCCTTTGAGATGTGGGTATATAGAAGAATAGGGAGAACATAATGGAAAGAGAATAAAACAAATAAAGAGGTGCTAAAGACACTTAATATGAAGAAAGAATTACTAAGAGAAATAAAGATCAGCCAAATAAAATATTTTGGTCACATTAAAAGACATGACACCCTATTGAAGACCTTACTTGAGGGTAAAGTCAAAAGGAGGGAGCTAGAGGTAGGCAGAGATACAAGTGGGAGAGTAACATCACACGATGGACAGGTTATAGTCTAGCAGAATGCACCACCAAGATAAGAGACAGGAGATGTTGGAGATACGTTGCAGCCAACCTTCGTTGCGGAGACGGCACTTGATGATGATTCTTCTTCTTTCGTTCACTATACAGTATATAAATATGCCTGTTTTACACCCCCCATAAAAAAAAAATTTTGCGACCACTCCTCCAGTCGACTCAGCTGTAAATGAGTACCTGACGCATGAGTTAGGGAAGGTAAAAAACAGTAAGGAAGGGAACTGGCCACCCCACCTAATAGTTGCTGCGGCTTAGTACATGAAGAGTTATCTTCATCCCCGACGGCAGATGCCATGGGACCTACCTTTACCTTTACCTTTTTACTTCCCTTTCAGTGGATTATATTTTACTTTTAGAAAAAGTGGGGTGGGGGGTGCACTAACGTTTTTTGGACTTGAAAGAAAACCTCTACACAGAATTAATTAGGTCTTCGTCGCTCTTTTCCTTTATTATTTTCGTGTGTTTGTTGGTCACTATTTATGTACTTGGGGAAGGGGGGGATACTCCACAGCGACTTTGTATATAAATAGTGACCAACGGAAGTCGCAACAATAGTAACAAAAAATAACGAATGAAGGCCTAATTATGTGCAGAGGTCTTCTATTTCAGACGGTCATGGTGTGGGCCTCTTACAATCTTATTTTTTAACAGGTTTTGTAGTACTAAATTTATGTCCTATTCTCGTGAGAAGTGTGTACAACCGAACACACACACAAAATAATTATTAAAGGAAATAAAAATCGGTACTATGATCGCAGCTCAACCCCCGTTTCCGTTCTTGTTTCCCACTAATGCCTACCCACGCATTTTGTGGTTAATTTTTCTAAATATTATATCATTAAATAAACAATAGTTACTTGAAATATTAAATATTTAGGGTTAGGGTTAGTGATGTTTTGACCCTAAATAAAATTATATTTAAATTAATAAATGATAAACATAAACTGATAAATATAGGCAAGGGAAATAATCACACAGGCAAGGGAAATAATCACACAGATTAGCACTAATTGGCACAATGGGAGGTTGAACTGCAATCATAGTACCTAAGAATGAAAAAGTATTTTGGACATATTAAAAGATGGCATCTTGCTGATGACCTTACTTGAAGGCAGAGTTGAGGGGAGGCTAGCAAGATGTAGGCTGAGACACAAGTGGGAGGGTAACATAACCAGATGGGCAGGTAACAGTCTAACAGAGTGCACTACGAAGGCAAGAGACAGAGGATGTTGGAGGTCCGTTGCGGTCAAACTTCATTGGGGAGATAGTACTTGGTTATGAGGAAAACTCCACAACGACCCCTTTCCATTATCTATATGCTCGGGTATGGTTGTGGGTTAATGGTAGGGCCTATATTGGTGAAGCTATGGTGAAAGATAAAACGGACAGTAATGTGAAACAAAATGATTATTTCTTTTGGCTGTAAGTACACACGTTCTATTAATTTTATTTGTTGTAAGTACGCAAGTTCTAATAATTTTATTTGCTGTAAGTACACAAGTTCTATTAATTGTATTATTCTGATTGTTTTGTGTTTCCATTAGAGGAAATTAAGATGAACGCCAAAATAAGGACACAAGCCAACAAACTCCAGGCCTCACCAAAAGCGAGGAAAAGAAAAATTGAAGCGCCTACAGAGAGCGAAGGTAAGTAGAGCTTTAGCACAACCCACAACATTTTGATGATGTTGAAATAATCCCTTTAGCTGTGAGCAGGTAGCTCTTGACACATCATGATGTTGAAATAATCCCTTTAGCTGTGAGCAGGTAGCTCTTGACACATCATGATGATGAAATAATCCCTTTAGCTGTGAGCAGGTAGCTCTTGACACATCATGATGAAATAATCCCTTTAGCTGTGAGCAGGTAGCTTTTGACAGACCATTGTCTTCTAACAAAAGCACAGGTTCTCTTTAGTAACCAAGGTGACACATGAAATTATACCATACAATATATAAGGTTTGCTTTCTAAAAGGCATGGTAGTGTTACGGGGGGGGGGGGTGTTTATGTATGTATGTTTAGTCCTAAAAGGGAGTCATTCTTGTTCTTCAGTATACCAGAATTATCACATCTGCCCAGGGATGTTGCATAGACTTCTAAAGTGTATGCCACACCCCAGGTCTGCCTAGTTCATCATTCATCTGTCAGATCCGTTGACCCATGTGTACGTACACCTATCATTTCCTGCCACTGAGGAGTCTGCCAGAAAAGAACAAAGCTGCGATGTCTGCTGGTCCACATCTCTTCGTCATCCGTGAGGAAAATATGACAGAAGACAAAAGTAAGAAATTGAGACAAGATATACAGTAACACATTTTTCACAAGTGACCAGTCTATCCCTAACTTATACATATACAAACAAGAATATCCATACACAGACAAATATACTTCATACACAGATACATATACTTCATACAGAGACACATACTTCATACAGAGATACATATACTTCATACACAGATACATATACTTCATACAGATACATATACTTCATACAGATACATATATTTCATACAGAGATACATATATTTCATACAGATACATATATTTCATACAGATACATATACTTCATACACAGATACATATATTTCATACAGAGATACATATACTTCATACACAGATACATATATTTCATACAGAGATACATATACTTCATACACAGATACATATATTTCATACAGAGATACATATACTTCATACACAGATACATATACTTCATACAGAGATACATATACTTCATACACAGATACATATACTTCATACACAAACACAATTGCTTCATATACAAACACATATACTTCATACAGAGATACATATACTTCATACACAGATACATATACTTCATACACAAACACAATTGCTTCATATACAAACACATATACTTCATACACAGATACATATTCTTCATACACAGATACATATACTTCATACACAAACACAATTGCTTCATATACAAACACATATACATCATACACAGATACATATATTTCATACAGAGATACATATACTTCATACAGAGATACATATACTTCATACAGAGATACATATACTTCATACACAGATACATATACTTCATACACAGATACATATACTTCATACACAGATACATATACTTCAACTACATCATTTAGAGACTGTTTTTGTGCAATACTGGATGAGATTCTACAAGTGCTGTATATCAACATCCACTTGACTTTGTATATCAACATCCACTTGACTTTGCATATCAACATCCATTTGACTTTGTATATCAACATCCACTTGACTTTGCATATCAACATCCATTTGACTTTGTATATCAACATCCACTTGACTTTCTATATCAACATCCACTTGACTTTGTATATCCACATCCACTTGACTTTGCATATCAACATCCACTTGACTTTGTATATCCACATCCACTTGACTTTCTATATCAACATCCACTTGACTTTGTATATCAACATCCACTTGACTTTGTATATTTATTTTCTCTAGATGACATTGATGCTACAGACACAGAAGAACTATGCTCTTCATTCCAACAAACTTCACCTTTATCAGCTTATGAATCAGTCAGCGGTGGAACTGCCTTTTTACGACCTCTGCCATCACATCCAGCAAGCAGGGATACTTCAGACATTAACACTGCAGCACCAATTTCATCTCAGTGTCGTGACATGATTCGCCCTTCGGCAATAAACCCCAACCCATTGCCACTATCACCAATAAAACACTTTCCTTCATACGAGCGCCCATCCTATCTTCCAACGTTTAGCTTCAATGCCTACAGTGATTATGTCAATCATTCAAATACTTTTGCTCAACCCAGACAAGCATGTCCAGACCATGCAATATCACAGCCATTTCATCATATGAATTTTAACACTGCTGTCAATTCTGGTGCACACACAGCTCCGCCCACATACTGGACTGACCCTCGTTCTCATAATCCATCACTTAGTGACCCTTACTCTCAGCTTAGCTATAACAACTATCAACAGTCTTACGATACCTACAAGAAAAATTCACTTCTAAGGGGTTCAATGTACCAGGACAGTCTGAGCAGGTCAAACCAAACGTTTGATGGCCTATCCAGGACAAATGCAGCATACGATGGACTAGCACGTCCTAATCCTTCACTTGAGGGTCTTCCAAGGCCAAGTCCATCGTTTGATCCTGTCAGATCCACAATGTATTATTCTCATGATGGCATACAAGGTTTGTACATTTAACATTGTACCTATATCTGATGATGATGTTGTTTCTCCTTCTCAAGCAAAGGTGAACACGTCTTCGAGCAATCTCAAGTTAAAATTATTTGTTTGTGAGTCTTTAGGTGGCTGATAGGTCCAATCTGACTTGACTCTGAAACTGTTGTGGTGTAATCAGGAATGTAGTAAGTATTGAGATTAACAAAATAGTACAACCACTCTTTCGGCCCTCGTCTCCTTCAAATCACTTGCATTTTACTCTGTCAATTTTTTAATATCGCACTGATCTGATCATACCAGGCCAGACAGTCAAAAGCTGTGGTTTCCCCACTGATCTGACATACTAGGTGAGATAGTCAAGAGCTATGGTTTCCCCACTGATCTGACCATACTAGGTGAGATAGTCAAGAGCTGTGGTTTCCCCACTGATCTGACCATACTAGGTGAGATAGTCAAGAGCTGTGGTTTCCCCACTGATCTGATCATACCAGGCCAGACAGTCAAGAGCTGTAGTTTCCCCAGAGTTTGGGTTAATCCTTCAGTGCCCAAACGATGTCTTCAAGTAATTTTTTTATGTTATCCTTGGATGAAACTTATATCACCGCAAATGATTTGGAAAAGTAAGATCAGTATTACAGTAAAGATCAATGTATTCATATCACTAATGCTAAATATATTTTTATACGGACGTGAAAGTTGGACACTTAATGCAGACGGAAAGAAGGATTCAGGATTTTGAATACAAACGCTGCAGGCGTTTATTAAGAATTAATTATATAGAACACAAAATAAATATATTCGCCTAACAGCAAATAAATAAACTTGCAGGTAATCAAGAACCACTTTTGGCAGTGGTGAAACGGTGTAAACTTGTTTGGCTTGGACATGTAACAAGATACAACTCACTTTCTAGTCATGTTACATAACTAATCCTAAACCTAGCCAAATTTATTTTTAAATTAATAAATGCTAAACATAAACAGATAAACATAGCCAAGGGAAATAATCAAATAGGTGGTCACACATTCCAGACAAGTTCCGAAACTAACATGTTTTTCTTCTATATTACATGTCCTTTACAAAAAGTTGTTCATTCAGCATTTGCAGTCATGTTAGATTGTCAGGGCAAAGTCCGCTGTGTTCTCCAGGTCAGAGCGGTTGCCCCATAGGTTATGCCTCAAATCTTTTTCCTCTGGTCAGACCCACCATTTCTGCTCTTTGTATGGTGGGCAGTCCTGAAATACATGTTATGCATGTTTGGGTTCCAGATCTTCATTTAAATCTGTGTATAAGATCTTTAATCGATAAAGGTACAAAATCGATACTACTCGAAAGTACTCGAAAATTGAAAGTACTTTAATCGATAAACAGTACAAAATGTTGCCTTGGCCAACATTTTATGTCTTGAGATTCTGTGCAAGCCATCATGCTTCTTCAAGTGTTATACACAAAAGGTCCTTCATATCCTGTGTCCACCAACATCTTGACCAGCATCTTGTTCTCTTCTTTTTTTCTGTTCAAAAAATGTAAGTTTGACTACCAATGTGTTAATAATATATAATTTATGTTTGTCAGAAGAATCAATACTTAAAGGTATGCTGTATCCTAGTTAATGTTACCCTTTTTTTACCTACAAGTGGGGGATCCCCCTTAACCGGACATAATTGCATGTATCATAGTTAATGTTACCATTTTTTATATATATATATATATATGAGGATCTCCCTTGACCGGCCAGATTTGCCTGACCAGATCAGTGGGTATTAAAAGTTGTGAAAAGACTAGAACATTGTGAAGGAGATTCATGAGAAGAACAAAGAAAGAAGTCTTGACTCCCTTTCCTCATCTCGAGCTGATTTGCACAATAATTCTTAAAAGATTCCCTTTTAACATTACTCAATGATAGACGTTAAGAGCATTTAGCATTTGAGAACAAGGTGGTCAATTTCTGGTAATCTATTCTTTCAACCATGCACCTGAAAATATGGTCTTAAAATAAAATCCTGAATCCTTCTTTCCGTCTGCATTAAGTGTCCAACTTTCACGTCCGTATAAAAATATATTTAGCATTAGTGATATGAATACATTGATCTTTACTGTAATACTGATCTTACTTTTTCAAATCATTTGCAGTGATATAAGTTTCATCCAAGGATACACATTAAAAAAATTACTTGAAGACATCTTTTGGGCACTGAAGGTTTACCCAAACTCTGGGGAAACTACAGCTCTTGACTGTCTGGCCTGGTATGATCAGATCAGTGGGGAAACCACAGCTCTTGACTATCTCACCTAGTATGGTCAGATCAGTGGGGAAAATATGTACCTGAACTTAATAATCATGTGGAAAATCTATTATGGTCAATATAACTGCTGCATAAGTGATGTGTTTACGAAGGTGTCTAAGAAAAGCAGCGAACAGAAAAATGAGATTATTTGAGGAATGAAAAGATTACAAGAACTTTTGGAACAATGTCTGTGGTCAAATATATTGAAATCCGCCGAAGACGGATGTGCCGGGCCATTGGCGCAAATAAAACAGTGGCACAACGCATTTCCATTCTCTGGACTACATCCTGCTAGAAATCTAGTAGGACAATGGTCCTGCTACAAGGGAGATCCAGCAGGAGTTTGAGAATGAACGATGAAGAAGAAGAAATATATTGAAAAACAGAGACTGAATTGATTTAGTCACTTATTATTCACTTAACGAGAGCAAGAACATACATAAAAATTGAAACAGCAAGATGCAGAGGAAGACCAAGAAGGTGGATTGAAGGAGTTACCTACATTCTAAAACATCACTATATTACTACATATCAAGCCACCAACTTCGTCGTAGCCCAAAAACCAATTATCATTCAATCCTGTGACATCTTACAGCAAAGATAGAGAGAAGACAACAGATAGATAAGTGCTCTGTTGATAATGTTTTTAGCATTTGGAAGTGTTACGGATTAATGGGGATAACATGATTGTCTGGATCAGTAGGTCACAATGTTGATAACATGGTTCCCTTAGGAACACGATATTTTGCTATGAGGACCATGAAGAAAATAAAATGGAAATTGGAGGGCCACAGACCTGTCTGGGAAGGGGAAATAGAAAGGTAACTCATTCATTATATCAATCAATCAATATCAATCAATAAACCCATAACCCTTCAGGGTCGTAGGGGTACCACATTGGATGCTTCAGCACACAGAGTCCTTCAGCGAATTATATCGTCAGCGATGCGGATGAGTGTGGAAATATCTAGCCCTGTCCATTCCTTGATGTTGTCTGTCCATGTCTTTATTTGTCCTCCTCTGCTTCTTCCACCCTCGACAGTTCCCTGCAGTATTGTTTTTGACAAGGAATCGTGCCTGCATACATGTCCGAACCATGCTAGTTTTCGTCGTTTCACTATTGAAAGCAATGGCTCCTGGACACCTGCACACATCTCTACTTTATTTCTTACGTACACATTGGTCTTATGTTCCCTATAGGAAATTCGTATAATTCTTCTGTAGCATTTATACTCGAAAGCCTGTAATCTTCTCTCCAATATATCTAATAATATTTCTACGAAAAATTCTCGGAGTACCAATAAGAGACAGAATTAGAAATGAAAACATCAGAAGACTAACAAGCACAATGACATTCCTAAATTACATCAGAAGACAACAGATTAAATGGTTTTCATATGCCTCCAGACTACCATCAGATAGTGCCACTCAAAAAACATTACTATACAGACATGATGGATACAAAGCCAGAGGCAGACCATGCAAAAGTTGGATTACAGAAATATGAGAGACATATATGAAGCACACAAAAAGGCAGTCTCCAGAGAAAACTTCTACCCCTGACACCGCAAGGCATGAAGGATTAAAGCGAAAAGCATCAAATAATATTAATAGTAAGGCATGAAGAAAGCAAAAAATGTTTTAATAGTTAATATGTTCAACAGGCACACAATTTTTCTAACAGGTGGAGCCACAAAAGAATGTGTTGAAAACCATTGATACAAACAATATGATTTGAGATTATATTTGAACTATACTGGATGTCGTTATTACACATCCCTATGTAGTCCAGATCTGCTCCATGTGATTTCCTAACGCCACTTATACTATCAATGATGCCTTTACATGCGAATATCATATCATTTACGTTATCATCTGTAAACATTTTGACAAGACATATGTAGGTGAAATAAAAAAGACTGAGTGACCGTGTCTGCTGACATCTTCGTGTCATTAACCACAGAACTCCTACTCCTGTTGCTATACATTTCAATGGTGCTGATCATTGTGGTGCCCATGATATTCATGCCACTACTTTAAGGAACCACAGACAATAGAGGAAGCAAAAAATGTTCGCCCTTCATAACCGCTATATAATGCAGATTGGTACCATTAAGCAATTTGATCTTAATACCGATCAGTGATTTATTTATATTTAGGGGGTGGGGCCATTATTGTGTTGACATTCATGTTATTTTCTGACACAGTTGTTTTATTTTGGTCTCATTGCCTATATTTGTTTATATGTGTGTCTCTATGACAATACTTGTGTATGTGTGTGTCTCTATGACAATACTTGTGTATATATGTGTGTCAGTGCTACCGTGGATGTCTCTAGGGGTAAAATGGCTAGCACGACTATTCAAAATAGCATGGGAAGAAAAATGAGTACCAGAAGATTGGCAAAACTCAATAATAGTACCAATATAGAAGAACAAATGAAACGAGAGAATGTGAATATTACAGAGGTATCTCCGTACTAAGTCTCGCAGAAAAAGATATATGCCAAAATATTCGAAATAGATCTAAGATACATCACAGAGACACAATTGAGCTTCTCCCAGTTTGCATTCAGGAGAGGAGTAAGTTGTACAGATGCTCTTTTTTCCTTGAGACAACTAAATGAAAAAGCACAAGAATATGATCAAGAACTAAACACAATATTCATAGACCAGGAAAAGACATTCGATAGAGTCAATAGAAATGCTTTATGGAACACACTTAAAAACTACAGAATCAAAGGTCAGTTATCAAATATTAAAGCCCTTTACCAGAACTGCCTAAGTTCAGTAAGAACTACTGACGTAATGACCATCTTTTGAATCAAAATCAGGGTAAGACAATGATGTGTGCTTTTACCAATACTTTTTAACATATACATGGACAGAATAACAAAAGAATTACAAAAGAAAAAAAGTAAACAGTATAGTAATAAGAGAAGAATTTGAGGAGGAATTAAACAACACAATAAATAAATTGTTATTTGCTGATGATCAAATACCTTGTCTACGAAGAGGAACAGCAGTTATAAAATCTTAACAACATGCACAAAGTATAACATAAAAATAAATATGCAAAAATAGAAGTAATGAAAATCAGCAAGTCACCAAACCCAGTGAACATAATAAACAAAACTAAAGTGAAACAAACTTCTGAATTTAAATACCTAGGAAGTATATTCACAGACGACGGAAAGTAGACAGAGAGATTAAACAAGATTCCAGAAAGAAAACATAGTGATATACCAGCTAACAGCTTTATTGCTCAACACAAAGAACAAGATGGAAGTCAAGAGACAGATGATAAACAGTATTTTTATGCTAACACTCTGCTATCAATAACAAACATGAGTCCTTACAGCAGACCTGCAGAGAAAACTTACATGTGAGATGGAATACCTGAGAAAATCTGCAAGAGTGACCAAACTAGGCAAAATAAGAAATGATGAAATCAGAAGAAGAATCGGTATAAGACCATGCTCAGAATACATCGAGAAACAACAAATAAAATGATTTGGACACCTTATGACAATGAACCATAACCAACTGCCAACAAGAACACATAACATAAGAAGATCCTGATACAAGGACAAAGAAAGACCTAGGAAAAGATGGATAGATAATATCAAGACAACACTGAACAAATACGATTCAACGCAGCCAAAGTGACACATCTGGCCATGGATAGACAACTAAAACTCCCAGTCACCACCCCTATGTATAACAGCAAGTGTGGATATTTGGACCATCATCCACCTGGGGATAGACAATAGATATATCTGCTGTTAAACGTTTGGCATCTGTCTTTGTGATAGTATAATTATTGTTACTGTTTCTTTACTGTTTCTCTTGTTTTTTTCTTGAAAAAGACCTTAAGGCTGAAACTATCATGTCTGTTATTTGTATATTTTTTTAATACCCATACCCTATAGTCTGATAGTCTTCATTGTAAAGATAGTCACCATTGTGTTTTAGGTAATATATACTTCAATATATTTCAGTTGCTTCATCCTTCTCTGTTGGTTCCTATGGTAACAGCTTCATGGAAATCACACCATCTAGTGGACAATATTCCCGACAAGATGGACTAATCTACCAAGATGACATGTTCCCTCCCAATATGGCTGCAGCTTCTAGTTTATCTGGATTTACCAAATCTTATTTCCCGCCTGGTTTTAGGTGACGTGTAGCATTGACAAGGAATATTTTCGGACATATATACAATTCATACAGAAAAGGTGGTCTGCGTACTCTCAACATACAGGAAAGGTGGTCTATGTACTCTCAACATACAGGAAAGGTGGTCTATGTACTCTCAACATACAGGAAAGGTGGTCTACGTACTCTCAACATACAGGAAAGGTGGTCTGCGTTCTCTCAACATACAGGAAAGGTGGCCTACGTACTCTCAAACTAGTAAGCAGTGATAACATCAATTATTTTATTCTGATTAAAACATAAAATTATCAAATGTTATGGCAGTTTCAAAAATGCTCTTTTGTAACAAAATGTCTTGTAAACATGAATATGAATGCATGAACATGTGTATCCTTCTGCGTTCGTTCTCAAACTCCTGTCATTTGGCAGGATGTGGTCCAAACAACAGAATGCATTGTGTCATGGTTTACATTTGTGTACAAAATAGTGAATCTACATAGAACAGAACAATTATTTACAATTCTTAATAAATGAGACGCAGGAAAACTGTAATCCAACAGATAAACCTTGGAACAGGGTAATGAAGTTTTGCTAATCACTGGTAACACATATAACACAAAATGATGTTTTGACCAAAAGGACTTTAACGAAGAAAAGAACATAACACACAACAAGTAAAATGGCACTGTCCACACTCATAATAATGGCTAGATGTGATGTGTATGTTACTATGCATCTTCTGCGTTCATTCTCGAATTCCCACTAGATCTCTCTTGCAGCAGGACAATGGTCCTACTAGATTTCCAGCAGAGTGTAGTCACCAGAGAATGGAAAAGCGTAGTTGTTTTATTTGCGGCAATGCCACGCCGCTTCTGTTTTCAGCAGACAGTTTCATTCAATTCCCAGGAACGACAAATTATGAAGTTATTTTTTCTATATTCAAGATGGAAGTTTCTCATGAACTTTCTTTAATACCCAGAAATACAGAATCAGTACTGGAGTCACTACAATTCAATAAACTACCAGAGTTTTAAAAAAGTAATGTACATAGTGCAACATCAGTGTAGAGCCATGCTGCAGTGGATTCCATCCCACTGTGGAATAGCAGGAAATGATAAAGCTTTATATAACTGGGCAAAGAAGGTTCTAACATGCAACAAATTGATGTACCAATCAGCTATCACCAAACGAAATCCATGATAAGTTCTCAAGGAAATTCTACACAATCGCTTGGTTGTATCAAAGTTGTATCAAAGTTGTATCAAAGTTGTATCAAAGTTGCTCAACATTAGAATGTAATAGATAAGACTTAAACCAGATCTTCTCAGTGAACACCGATTCACCTCGCAACTTGAGCCAGCACATTTCCCTTAAAGTTGCGAGGTGAACTGAAGTAAACTGAATGTTCAAATCTCTCGTCTCATACCTTCTGACTTCTTCAATAATTCTTCAAATATTCCAATCGCCTGTGTGTTGCTGGGGCCCGAAAGGGGAGCAAAGAATAGCAACACTGTTTACCTTCCACGCATGTCGTAAAAGGCAACTAAGGAGGTTACGGGATGGACTTGACTTGTATTCTTGAATTGTATTCTTGATAAGAAACTGGCCTCACAGCACGTGGGGCATTCCCATAAGTGCTCCGCCCTCTGTTCCAGCAGCCTTTCGACTCAATGGTGTTTCAAGTCTAATGCTGTCAAAACAGACGTCAACATCAGGGCACAACTCTAGCCCCTGCGACAGGTTTCTTTGTTGTTCTGCCCACCCACGCTGTGCCCATAACTAGTTCAAGCACAACGTCTGCCTGTTAGAACAACATGGTAAGTGTTATCGAAGGTTACGACTACGGGATTGTATAGATGACGTGCCATGAAGCTTCTATAAGAAGATAACATCAATATAAAGGTATGTCATCTACTAAGGTTTTCTGTTGCATGATTGGTTTGTCTAGTGAGCCATTGGTGAGAATCACAGACGCAACTGCATGCACAATTGGAGTTGACTGTCCCATCTCATATAGGGTCAGTGACCCAAAGCCATGCTGAAGTCGGATGTGTCAGGCCGAAAGGCGCAGATATCGCAATAAAGCTGTAAACCATGACACAACGCATTCCATTCTCTGGACTACATCCTGCTAATCTGCAGGAGTTTCAGAATGAACACAGAAGAAGAAGAAGAAATATTCCAATTTATAATATTTATTTACCAAAGTCATCTACTTTCTATTACATAAAACATATGGACAGAATATGTCATCTACTTTCTATTACATAAAACATATGGACAGAATATGTCATCTACTTTCTATTACATAAAACATATGGACAGAATATGTCATCTACTTTCTATTACATAAAACATATGGACAGAATATGGTCCTTGAGCCAATTCAATTCCACCAAACTATATTTCTGATCTGCCAGACTGCTTTAAGATCATTATATTCCCTGATAGAGGTCTCGAGACAAGAATTCATAAAACCAACTACATAAATTATGAACTTTCATCAATTTTGAAACACACATCTATCCCAATGCAAACAAAAAGACAAACTATAAATTTAATATTCATTCCAATATTATGTTTTCAATGTCAGTCATGGACACTAGCTAAAGAGAGAAAGATTACTGCGTGTGAAATGAGATGTCTAAGAAAAGCAGCAAACAGAACAAGAAGAGATCATGTGAGAAATGAAGAGATTACAAGAACTGTTGGGACAACATCAGTGGTAAAAAAATATTGAAAAACAGAGATTGAAATGGTTCAGTAAGGGAGAATGAACCCTTATTGGCCAGTGGCAAGAGCATACAACATGAAAATAGAAACAGCAAGACAGAAGTAGACCAAGAAGAAGGTGGATCGAAGGAGTTACCAACATTCTGACACAACAGTTTGACTGCATACCAAGCGACCAAAAAGGGCAATAAACCATAAATCAATCATCATTCAATCCTGCGACACTTCACAGTATAAGCAGAGAAAAGACAATAGAAAGATATTACCTGAGCAGTGATGAAGCTTGAATAATGAGATAATTTTAACATTTCTTCGGCTAAACCTTGTTAATCCAAGTGTTAATCCTGCCTCAGAGACTTGACATATTTGCCAGAGGAAACAACACTGGAATCAAAGCTCTATGAGACACTGTATGAACTACAAAAGACAGTTTTATTCAGGAGACAGAATTACAGATATAGACATGTTTCATGTGAATGAAAGAAGAAGATCTGCCTCATACCTCCACACCTGCCTCTATACCTCCACACATTTCACACCTG